>VZRQ01004840.1:69635-90094 GCA_013397975.1 Machaerirhynchus nigripectus | reverse complement strand
GGGAAATGGGGTTACTCCACACAGAGGGCCTTGAAGCAACATGGAAGCTGCTTCCAGCGGCCAGGGCCACCGTGCTGGCTGCCCTGCATGGAACAGGGCCCCCCAAAGCACGCTGAGCCACAGCGCTGAGCTGACCCCTGCCTGGTCGGCTGCCTTACAGAGCCTGGAGGGCTGGAAGACCCCTGGACTCAAACAGAAGGCTTGGCAGGAGTCATCAAGGCAGCTAATTCTGCAGGTCGGCACTGAAATGGCAGGAGAAAAGAGCAAAACCATCACTTTTCACAATAACACTGGGCTGTTAGTCCCGACAATCGTCTCACCTCAGTAGAAGTGACACCCTTCCCCAGCTCAGCCTTCACAGCGTACGGAGAGGGGAAGTACAAGGGTCTGAATCGCGACAGCTCAGCCCATCCCAGCCTTCATCTGCCTCCTCTCCAGCCCAAACTCAGACGTTTCCAGTGCTGCAGATTTTGAGACTGTTAATCACAGAATCGTGGGACAGTTTGGGTTGGAAAGGACCTTAAAGCTCATCCATGGGCAGGGACACCTCCCACTGTCCCAGGTTGCTCCAAGCCCCGTCCAGCCTGGCCTTGGGCACTGCCAGGGATCCAGGGGCAGACACAGCTGCTCTGGGCACCCTGGGCCAGGGCCTGCCCACCCTCACACACAGCAATTCCTTCCCAAGATCCCATCCAGCCCTGCCTGCTGTCAGTTAAAAGCTGAATTTTTTATTTTAACAGGAACTTTTTATTAAGTAAGAATTGAGATTCTCTGCCGGCACCGAGCACGATTTAAATAGTTTGATGTACGAAGGAGCACTGTGCAGTTAAAAGAAGCAGAGTCACTATAGTAACAGTGTCAAATATGCAAACCTACTTAATCAAAACCTCCTCTCCTAACTACGATTTTGAGGCCTGTCATGAAGAGCACATTCAGCTGCTTCTCCCCCCCCGTCAGCATGACTGTGGCGGCTTTGAAACCTCTCTGAATAATGCTGCTCTGCACCTATAAACAAAGGAGGTTGCGAAAATAACCTGCAAGGTCGTGACTTTGCGCCAGGCTAAAAATAGCCCAAATTGAAGGCGTTTAAAAGCGCCTGGCTTCGTACCCGAACGGTGTAAATCACTTCTGCTGCAGGCCCGTGTCGCTCCAGCCTGGCGGGGGATATTCCCCAGCATCGCCCTAATGACCAGCTGGGGCCTTGCTGAAGCACGCTGTGCAACACTTTGTTGTGAAAGAAGGGCTGTCTCGAAAGCCGCGCTGTAATTAGTCACAGCGGAGGAAAACCTGCACCCCAGGGACTGCAATCTGGCAGGGCTGCGGGGCTCAGGCTCCCGGCCGCGTTCTGATGGGAGGGAGAGCTGTCATCTCCAGACAGCACCCACTGCTTTTGTGCCCGCGTGTTCTCCCAGCAGCCCCGTGGTATCAGTTTTGTTCGTCCCCAAATCCAGGCGCCAAACCTTTTCCAAGGTGCAAGCTCTGTGGAGGGGAGGCCTGGTCTGTGCTTCGTGCCCTAACGCAGCCCAAGCTGGCTTGGGGCAGGCAGCAGGATCATGGAGACACAGAATCCTTTGGGCTGGGAAAGCCCTCGGAGCATGGAGCCCAACCATTCCCCCAGCACTGCCCAGGCCACGACTGACCCCTGTCCCCAAGTGCCACATCTGCATGGCTCAAGGCATAGGGACTTCACCACTGCCCTGGGCAGCTGTGCCAGGGCTGGACAGCCTTTTCACAGAGAAATTCTCCCCAGTATCCAACCTGCCCCTCCCCTGGCCCAGCCTGAGGCCGTTCCCTCTCCTCCTGTCCCTGTTCCCTGCGAGCAGAGCCCGACCCCCCCGGCTGCCCCCTCCTGTCAGGGACTTGTGCAGAGCCACAAGGGCCCCCCTGAGCCTCCTTTTCTTCAGCCTGAGCCCCTTTCCNCAGGCTGAGCCCCTTTCCCAGCTCCCTCAGGAATTCCCCAGCCCCTTCCCAGCTCTGTTCCCTGCCCCGGACACGCTCCAGCCACTCCAGGTCCCTCGCTGCGAGTCTCCATGCCACTTCTGTGCTACAGAACAAGAGGAGCAGTTGTTTCTGCCTCCTCCCCAGGGCTTTTATCGCCATATTTGGCGCTCAGCTCAGGAGAGTTTCTTCTGGCACACAGAATGTTGCTGCCTTGCCGTTGCCAAGAGAACAACCGTGAGCCCTGGGAGCTCCTCCTCGGTGCTGCGAAGCCAGGCAGCGCGGATCTGCTGTCCCTCCTGCCTGCGCTGCAGCAGCCGCCACGGGTGCCACAGCCCGCCCGCTGCAGGGCGAGGATTCATTCAGAAACTTCCCACGCAGCCGATGACTGTTTGGTGATCACTCCGTGCTCCCCGCGCGCACAGGCCCTTGCATTCTGCCAGGGTTCCTTTCCAGAGGGAGCCAGTGGTTTGTGCTGAATTAAAATTGCATCTCCCAAAAATCGTCACTGTTTGAAGGTCATTTTCTTAGATCACATCAAGGCGGTTTCCTAAGTCACTTCCACCATCCTAAAACTGTGTTCTATTTCTCTATAGAGTTTTCCTAGACTTCTGGTTGTTTTCTGCTTGGCTTTTACCTCTTCACTAAAGAGAACTCCCTGCTCCATCTTTCTCATGATAAACCATGCTGGCTGTAACTCTTATTCCTGATAAATTACACAGAAGGCTTTTGTTCCCCATCCTTCAGACAGTTTTGACTCTCCTTTCCGTAACACTTTCAGTTTTTCAAGTATCTTATTTAAAATAACGTCACCAGCACTGGAGCCTGCGTTCTCGTTTTTTTTCTATCACTGATCCTTGATGCAAATAAATAAATAAATAAATTAAAATAATCTCTGTTCTGGCTGCCTGGACCTGTCCTTTCATTCCTTCCCTGGTGCTACACTGCCACCGCCATGAAAACACTGATAATGTAGCTGTGTGTGCGCAGCAGTACAGAACAAACAATTCTTTTAGCGGCGATACTGGCTTTTATCTCACTCCAGTCTCAGAAGTTTTTTGCAGCACAGATCAGCAGAACAAGCCATCCCTCAGAGGGCAGTGTCTGCAGTTTGAGAAGAACTGGCCTCTCTGCCTGCTGCTCTTTATTTCTGTTAAAAAGCAGCGCCGGTTGTTAACTCTGGCACGGTCAGACTGCGCCTGATGTAGAGAGATGACCCGACCTGCTCCTCACATTTACATGAGACCGTAGCAGGAACTAGGCAGTAAAGATAATGGTTACCCCGAGGCAAGGTTTGGGAAGAAAAACGATGTCTTTCATTGCACCAATTCCACCGAAAGATACTACTTATTCCCGCAAGCCTTGCCCCTTGTACTTCTTTAGAGCAACAGCGTAGCTAAACGGGTTTACACTGTTTCCATTATTGCATTCAATTTCTGAGAGGTAATTTTATTCTATGTTTTAAAGCGCTGTGTAAAATTTCTCATTTAGCCTTTTCGGACTCATGTGTTTCCAGAAGAGCCTCTGGCCCTGAGAGCAGCCCAGGTGGGAGCAGCCCACGCTGGTGCTGTTTACGAGTGCTTTACTGTCCAGACCGACGTCCACATGCAGGCTGTGTTTTGGGAAAAACGTGCTAGCTCCCGCTCCGTCTCCGCGGATTGTCCGGGAAAACGCCAGCGGGCCTTCTCCAGAACTACGGCTGGGATTGTGCTGATGACTTAAGGGTGCAGGTGACAAAGCTCCAGCTCCTGGGATCATGCTGGTGGTTGAAGGGTGCAGGTGACAAAGCTCCAGCTCCTGGGAACGTGCTGATGGTTGAAGGGTGCAGGGGACAAAGCTCCAGCTCCTGGGAATGCTGTGTGGCACTGTTAGCTCTGCCCTGACTGGGGTGGCATTGCGTGAGCACCATCCGTACCCGTCTGTCAGCCTTCCCGGTCAGGGAGCTCTGGCCTGCAGGGATGCCAGCCCACCCTCAGCTCCGACAAAGTCCTTTGTCACTGGCTCTCCTCGTAGGCCAACAGGTTGGTCTTCTGCTGCTTTTTAATTTATGTTTTACTTTATCTTCTTGTGATTTTTAGGCTGGTTTGACCTCAGGTCATGGGTTGGGCTCCTCTTCGCTGAACCCCTGGACAGCCAGGGACATGGTGAGAAAACCTGCGATGGGCTGACCGCGTGATGTTCAGCCTGGATAGAAGGAGAAAGCTTTTTATGGTGAGGGTGGTAAATGTAGTGAGGTAAATTATAACGAGGGTGGTAAATTTTCTAATGAGGTTGCGCAGGGAGGTGATAGATGTCCCGTCCCTGGAAACACCCAAGGCCAGCTTGTTGGGGCTCTGAGCATCCTGGTCTGGCAGAGACCACAGGCACCACGCTGAGTGGATTTCACAGGGGGAGGCCGCAGCCATTTTAATGCTTTCATCCCCTAATAAATTGCTTTTCAGCTGGGAATCACGGTAACCCCCTTCCTCCCTGCTGCTGCTGGTTGTGCCCGCTGCATCGAAACCAGGTGTATTTATTGATACGTGCCGTGCCACAACTCTCAGCTCTGGTGCAGACACACATGGACCTTTTCCTACACCACGCTCATAACCGGGATTTTGTCTCCCAGAAATCGCCCCACAGCAACCCAGCTCCGCCCTCTGAATCCTCTCCCTTTGACACCGCGCTGCTTGATGCCGTCTCGAGCGGCTGAGCCCCCGCTGTGCTGGCGGGAGGACGGAGGGACGCTCGGGGCCGGGTCCGTCCGCACCCCGCACCGGTGCAGCCGTGTCCGCGCAGGTCTGCGGCAGCGCCTCGCGTCCCGGACTCGACTCGAGCACAGAGCGGAGCACGCACAGAGGGCGAGGACTGCCCTCTTCTGACCGCCCACGAGATACCAGGCTGGGACCGCCGCGCCTTTGTTCGACCCGAGCGGGGATAAAAAGCACCAAACCCGCTAAATTCACCGCGAGTTTGCAAGTCCTGAAGTGTGGCTGACCTCAGTTAAGCTGGAACGAGGTGTCGCTCGGGCACCTCAGGAGAGAGTCTGACCCCATCGGCAGGGTCTGGTCACGCTGGACTCGGGTTTAAGACCTTGAAACCTGTGCTTTTTGTTCTCTCTCACCTCACAGGCTGTGCGTGTGTGCTGCAGGCTGAGAATGGACCTCGAGAGACTGATCGGAGCCAGAAAGAGCCCTGGAAGGGAAAGGATGAGTCCCATCAGCCTGCGCACACTCTTGTTTCTGCCTTTAAACTGATGGACACCTCACTCTCAGCCTGGGCTCCCAGGCAACCACACCGGTACCTCGGGCTGGGCGCTCGCTCTGCTGAGAACACTCTGCTTTTGTCTCCGTGTGCCGCCAACTGACAAAAATAACAGAGAAACCCGCCTGAAAAGACGCATTAACCTTCACGGGTCTCAAACTGCTCTGGCTCGAGACGCTGTAAAATGCATTTTCTGTGCTCGTTAGCACAGCATCTTTGTCCGAGCCCAGCGAAGGATGGTATCCTAACCAGCACAAAACCACTTAGTCTCCCACAAAGTGAGAGGAGAGCTGATAAGCTGGGGAGAAAGCAGCGGGGAGAAATGGCTTTTTGCTGTTTGAGCCGCCGCTCCCCTGCGGAGCGCTGCTGAGGGCAAGGCAGCCCACGGGACTCGGCCGAAGCAGCGCCGCAGCTGCTGAGCCGCGGTGCTCCCTCCGTGTCCCGCCCGGACTCCTCTGCACTGCGTCCCGCGTGTGCTCCTAGCTGAACCTCAAAATCCAGCTCCTCCTGCAGGGGAGGGCTGGCACCGGAACGCAGGAACACTCAGGTTTGGGAAACACCTGGTCGAGGGGACTCAGTGCCATGATGAGTTTTTACATCTCACGCGAAGAGTAAAGGCCATAAATCTTTTACATCAGCTGTGCATTTTATCACTTTAAGGAACGCACAGGTACCTGGATTCGGGACAGTGTCAGATGTCTCCGTTATGAGATGTCTGAGGAGGGGGTTACGAGACATCTGGAT
Source organism: Machaerirhynchus nigripectus (assembly GCA_013397975.1). Classification (NCBI taxonomy): domain Eukaryota; kingdom Metazoa; phylum Chordata; class Aves; order Passeriformes; family Dicruridae; genus Machaerirhynchus; species Machaerirhynchus nigripectus. The sequence goes on along the minus strand of VZRQ01004840.1, from coordinate 84,169 downwards.
AGGGAGTTAGGAGCCAGCTACAAAACCTCTGCTACAAAGCGAGTTTTGCACCTATTCAGAAGCTCTTCTGTAGTTTAAATTACAGAGAAACTAGCTCCATCGAGATTTCATCAACAATGTTGTGAAAGGAAGTCTCCAATTCTCGACAACTTCACAAACAGGATTTTTCTCTTTTCTGAGAGCGAGGGAACTTGAGACTCTTAAAAATCCAGACCTACTTAGCTAACATGTTTTGTTTCTTTTTTCTTTGGTTTGAGCTTGTTTTAATTTTTCCTCAATGCAAGGATCAGGTGGGCTGAGGGTGAAGGGAATCGATGCCTAAGGGTACGTGAGGATTAAAGGTGGCAGGACAGAGCTGCAGGAGCCACAGCTCTCACTCTGCCCTGAGGTCTAAAGGCAGTGCGCTGAAGGAAGAAAGCCATCAGACAGCCGAGCTGTTTGGAACAATTTACCCTCCCCATGTCTGGTCCTGACCACCGCTGTCCACCCCAGGCTCCCCGAAATGGCTTCCAGGAAGACGTGCTGCTGCCTTCCCTTCGCAGGGCCTCAGCTGAGGCTGCGTGACCCGCGGGCTCCATCAGCCCCCTGCGTCCTCAGGCGGGCTGGGCACCCCTGCTGCGCTTTAATGCTCTCATTTAAGGCAGTCCCAGGGCTGCTGCTCCCCGCTCCCGGCCTCAGCTCCGGAGGGGCAGGGGGTCCCTCGCCGGGACGCTGCCAGCAGCAGCTGCTGGAGGCTCTCAGCAACAAACCCCCCCCAGCCCTCACCGCAGCAGCCCCCGAGCCCCTGGTGCGGCCAGGCCCGGAGCAGGACTGCACTCTGCGCCTGTTTCCTGCGTGACTGAGCCCCGGAGAGTCAGTCCCTCGCTGCTCCTCAGCCTCCGTCCTTCCCCGCAGCTCCAGCAGAGCGCAGCCCTCACAGAACGCTCGCAGCAGCTGCACGGGTCGCTTTTGGGGTATTTGCTTTACAGAGGTGCTCACAATGGCCCAAAAACATGACATTGCGCTTTTCCAGCTTCCGATAAACGCATCTGAATGAGATGTGTCCATCATCCCTGTCCCAAATACCTGGGGGACGCAGGGTTACAGAGCTACAGCACAAAGCTACTGTTCAGAAAGATTTTGACTTCTCATCTTGAGCTCCCTCAAAAAGAGATCATGCGTTTCTCCCTGCAGGACCACAAGCAGCTTGCAACACAAATTTTTAAATATTGTCACAAACGATGAGCCTCTAGGGTTTTAAAAGCCACTTAGTTTAGCAGGTACACCTATGAGCTGAGTCCCACCTGGGGAGAGGAACACGGTTCCTCCCTCCTGCCGCCTTTGTGGGAGGGGACAGTGAACGCGCTGTCAGCGCTGGAGATGGGAACTTGTAATTTTTAGCCACAGTGATACAGCCGAGGAGACCTGGCCAGCGCGGACTCAGGCCTCCAGAAACAGCTAAATTTCCTTTTCTGTTCCGACATCTGCTGCCAAAACACCAACCCCGGCAAACGAAGTGCGCAGCCACACGCGTGCAGGTGACAAAGCCGGCTTTGCCGACCTCCCTGGTGGGGACGTGCTGAAACACGCTGCTGGAGAAAACCTGCCAGACGCGATTCAGCAGGACAAAAAAACCTCCCGGCTTTCTTTGCAGGAGCAGGGGACGCTCACCACGCTGCAAACCCAGGCCTACAGCTGCTCCTCGCAGCTCACGCAGATCCAAGCAGGTGCGATCCCATTATTTTCCCCAGCAGGGGGAAAAGCTCGGTGTCAAACCACCGACCGCTGGTGCGCCTTCCCGCAAACCTTCTGCGCAACACAGGCACCGAAAGTCGAAGTCTGCTGGAAGATGTAAGGTGAGAGCCGGGCTCTGGCCATCAGCTTGCGTCCCCTGCGGGGCTGCTCTGTGCGGCTTAATCCAGGCACTGGACGGGGAAAGCCGGAACCCAAGTTTGTTGAATTCCCCTGCAGAGGGCGGCCTGTGCTTGCCTAAGACGGCTCGCAGCCCCAAGAGCGGCACGACTCCGAAATCAAACGGTTTTAGGCAGGAAACACGACTATTCCCACCTGCCAGGGGCTGGGAATGAGCTGCCTTGCGGCGTGCCAGCCCGGGCTTGAGGGCATTCCCCGACAGGAGACCTTTGTCTGGCTGAGTTCAGACACTTCAGATGGAATCAGGCTCCTGCTGGGCGTCCCGGGATCCTGCACTCAGCTCCGCCTCTTCCATGGCTTCCCCTCTCAGGATTTCTCCCTTAACACCCTCTTTTCTCTAGCCACGTCCTCAGAGACAGCAGATCCCGGCTCTTTTATGGTCGTTGCTGAGCAGAGAGCTCGGCGGGTCCAGCAGGAACCCCGGCCAGAAGCGGAGCCGGAGCAGCTGGGACCTGTGGGCTCGGTGTCCGCGCTGCCCTGGATCAGCTGGTGCACGAGGTGGGTTCCCTGCAGGCAGCCCCTCGCTGTCCCTTCAGTGCCCCGAGCCAGGTGACCTTTAAAGGTACCTTCCCACCCAAACCCTCCCACGATTCTGTGAAAGCTTCACGGCTGGAAAAGGAAACCAGAACGCACCTCAGTCTTTCCATCAGTCACCCCCCCGCCCCATTTCACAGGTGAGGCTGAGGACACGCACACAGAGCCCCGCAGACCTCAGGCAGCAGCAGGCTGCAGAGCCAGTCCCAGAGCGGCTCTGCCTCGCTCCCGAACACAGAGCTGGAACACCAGGGCTGGCTGACAGAAACCGAGTGTGAGCACAGCCACGCTCACGCCAGGATCCAGCAGCACAGAGAGACCTAATTGCTCCTGGGGGAGCGGCTCCAGGTGGCAGCCGAGAGGAGGGAACAGCCCAGCATTTACCGACAGCTCCCGTGTTCCAGGGACATAATTTGGAGCGACAAAGTGCCTGCTGCAGGAACCGACCCCTCGCCCGGTGGAGAGATGACAAACAGGTCTGCCCTCGTCTGGCTTTTAATGAGCCAAGTTCAGTCGGTGTGAAATGTCAGCCGGTGCCTCTGGAGACACAGGAGTCGCAGCCAAAGGAAGACACCGAGGCTCCTGCTGTTCAGCCCCTCTGTCAGTGCCTCTGATTAAACATTTCAGTTTGTCGCTCAGCAGCTCACAGGCTGACATTTTTGCCACTGCTGCCTTCGTTCCCCTGTTTGTTTACCCACCAGAGACTGAGGGACGGCACAGCCTGGCTGAGGATTAAAGGGGTGACACACAAACTGCCACCGAGCTCCCTGCAGACACACCACGGCGTGCCAGTGATGCCTTAGGTTTTAACTTTTATATTTTTCAAATTCTGTACTGCTTAGAGTGTAACTCTGAAGTTCCTTGTAGCCTGTAACTTCTGCTCTTTTGTGCAAGATAGGCATAACAAAGCCTCTCCAGGCGTTGGCTTCAAGGACAGCCAGGCTCTTCTAGGCCCAAAATGTGTAAACCAAAGCCTCTAAGGGGGGAGCAAGCTGGGGGGAATTACATCATTAAACTGGGGCTTTAATTGGAGAATTAACCATGGTATGCAAATGAACCAAACCTATAAAGGTGTGAAGAACTCGTGACCTGTTGTCCATCTTGGGGTCCATTTTTTGGAGGCAGCCTCTGGCTCCCCAGGGTGTACCTTGAAGGCCCTTCAAATAAACACCTATCTTTGTTCCCTTACTCTTGTCTAGTCTCTGTTTCTAGGTGGCTGGAGAAGGCATCACCAGCAGCACCTCTGTCCCCAGACGGGCGTCCCCCGCTGCCATGGGAGGATGGGGGAGCTCCCCAGGCCCCGGTGGCCCTCGGAAGGTGTCGGGGTGCAGCTCTGGAAGCAGACAGCGGGATGAGACGTGCATGGCTCAGAAACAGCACGGGCTGTGCACGGGCGACGTGAGCCCGATTCGCTGCTGATTTCGGTGGGAAAAGCTGATTTCTCTGCCTCCTCTCGCAGGAAGAATGTTCTGAGCTATCCGGGCTGTGGGACACGGGGCCGCTCAGCAGGCTGAGTTGGTGGCAGAAGCACTCGAAGGCGAGGCCTTGTTTTGCTGCAGCGACAGACTTTGCAGCCTGTCATGAATAACCACCATAGACCACCTTCTCTGGAGAGAGAGGCTTTCCTTCTTCCTTCCTTCCGCAGCTGACGCTTGCAGGGGATTACACAAGGACAACCCGGAGGCCCCTCTGATTCTTGGTTACCTGTGCCCGGGAGGGTTCTCTCTAGTTCAGGGACCTCCCCAAGCACTCTTTGCCTGCAGGGGACAGACAGCAGCAGCACACGTGTCCCTCTTGCCCTGCCCAGCCCTCCTCGCACCCGGCTGTGCCAAAGGACTGACCCTGGAGCTGAGGACACGCTCTCGGGTGAGGCTCTCCTGTACTCCTGCAGGCAGTGCTTTGGGGACCGATGAGGCTTCCTTGGCAGGTAGGATGTGAACGCTGCACATCCGCAAACTCCTGTAAAAGTGTGGGCTCCTCGCTCATGGGATGGAAAAACTCGAGCACCAACCACGTCCAGCAAGCTGGAAAAGCAGGTGGTTTGTATGGGGACAGCTCGGATCCCCTGTGCGCCTCATTTGGGGTCTGCTGCCCTCCTGGGGGTTTTGTTCCCACAGCAGCACAGAGAAGTTCTCCTAATGCAGGAATTCTCACCTCCACAGGCGAAGGAGGGTGGGGAGATGTGGCTGAGCTTTGTGATGAGCAGGAAGGACGGAACTGTGAGGCTGGAAACAAACCTTCCCAGTCTGGAGTCCTGATCCAGAGGCTCAGCAGGTGTTCAGCACATGGAACACGTGTGTCTGCGTGCACACACACACACACACAGAGGTACGTTCTGCTGTGCCTGGCTGAGTCCAGGTCTTGCAGGTGGCAGCTTTCCTTTCACCCTTCCCCTCCTGAACTGCGGAGTGTTTTAGGGAAGGACTTACCTGGGTGACCGGCGGCTCCCCAGCATCCTGCTGCTCCTGGGCACAGGGCTTCGCAGAACACAGGGAGAATGCTTTGGGCTGAAAGCATTCTCTTCCCTTTCTGCACGTTTCTGCACACTGGGGGAATGTCATCCCTTCTGGATACTGACGTGGGGAGCCACCGAGAGTGGTGGTGCAGCACTGAACGTGTGCGACGGCAGACTTCTGGCTGAACGCTCCTGCTGGCCCCGGAGCCGTCAGCAGTGGCCAGCGGGATTCGGGGACAGGCAGCACACGTACTTTAAAGGGAGTACTTCGTCATTCAGTTGTCATCCTGTCACCTACTTCACCCCATCCACGTGACACCAGCCCACCCTGTTGCTCCGAGAGCAGCGGGCTGAGCACACGGGAACACGGGGTCGCTGCCTGCTCCAACCCCCAGCCCTGTTCACAGCCACATGGTTGCTCATCCTGGGGCTGAAACTCCCCTTACCAGGGACCTGGCCAAGTTCAGGCTGTTCCGCTGACCTCCACTTCCCTCCTGAAACGCCAGACGGACGAGCAGAAATATCCCGGGATTTTGAAATCGCTACTGCGGTAAGAGAGGAGAAGCAGCCTGCCCGGCACTGCTCCCTCCCGGAGCCGCACAGCTCCCAGGGGGAGGCACGGCGTTCCCAGGGAGCTGGCTAACCTGGGAATGCTCTCCCTGCACTGAAATGTCACTGTGCAGCACAGGAGAGACGGCAGCGGGGGAAGGAGAAAGAAACACGGAGTCACAGAATGGCTTGGGTTGGGAGGGACCCTAAAACTTACCTTGTTCCACGCCCTGCCACGGGCAGGGACACCTCCCACTGTCCCAGGCTGCTCCAAGCCCCATCCAACCTGGCCTTGGACACTGCCAGGGATCCAGGGGCAGCCACAGCTGCTCTGGGCACCCTGTCCCGGGGCCTCCCCACCCTCACAGACAGCAATCCCTTCCCAACATCCCACCTCACCCTGCCCTCCGTCAGGGGGAAGCCGCTCTCTTTGATCACACACCGGTTATCTCTCCCTGCTCCGTTCCGCAGCCCGGACTACCCGAGTTCTGTTCCATCAGCCCAGGTTTCGCCCAAGGTGTTTGCAGCACCACCAGCGTGACCCGCGCAGGAGCTGCCGGGAACGTGGGGACACAGCAGGGCCCGCGCCCTCACTGGGCGGCCACCAGCTGGGCTCGGGGCAGCTCTCACCCGGGGACACGGGGGCACAGGCAGGGCTCAGCCCACGCCCGGCAGCACCGGCACCTGCACCCACTGCCGTGTCCTGCCAGGAGCGTTACCGGCTCCAGGAACTTGAAGCTTCCTACTCCGGCGGGCACCAGTGCTTCATCGGCGTGCTCGGGAATTAACTCTATTTTTCAGAACAGCCTGTGCTGTCAGAGATGTCCTTGGGTATATTCTCTCCACAAAGTTCCATAAAAATTTATATAAGCTTCCCAAAACGCCTAATTTTGGCTGCAATATTAATCAAAGCAACCATTCCGAGATCCTCTTGGGACACTTCATTCCGCCACAACCCAAGACCGGACAGAGTAAGACCCTGCTTGAAAAGGCTGTATTTTTAAAGAACAGAATCTTCTTATTTTTTTTTTATTTTTTTGATAAATAAAAGCCTACTCTGAATTTAGCAATATGACTGTCACAAACCAGCTTCACCAGTGCCCAGGTGGCAGTTTAAAATACCGTGGCGAGCGTGGCTTCAGAGAGCGGAGATGCACTTTGAGAGGACTCCATTCACCCGAACACTGTTCTGCCTCAGAACCAAACCCTGCCTTTCGAAATGTCAAAGGCAACAACTCACAAGCAAACACCATATGGCGCATTTGTTCCCTTCAGCTCCTCTCAGAACCAGCTGAAAGGAAGGAGCATTTCCGAGCCGGAACGCCTGCGTGCCACGCCATACAGCGCTCTCGCTGCAAGCCCTCAGAAGCCGCAGATGCTGGCACGGAATCGCTCAGAGGGACAGGACCCATCGTTCGCAGTCCAGTCTCCAAAAAGTCCGCTTGTAAAATCCACTGACGCCGCGCTGTGGTTTTACTCGGGGACCTGGGTGGGATTTGCCATCCAGGAAAAACTTCCTGGGAGGTCCCCAAAGCCCCTTTTAAAAGCCAGCTGAAGTCGGTGTTTTCATCGCTGTAACGGTAAAGCCCTGAAGATGTGGCTGGGGCAGCTCCGCGACGGTGCCACAGCTGCTGAGTCCCAGCACGACAAAAATAAACTGCAGCAAAAATAGTCACCTATCTGCGACCGAGGAGGAACAATCACTGGGGCAGCAACAGCACCGCTGGAGGCATCTTTCTGGCGTTTAAAGGAGCTTTTACATCGTCTCCCCGATGGGCTCCCAGGCTCCAGCCTGTGGCCAGTGGGTGGCCGTAGTGCAAGGACAGACCCTCGCAAGGAGCCAGCAGGAGCAGCTCCCGCAGCTTCGGGGAGGGATTTTTCTGCTCCCTCTGCTGTTCTTTAAATGAAACCCAGAACAGCTGGGGCCTGCATCTCCAAATCCAGGGTGTGCACCCATCCCGGGGCCGCGTGGCCTTGGGGCCCACCACAAACTCTCGGCAGCAGCAGCAGCAGCAGCAGCGGCAGCGGCAGCGGCAGCAGCAGCAGCGGCAGCAGCAGCAGCAGCAGCGCTCCTGCGCCTCCTTCAGTGAGTGCCTCCTGCAAACTGGCTGGAATACCCAGCGGGTGATCTCGCACCGAAACAGTTCTTCAAACTGCACGAAATGCAGGTGGTGACAAAGCCCGAATTCCCTCCCCGTGGCCCCGAGTGCTCAGACAGCCTGAACCTGCCAAACCAAAGCTGGGTGAGAAGCAGCCCAGCACCAAGTAACCCCAGAATGCACATATCCGTGGGATGCAGGTCCTCATGCTCATTCGTAAAGGTCTTTTCCAACCTGAATTAATTCCATGGTTTGCAGAAGAAACCTAGACACCAGTACTGGGATAAACATCTCATAATAAAAATAATAGTTATTCATAAAATAATTACACGCTGCCACGCAAGGAAGGCTCAGGCCTTACGTTTTATTTCTGTAAATGAGAGACAGATCTGGCTTGTGATCAGCTAAGCACACCCAGGTAACAAATTAAAGCCATCCCTCTTATCCCCTTTTCCCAGCATGTGACGCTGAGGTTTTAGAACATTAAATAGCAGCTCGCGAAGCCAGATGGAAAATCGGGAGCGGCGGCAACGCGCTCCGTTTGCTTGTTACGGAGTCCATATCACACTTCAGCTGCGGGCCCTCAACACAGTACTCAGCAGCAGAAACTGCTTCTCTCGTGGCCACAATGAATAGTCCCGCAGGCCTCCGGGGAAGAAGGAACAGCCCACGGAACATGGCTTCTGGCTTCAGAGGACGCGGCCGCCGATGCCCGGCGCCGGCGAGGTTGGACCGCGCCGACTTCTCGTGCCGGCGCCTCTCCGTGCTCAACCCAAGGGCAGCGCAGGGCTGTGAAACCCGTCAGGAGAGCTTCCCAAGTCCGCTCCCACCGCGCTGGCCTCACCCTCCGGCTCTCAACTCTGTCGGCCCCAGCGTCTGCCCGTGAGCCGAGGCCTCCGGCTGCAGCGCCGGTGCCTCTCCCATGAGGATGGGCGTCACCGGCTCCTCCGGTGAGGGCACCGAGAGGCGACGGGACACGGCTGTGGCTCCTGCTCCTCCTCCTCCTCCCTCGAGCCCGGCAGTCCCGCTCCCAGCCTCTGCTGGCTGCTGCTGGGCGCGCAGCAAGGCCGAGAGGGCAGCGAGCTGGGGTCTGCTCCAGCGCGGGGCTGGCTGCTGCCGGCGTCTGAACCTCCCCCACCACCAGTGAAAGTGCTGAGCTTTAGTTGAGGTATATCAATTATCTGCAACACACCAGAAACCAAACCTCTGTTTCTGTCTCGTTTCCCCTTTCTAAACCGCTCCGGGGGACATCCGAACGCTCGGAGCGAAGACCAGAGGCAGATGGCTTTGCCTTTCTGGTGCCTCCTCCGTCAGCTTTGCCTTCCAAACGCCTTCTCCGCCCCTGCACCTGGCCTTGCACCCCATCCCACCCACGCAGCCGGCTGCCCGCGCACCAGCGCTGCTCATCGGCCGGAGCAGCGGCATTTCCACCACCCTGACGCGAGATCTTCACAGTAAGAACACCATTTTGGGCTTGTCAGGGCCTGCTACGGCTAAACCCGCACCTGGTCCCGGCACGAGCAGCAACCAGGGTTAACACATCAAACGCTGCTGTTAGTTACCCGAGTCTCGCACGAGTTTTCTTCTCATCTCAGAGCACTTAGCAGACTGCTTGTTAAAAGGGCAGAAACAACTCGTATCCGAGCAGTCAAATACGGGCCTTGCAGTTACAGGTACAGCAGTTTCTCTTTCTGAGCGTAAGCAGCGCCGCTGTGCCGGACAGCACCGCGACAGGACGGCCGGGGGAGCAGAGCCTCTCTTGTATGGCACTATTTACAGAGTTCCCATTTAAAAAGCTGCCGGGTTTGATTAAATACCAGTATAGAACGTTTCTTCCACGTACAAACACTCGTTAGCTAATTAACTATTAAGGTGCTCGGAAGTGTGGACGAGAACAGAAGTTACAGTAGATCAGTCGTGTCTTCGCCTATTTACACAGAGTTGCCTGCTGACGCCAGCGTCTTCCCGAGAAGCTGGGGGCCAAGCGGCCGCCTGCGAGCCCAGTGCCACAGGAACTGCTGCTTTCTTCACAAGGTCCTCGTCAGAAGGAAAACCAGGAGTACTTCGGTCCCTTTTTCAGTCGCAAAGCTGGGCTGGACTCGGCCCTTGCCCAGTCTGTGGCTGGCGGTGCCGGGCAGCAGCACACCGCGGGACACCCCGTTCCCAGCAGCTCTCAGCCCCCGGCCAGCCCTCACCACTGGGATTTGCTGGTCTGATGGGCAGCTGTCCGAGGCAGGACTCGCAGCACCAGGTTGTTAACACTGAAATGCATCACATGGGCCCTCCTAAGGACTCGGAGAGCTCAGATCCCCGTGCATCCCCCTGCTGCACCCCGTGCGGCAGAAGGGGAAGTTTTGGTGCGAGAAACTACAAACCAGCAAAATGCACTTAGCAAAAATTTTGTCTTCTCGTCAGAAAAAAATAAAACAAATCCCCAACGGCCCGTATATCGTAGGTCAAATTTCTTCCCCACCAACGTTCTCAGAGAGTTATTTTTTTGTCTGGTGGCCAAACTCTACCTCTAGCTCCATTCTCTGCTGACCGACGGCTGGCATCTCCTTATTCCACACCTGCACTCACACAGGTGCCTTAGAGGAGCTCCGAGTTCGGCGTTCTGGGAACCTGCCCAACCAGGGGGGCATCTGACCACACTGAAAGTGTCGGTTTTGTCTTTGCCATCTTAAGTTGCTATAGAAAAAGAAAGGAAAAGAAGTTGATTTGACTACTGTTTGTAAACCTACCACGTACTGTCACCTTTCCCCTCGTACACTTGAGTCTCAAACAGGTCCCAGAGGTCGCAAGGCAAGATTGTTAAGGCAGTGTAAGAAGCTCAGTATTTCATTCACACCTCTTGATCCCCTCAGAAGCACTTCTAAGGCATCAGAAGGGGCAGGCGGTTTGTGCTCGCCTTTCCTGAGAAAGGCATTTGGTACAGAGCAAAGAACGGGTGCTCGGAGGCAGCCGGCAGCCCCGGGCAGCGGCCGCGCAGCCCCACAGCAAGCGGGAGGCGCGGCGGGGCTTCCCGGGCGCGGGGCCCTCACCACCGCTCCTTCTGGTACACCTCGGCCTGAACCATGTCCCCGGGGTGCTCCGAGATGCAGGCCCCGTTGATCTCGTTGAGCTTGTTGTCTGGAAGATCCTCGGGTTTTGTGCAAAGTTTCAGCGCCCTGGAGATGAAGACGTCCAGGTCAAACTCGGGGTCGGTCTCGCTGCTCACCCCCGCGGGTTCCTCGTGCAGGCGGCGCGGAGAGGAGGGCAGGCTCCGCTCCTGGATCTCCGGCAGAGAACCGGGACACTCCAGCCCCACCTGCGTGCTCTTCACCCACTGAGCAATCTCCAGGAAGAGGTTGGATGGTTCCTCTTCCAGCGACAGCTCAGCTGCGGGCGCTATGGTTGCCCGTTTCCAGTGGGATAAATCCAAGATTAGCTTGGGCTCAGAGTAGTGGTGGGGCTTACTGTCCCTCCACAGCAGTTTGTCCAAGTAGGAGGGTGACCCCACTTTGTAGTCACACGATTTCCCACAATCGGCATCAAACACTCGGTCCATGGATGAGTGGGACAGCTCCAGGAACCTCTCCGAGCTGCTCTGCGAGTACTTGCGCGGGTCAACCTGTGCTTCCTCAGCGGTGGACTCGGACCCGGCGCGGGGGTCCCGCTGGACCTCGTCCATGTCGTGGTGCTTGTCGTGCCTCCAGTCCAGGTCGGAGGAGAGGCTGATGTGGTACCTGCCAAAGACACGCTGCTGTCAGACACAGAGCACGGCTCCGCCGGGAGCAGCAGTGCCCACGCTGCTGCCGGCCTGGCCTTCTGCTGCCGATCTGCCCCGGTGTCCCACGGGCAGCACAGACAGCTTCCTGCTGTGCTGAAATGCCGGGGGCTGAGCGATTCATCAAGAGCCTGAGATGGGGCCAGAAGCAGGAGCAAAAGCCCAACGACCAAACCAACTGGCCCCTTCCTTTGGATTGTCCATCACCCCCCTGGTGCTCGGGATTAAAACGTGATTAACTCCGTTAATAACTAACCTGTTCCCCAGCCCACAGGCAGGTACCACGGCGTGAGTCCTCCCTGCCTGGTGGCAGAACAGTAAAAGAGATGAACTTAAACCCCACTGAGGCTGGACACCACCCGTTTATTCTGATGTCCAGGGCCAAGAGCATTCCTGAAGGGTCAGCGTGCTGAGTGATAACTTCTCGAGCCAGCTGAACTCCCCCACTCGCAGATCCCCAACACCCACTCCTAGCCACGGTTTCCCAAGCGACACCTGATCTACTGGTTCCGAGCTGAGCTGCCTTCAGAAGACGTGTTATCCCAGGGATCTGGGCTCTGTCACAGCAACAAATTGCTCCTCAGGCGTCCCACAGCTCACAGCCAGAATCACCTCTTGTCCCCAAACACCTGGCTTGTGCTGCGGAACATACAGATGTGCCCAGCTGGGTGGCAGGACGGCCTCAGCCTCAGCTGCTGGTGTCACACCAGGCAAGCCAGCAGAGGAAAAGGTGACAGGGTGACCTCCAGCAACTGAGCTGCTGCTTTGGGGGCTGCAGCTGGCAGGGACGCTGGGACTGCGGGGACACGCTGAAGACAGATACCCTGCTTCCAGCCCTCCTCTTCACCTGACCGAGCTGGCTGACCCCACAGCCTCCCCCGACACGTGTTCACTCAGGCCAAGAGACTGACGGCAGTGAAGGCAAGGGATTTCCTTAGGTAACGCTTTCAGTGCTGGTGAAACCTAGCGGATTAGGAAGGCGAGGAGATTTAATTGCCATGCAGAGAGGAACAGTGCTGCAGACATCCTCAGCCAGTTCACCCCCCTCAGCTGGACGGAGCTCTACCGAAAACTGAACCTAGTCAATTCTTAGCTACTTCTTATTTGGTCCTACCTGCTGCAGCTGTGGGAGCAGCACAGCAGCTGGGGTAATCACCCAGGACGTGAGAGACCTCAGCTCAAGGCTGTGACCCGTTCTAAGTGCGGCTTTCGCCAACCCATTCAAATGTCAACACAGTTCAGGATTTTTTACGAGGCCCCCAGATCTGTGGTCACTGGGGCTTACACACCCCGAAAAGTGATGAAGGTAGCACTCCAAATCAGGCCCTGTCCCCAAGAGGAAACAGAAGGACAGTGTTTTGTAACCTGTATCCATAGGGACAGAGGGCAGAGGAAAGGGCCACAGCGCCGCTAAACTCAGATGAGGACAGCACGAGCTGTGGATAAAACCAAGGGCAGAAAGGTGCTCGGCCACCAGGACATGCAGGCTCAGCTTCCAGTGTCCGTGGCAATCCACGATGAGCCTCGGGGTGGCTTCAGCGAGGCTCGAGCTTGGGCTGGAATTAGAACGCGGCGTGAAGAGGGAAAAGCAGGTGTCCTTCACGGGCCTGGAGCACGCGTGATGGAATCCAGCCAACAGCAAGCACGTCGGACACCTACCCGTCCCCTTCTGCCTACGGCATTCAGCCAGGACCCGCTCTCCAGCCCAGCCCCGGTGCCGTACCTGTCCCAGTTGGACATCTGGCTCTGGTTGGCTTCCATCAGCAGGATATCGTCAATCTCGTCCTCGATCCGGAACGGGTGCTGCGACACGGGCTCGTCCTCGGGGCAGGAGTAGGGGCTCATGTAAGGATGCTGCAGGCCCATCTCGGCCGTTAATCGATCCATGGGGTTAAATGTCAGTATCTTCTCCAGAAAATCAATAGCTGCGGGGCAGAGACAAACAAGCTCCCTCACTCCTCAGAAGCACCGACGGCTGCTTTGCCGCGACGAGTCCCGTGGAGCCCCCGCAACAAACCCCCTCCGCGTGAGGAGTGAGTTAAAGGTCACGCCGCAGGGGGACCCAAACCAGGCCCTTGAGTCCTTGCTGCAACCCCCGTACCCCTCACGGGAGCTGCGAGCTTGCAGGAGAGCAATCCTGCAGCCCTCGGGTGTCACCTCTTGTGGCACAGCAGGGGAAGTCCGTGTCACACCCAGTGCTGTGGCCCCCAGCAGGATGCTGAGGTCTCACCCCAGGAAGAGCTTTGGGATTTGACTCCAGGCTCTCAGATCCATTCGACAGGCACGCTGCGCTTCAGACAACCGATTTCACATCTTACCCACGGCTCAAGTGGATTAGAGTTACTGCAATTTTTAAAAGCCTTCGGCGTGACCAGTGCTATGAAATTATTTTACCCATTAATATTTGAAGAATTCTGAGGGGCTAAAATTATTTTAGAAAGACTGTGGTGCGTGAACTCTTCCTATGATGAGAGGAAATTTAAGCGCAATTAAATCTAAACGCAGAGGGTTTGCTGTGATCGCTCTGAAGACTCCTTTTGCTGAGGTTATGCCAAAAGGTAGAGATCCTGTCACTGGAGCTGTTGCCTATCCAGCTGATTCTTTCATGGGAAAGTCCCTTTGGGTTCAGGCAATAAAAACAGGAATATGCCTTTCCTCAGACACAGCCTCACCCTGGGCCTTCAGACAGCGTCTGTAGGGGCAGGATCCCTCGGCAGGAGGGACAGCCACACGTGCTGCCTCGGTGCTCAAACATTACCCGGTTTCCGACTGTCTCCCGCGAGATTACCTCGTGGCTCGGACTAATTAAGCGGGGAGGAACCAACAGCCTCAATAAGGTCACCGACTGCGGGCACGGAGCGTGGCGGAACAGCGCACTACGGGCTGTGTGTTGCAACGTACTGCGGGTCAGAGGGGCAGGAAAACGGCAATGAATTATGTGTGGGGCGCGGGTGACCTTTCTTCCCGCGGTAATGGCAGGGAATAAATCTGTTCCTGCCTGCTGCAGGCTGATGATGCCTTTTCCTGGTCTTAAAACCAAGAGGCGAACACGGTTAGAAGGGGAAAAGGGCATTACCTTGGTATTTATTGTAAGGATCCTTAGGTGCACCACGACCAGGTCGAATACACCTCCATGCACCCCCGCAATGGCCCCCGCAATCCCCCTCCTCTATATCTGGTTTTACATTCTAGGTCTTACTAATTAGCATATCTATCAAAA
>VZRQ01004840.1:20117-31824 GCA_013397975.1 Machaerirhynchus nigripectus | reverse complement strand
GGCTCAGCTCGGGTGGAAAGCGCTGCAGGAACAGGCAGCGTTAATTCCCCCCACCGCCCCCAAGCCAGGGGAAGCTTTCAGCAGGGAGATTTGGGAGCTTGTCCCGCTTCCTGATCCAGCCCCAGGGACTGGGAGCGATGGCAAGGTCACCCTGGCACCTTTCCGCTGGGCTGAAATCGGCTCCTGTAAATCCTCGCATGCAATCCTGCCTGGAAAGCCCTGGAAGCAGATCACTGTTTAATCTCAGCCTGGCGCTGGGCAGGGGAGCCAAGCCTGGGCTGCACCAGCCGGCAGCGCGCCTGCCTGGGAAGCACCTGGGGAGGTCTGAGGGGTGCTGGGGTCACTTGGGAGAGCAGCAGGAGGACATCGAGGCACAGGAGTTCCGAGTGCCAAAACAATTCACCCACGTGGAGCGTGTGATTTCCTTCCGCAGCGGTGTCAGAGACACTCAAAAGCACCGAGTTTCACTCTTCTGCGTGCACAAAGACGTCTTGCCACCGTCCATCACATCCGCACACCCGGGGGGGCAGATGAAAACGCCACAATGCAGACAGCTCATGGATAACCGGTACCAGACCCAGGGAGCACGCAGATCTTTGGGATGAGAAGCCGCTGCTGGCACAAGGAGCAGGCCGTGTCGCAGCGTTAATTGTCGGTGGAACGGCAGCAGGTCTGCGTGACAAGGATGAGGCCAAAATGAACTGCCATGCCTAATGCAAATCTTCTTCTATTATAGTTTCTTTCTGTGTCTGTGCTACTCGCAGAAACGGCGAGCCCAAAATAACGGCAGCAGCGGATGACTTTAAAAGGGCAAATTTTTAAAAGCCCAGAGCAGTCTTTGGCACCAGTGAAAGCAGGGAACCTGCTTAAAGCTTCTACCAAAGACCCCAAAAGTCACAAACCCAGAAAAGCAGCAGGATTTAAATAATGGAAAAGCCATTCTGGCAAAAATGAGATGTGGAAAATGCACGGAAACGTGATCTTTCTAGGCACAGGAAAAGAAAGAGAAATGGCACTGAAAAAGAAATGTCCAGTGTCGGTGACTGATGGGGACCTCTGAAGGAATCCATTAAATCTGTACAGCCAACAGAATTAATTGAAAAATAAGGCACTTTTAAAGCATGCTAGGAATAGAGAATTAGACAGCTGCCAGATTCACTGTTAGGTGCCATCAGTAACACTGGAGGCAAGTGCTGTGCTGAGGTGGGATGGAGCAGTCACCAGAGAGAAACCCACAGATCAACCATGTGCACCCCATTGTGCCAAAGCAGGGATTTTCCCACCAACCTCCTGTTGCAGCCTGCCTCAAAACCCCTTAATGACCCCTTAAAGCCCCTTAATGACAGAAATTTCAGCATTGCCAGACATCTGCCAAAATAAAGCATTTCCAGACCAAATGGTGGAACTCAGTTGTGAAGTCAGAGTATTTGGGTAAAAGGCAGGAGCAGCAGGCAACCCGGGGTCAGCTCCAGCTAGAACAGCAGGACAGAAATTTCAGGTAAATACACGAACCGGAGACTAAAAATACAATTCCAATCAGCCAGCTGAGTTTCCTGGAATTAGACCTATTTAGAAGACTTATTATCTATCTAAAGACATTACTGTTGCCTCGACACAGTGTTTGCCCACATTTCTCCAGAGCACATAACATTCTGAGGATGAATCTCACAGCAGGTGAGACCAACTCCGCGCACATTCGGCGTGTGCTGAGCCAGCCCCCGGCGTGGCTGCTGCCGAGTGGGGCCAGCGGGGGGAATCAGCACCCAGGCACCTTCCTCGGGGGGTTTTATCACCGCCCAGCCTCATCGGAGACTCCTCCCGCGGGACTGTATTAAATGTAAATCTGTAACACGAGAAACCGCAGTAACTCACGGATGGCTGGTCGATGACCCAAATCACCTCGGTGAGGCCACGGTCCAAGAGACCACGTTTTTGTGTCGCAGGGTGACACATGAGGCCAGGACAGAGACCTCTGCCCGCGCCAGAGCAGGGTTTGGGATGAGCACGGAGCATGTCTTGCATAAGACATCAGCGCAAAGCCAAAGTGGGAAACACATCCGTGCGGAGCGAAAAAGCGAGCTCACACCAATGGCAGCGCCCCGATGGACACCTGGGCAACGCGGCCACGCCAGCGACATCCCGAGGGGGCCACAAAAAACACACGAGGAGGAGCAGGAACCCCTCGGTGTGAGGGGACAGCACCTGCAGGCTCCTGAGGAGCAGGTGTAGAGGCGACCCGGCCACTGCGGGCAAGGAGCAGGGAGTGACGAGTCACCTCTGTGACAAGGACACAAAAACATCCCCCCCCCGCAAGTCAAAACGAGATAAGTTCAACCTTGAAATGAGATAGCATCTCTCCAGAGTGAGAGCAATTAAATGTTGGCACAAGGTAGGGAGGAAGGGGGCGGGGGGACTCGCCATTGCTCAGAGCCATTAACACAAAATTAACAGGCTGTTTTTTTAACCCGGGCTTCCATGTCTGCAAGGAGGATGAGCTGCAAATGCTTCCCTGCAGTTGCATTTCTGCAACACCTCCCACCTGGGGGGGTGGAAAGTTTCAGAAGCGTATTTTATGCTTCGGAAGAGTCCTGAGTGGTAGGAGAACAGCAGGGTCATGCTAAAAAAAGGAAAGATCAAGGCGAAAAGTCTAAAACCCAAGGTTTGCAAGCGCCGGGTGAGATTCATCTCGCTTAAATTTAGACCTCTCCAGCTCAGATATCCAAATCCGAACCAGCACCCTGAAAGGCATTTGCCTGGCCTGCGTACGGCGCTTTGCAGAGAGGAAAACAAACCCCATTTGGAGGTGCCTGTGCCCCCCGTTTGGTGGGGGGCAGCTCAGAAGAGACGCTTTCAGATGCCCAAGCAAGGGCAGGCAAACAGCACCCACCAAAGCAGCTCCAGCTGCAAGCGAGCTGGCCCACGCGACCTGCAAAGCCGAGAGGTAATTTCAGCCCAGAATGCCAGTTCTGGAGATTTTGCCTTGCAGCCCGGCACCAGGGGGCAGGAGCAGGGTGAGGAGCTAATCCAGCTCCTGGAGGCAGGTCTTCACGGCTCTGTTCTAGGCGTAAAGAAGAGGCAAACACGACCCTCGGCATGGAGGACTCAGCCTGGAGAGCGTCATCTTGGTCGAGATGCTCCCAGATCAATGTCATTCCTTCCGAACGCGGGTTGTTTGTTTGGGATTTCAGGTTTTATCAGTCCCTACTAGCAGGCTGGGCTCAGGTGCAGGAGGGAAAGGACTGCAATGAACCGCAGTCACAGACCCGTTTGGGTTGGAAAAGCCCTCCAAGATCACCAACCATTAACCCTGCACTGACAAACCCACCTCTAAACCATTTCCCTAAGTGAGCCTGACTCCTCTCTGCTTTGGCTCCAAGGTTCAACTCTAGCCCTTATTCCTGCAATATCCTCATTACAGTCCTCACCTCCCTTTCCCTGCAATCCTTCGCCCACGCACCTCCACGGGGCTCGTCACCTTCCGCCTGGCCGACACCTGTCCAGCCACGACGAGGAGGACAGGGCACTGCGAATCTGAGCTGCAACCCCCGATCGTGTCCAAGGGGGTGACGAAGATGTCACTGTCCCCAGGCCTCGTTCTGCAGGAGGCTGGGATCCTGCCGCAGGCCAGGAGAGGGAAAAGCACTCCGGTTTCTGGGAAGTTCCCAGCGCCAGATAGGATTAGTCGTGGCTAATTAACTGTGAGGAGCAAGCAACACTGAGCTGAAGGCAGAGACCGAGGCCCCCCCTCGGCAGCAGCCAGGCTCTGTGTGTCCACTACCAGCCAGCTGCCTGGACAAGAGAAACCTGGACACTGCACATCCCCTCCTCTGGCCGCGGCATCCCCCAAGCACACGGCCCAGGCAGGCAGAGGTGCCCCAACACCTCCGACACCCCGAAAAAGCTGAGTTCTGGGCTCACACCAGAGCCTGGGGACCCTCTCCCCTAACCAGCCATCGGTGGTTGTGTGGGGACAGCGCACCGGAGCCACTGTCACACCAGGGCTGGGCTTTCCTGCCCCTTTCTGGTACTCACACCACAGCGGCCCGGGATGAATCTCCCCGGCCAAACTCACCTTCCCCACGCGTCCGATGCCATTACAGCCTGGACCGTCACCACCGGCCACCTCCACCCGAGGGTCTGGTGGGAGGAAATAAACCCGACTGAGAGCAAACTCAGCCCGCCTTGGAGCAGGGGACAGGGAGAGAAGCAATTTTCTCTCTCTGGACACAGGGCAGGGCCCCAGGGACCTGCCAGGCACGCTGACACCAGGTTTGCCTGTGCGAAGCCACGGGTCTGTGTGTAGGGACACACGGAGCTCGTGTGGGCACACACCGGACCTGCACCCCCGCGGGGCATGTATGGACACACCGGGCACATATAGACCCACAGAGCCCGTACGGAGCCACAGGGGATGTGCAGACACACGGGGCAGGTACAGCCCAACACAACACCTATAGATAGATACAGCTTAAGGCACCTATAGATAGATACAGCTCATGGGGGCACGTATAGACCCACGGGGCAGGTACAGCCCAACACGGCTCCTATAGATAGATACAGCTCAAGGCACCTATAGATAGATACAGCTCACGGGGACACTCAGGGGCACGTATAGACCCACAGGGCAGGTACAGCCCAACACGGCACCTATAGATAGATACAGCTTAAGGCACCTATAGATAGATACAGCTCATGGGGGCACGTATAGACCCACAGGGCAGGTACAGCCCAACACGGCACCTATAGATAGATACAGCTTAAGGCACCTATAGATAGATACAGCTCACGGCACCTAGAGATAGATGCAGCTCACGGGGACACCCAGGGGCACGTACAGACTCACGGGGCAGGTACGGACCCATACGGACCACAGGCATATACAGCACGTACGGACTCGCAGGGCACGCATGGACACAGAGGGCACGGACAGACGGACAGGGCAGCTACAGCTCGTACAGACCCGCGGGGCATGGACAGACGGACAGGGCACATACAGACAGAGAGGGCANATCCCCGGGGGAGGCGGCACGGAGAGGTCCGGTTCCCCTCGCCATCCCCGGGGGAGGCGGCACGGAGAGGTCCGGTTCCCCTCGCCATCCCCGGGGGAGGCGGCACGGAGAGGTCCGGTTCCCCTCGCCATCCCCGGGGGAGGCGGCACGGAGAGGTCCGGTTCCCCTCGCCATCCCCGGGGGAGGCGGCACGGAGAGGTCCGGTTCCCCTCGCCATCCCCGGGGGAGGCGGCACGGAGAGGTCCGGTTCCCCTCGCCATCCCCGGGGGAGGCGGCACGGAGAGGTCCGGTTCCCCTCGCCATCCCCGGGGGAGGCGGCACGGAGAGGTCCGGTTCCCCTCGCCATCCCCGGGGGAGGCGGCACGGAGAGGTCCGGTTCCCCTCGCCATCCCCGGGGGAGGCGGCACGGAGAGGTCCGGTTCCCCTCGCCATCCCCGGGGGAGGCGGCACGGAGAGGTCCGGTTCCCCTCGCCATCCCCGGGGGAGGCGGCACGGAGAGGTCCGGTTCCCCTCGCCATCCCCGGGGGAGGCGGCACGGAGAGGTCCGGTTCCCCTCGCCATCCCGGGGGGAGGCGGCACGGAGAGGTCCGGTTCCCCTCGCCATCCCCGGGGGGAGGCGGCACGGAGAGGTCCGGTTCCCCTCGCCATCCCCGGGGGGAGGCGGCACGGAGAGGTCCGGTTCCCCTCGCCATCCCCGGGGGGAGGCGGCACGGAGAGGTCCGGTTCCCCTCGCCATCCCCGGGGGGAGGCGGCACGGAGAGGTCCGGTTCCCCTCGCCATCCCCGGGGGGAGGCGGCACGGAGAGGTCCGGTTCCCCTCGCCATCCCCGGGGGGAGGCGGCACGGAGAGGTCCGGTTCCCCTCGCCATCCCCGGGGGGAGGCGGCACGGAGAGGTCCGGTTCCCCTCGCCATCCCCGGGGGGAGGCGGCACGGAGAGGTCCGGTTCCCCTCGCCATCCCCGGGGGGAGGCGGCACGGAGAGGTCCGGTTCCCCTCGCCATCCCCGGGGGGAGGCGGCACGGAGAGGTCCGGTTCCCCTCGCCATCCCCGGGGGGAGGCGGCACGGAGAGGTCCGGTTCCCCTCGCCATCCCCGGGGGGAGGCGGCACGGAGAGGTCCGGTTCCCCTCGCCATCCCCGGGGGGAGGCGGCACGGAGAGGTCCGGTTCCCCTCGCCATCCCCGGGGGGAGGCGGCACGGAGAGGTCCGGTTCCCCTCGCCATCCCCGGGGGGAGGCGGCACGGAGAGGTCCGGTTCCCCTCGCCATCCCCGGGGGGAGGCGGCACGGAGAGGTCCGGTTCCCCTCGCCATCCCCGGGGGGAGGCGGCACGGAGAGGTCCGGTTCCCCTCGCCATCCCCGGGGGGAGGCGGCACGGAGAGGTCCGGTTCCCCTCGCCATCCCCGGGGGGAGCCGCCGAAGGCGATCCGGTGCCTCCGCTCCCCCCTCCCCGTTCCCTGGAGGAGCCGCCGGCGGGGATCTGGTTCCCTCTTCTGCCACAGCCCCTGTGAGGAGCCGGGGGAGGGGAACCCCGCCTGGCCGAAACCTCGCGGCATCCCTGGCGGCGGAGGGTGCTGAGCACCCAGACCCTCCTGGCTGGGCTTTCTGCCCTTTCCCCTCCCCGTACCCAACGTGGACTATCAGTTTTAACCTGTGGGTTTCCGGGTCTGCAGCAAACCTCCGTCCCTGTGGCACCATCCTGGGGCCCACTTCGGCCCCTGGAGCCCGGCGGTGTCCTCGTGTCCACGTGCTCCGGAGGTGTTCCCGGCGGAGGAGGTGTGATGGAGCACAGGTGAGGCAGCTGAGCTCTTCCTACCCGCGGGTGCCTTCACCCGCCGAGCGGCCTCAAAGGAAAAAAATTCACTGTACGCTGTATTTACAGTGTGAAAGAACAATTAAAGGAAGCTGCTTCAACAGTCTAAGTGGAGGAAGCGAGATAGCTCAATAGTTATTGATCCCCTCCAGACAGGCACGCTGCTTTGTTGGAGCTGAAGGAACCCTGCCTGATGCAAGGGAAGTGGCGAGAAAAAAATAAAAAATGGTCTGGTAAATTAAAACTCCCAGGGAATTACATGGGAGGAAACGAGGGTGTACAAGCAGCTTTTGGTGGTATAGTAATCTGTAACTCTCCTGTTTTGCTGTCTAGGATTAAAATGAATGTTCCCATCTGGTTACCCTGTGAGCAGCAAGGTATTCAACAGGGGCTTGTGCCCGTGGATGGAAGGGTGGAAACAGAGAGCAGAAAGAGAAATAGTAGCGTTAGCAGTTATTGTTAAAATCATGGTTAAAACTGACCCCGTGTGCTCTCTGTGCACAGTGTGGAGGTTGTTCCCAGGGTGGTTTGTCCCCAGGTGACAAACGCACAGCCAGGGACACTTAAGGGCATCCTGGGGCCAAGCAGGACTGGCATCTGGCATCGTGCTCCACGGGGTCACTGCCGCGGAACACCGGCGGCACGGCCGGCTCGGGCTCCCTGATCCCGGGCTGGTGCTCAGCGCAGGGCGTTCAGCCACTGCGGTGGCCCAGCGAAGGGCCAAGTGGAAACAGGAAACAAGGTGCCGCCCGTCCCAGCCGCAGGGTGAGGCCAAAGCACACAGACCCCGTGCCACGGGAGCATTCCCTGCACCTGCCCTGGCTGGGAGTGGGACGGGAATTTCGGGGCTCTCCTCACACAGCTTGAACCCTTTGGTTTGTGGCACTGCCAGGGCAGTGGGAACACCTTGGCCAGTGAGCTCTGCAGCGAGGCCGGAGGAGCCACCAAGGTGATCAGCGGGCTGGAGCACTTCTCCCATGACGAAAAGCTGAGACAACTGGAATTGTTCAGCCTGGAGGAGAGAAGGTTTGGGGTGACCTAATTGTGGCCTTCCAGGACCTGCTGAAGGGGCTGACAAGAAAGGTGGAGAGAGACCATGCACAAGGGATGGAGTGACAGGACAAGGGGAATGGGTCCAAACTGAAAGAGGGCAGGGTTGGATGAGTATTGGGAAGGCATTCCTGTCTGTGAGGGTGGGCAGGCCCTGGCACAGGGTGCCCAGAGCAGCTGTGGCTGCCCCTGGATCCCTGGCAGTGTCCAAGGCCAGGTTGGACGGGGCTTGGAGCAGCCTGGGACAGTGGAAGGTGTCCCTGCCTGTGGCAGCGGGTGGAACAAGATGGTCTTCAAGGTCCCTTCTAACTCAGACCATTCCGTGACTCTCTGATTCCCTCCGGCAATTAGCAGTAACAGCACAGAAACGCATTTATTTGTTCATTTCGGGGCCGGGCGCTGGTTTGGTTGGTACGAGCTTGGTTGGGGTGAAGAGGCTGGTGTTTGTTACCAGCGCTGCAGGAAACCAGGGCAGCACCTCACAGGACCTTGGCAGCCGTCCCCAGCGCCGTGAACAACAAACCCTGGCAGTGCCCCGGGCTCTCACACCGCCCTGGCAACAGCGAGGCGGCTTGGCAGGGTCGGTCCCCAGCGCCCCAGCACAAAGGGGCTCTGTGCAGAGCCGGGGATTAACCCCTCATCACCGCCGAGCATCCTCGGTGCCGCTCCTCGTGTGCCGCGACCCGCAGGCTCTGGCACCTGTGGCTGTGCCCCGTTCCTCACCGGGGGCAGGAGCTGCTGCTCCTCAGCATGAGCTGGGGGCCAAGGCAGGATGTTTACAGGCAGGGCGAAGACAGACAGCACAACAGCACCATAAACAACTTAATTAACCACCGTGGAGCCTGACTAGATAATCACGGCCCCTGACTAGATAATCTGTGCTGCATCCTCAAGCACGAGGGATTGTGTCTCTTTCCAAGCAGGGGGAAGCAAATCTCTCAAAAAGCTGCCCGAGTGTTTACACCAATTTCCTGGTGATTGGTGAGGAGGCACCTGGCACACTCGATCGAAGAGGCAGCGCCGGTGCCTGAGTGTGTGTCAGGAATGGGAGCCACGACCATCTGTTGCTCTCACCCCGGCACGGTGTGGTTTTTAATCCAGGCTCTCTCCCTCCGCTGTGAGACAGCCACGAGCACAGGTAAGGCAAATGTGGAGGCTGTGTCTCTGGTCCTGCCTGCCCAGGCGCGGGCTGTCGGATGCCTTCAGGGACAGGGTGCTTCTCTCCACTACCTCCGTTTCTAACGCTTATTTTCGTTGGCAGAGGGAGCGTTTTTGTCATCTAATCACAGCACGTGCAGCCTGGGACTCACCCCTCTCACAGGCACAGAAGCCAAAGCGCACGGGGCGACGACATTCAGGCTGTTCTGTGTGTGCCCTGGCCGGGGTGGATTTCACCATGCTTGTATAAAGATCCTGTTATGCTCACTGCAAAATGTTTGTCATGCACAGCATCGCTCTGTCTCCCATTACAGGATGCAGTCAGCATCTTTCGGGGGTTAAATCGTCGGCTGCTAAAGCAAAAGGGACCCGAGTGTCTCATCAGGAACGAGTTTCAGACGTCCCCTGCCAGATCGGGGCGTGCTGACACCAGTGAAGTGACACCAGTCAGCCTGGCACTGTCGTTTCCCACGGGGTACGGCACACTCAGCACATCGTCCTCGGCACCCGTGACACCCGTGGCACATCCCGGGTGCTTTGTCAGCCCTTGGAACACGGTGCAGAGCTGGTCCTACCTGCAGCAGCACACCCTGGGATGGGTCGTGGACAGGCCCAGACACAACAGGCAGGGAAGAAAGACTCTTTTTTTCCTTAACAAATTCTGTAAATTGAAGAGCTGATGTAAAAGTGGCCACATTTCCAGAGGTGCTAAGGCCTGTCTGCTGGGCAGCATCTCCGTACCCTTGGGGAAAAAAATCACATTATAAACCAACAGAGTGTGGGTTGCCTTCTGTCTGCATAGACGGGGAACCCTCAGGAATTGCTCTCCTTGGATCATTTTCCTCACAGGGCTTTCCAGCTGAATGCTGACCATCCCCAGGGACGGAAGATTGCACGGTGGGGTAGGGTGAAGGGGATGTTGGAGCCAGGTTTTGTGTGCGAGGCAGCTGAAAAAGAAAACAGCGTTTCTGGGCTCGGCAGCCTCCTCTCCCAGCTGCAGGCTGCCTACCCCACATCCACACGCTGCTCACTCAGTTTTAGCTTTCCTCAGCACTTCGAGCTTGCAGCCCAATTTTGTTCCGTCAGCTGTATTATTAATCAGCAGGCTGCAAATTATGT
The DNA here is from genome assembly GCA_013397975.1 of Machaerirhynchus nigripectus. Classification (NCBI taxonomy): domain Eukaryota; kingdom Metazoa; phylum Chordata; class Aves; order Passeriformes; family Dicruridae; genus Machaerirhynchus; species Machaerirhynchus nigripectus. Next base: position 21,680 of record VZRQ01004840.1, on the reverse strand, counting down.
TGCTGTAACCCACGTCCTTTTTATATTTTAAACTGAAAATGAAATAAATTGGTGCATAGTAAACAAATCCCGGCTTTCTGGGAGCAGCACGCAGCAGAGCAAGGGGAGCTGTGGGGGATCTGGGGCCAGGACAGATGGGAGCCCACGGAGAACCGCCCCATCCAGGCTGGAGCCCTCATCTGCAGACTGAGATAACCAGTAGGGAGATTGTCCCGACAGACCCTCTTGGAGCCCAGGGCAGCAAACACACCCTGAGATCAGCTCCCTCCTGTTCCTCTCCCGCGGTCACTCTGGTTCTGTGAAACTGGGGTGGAAGGCCCCAAACACCCCCTGCCCACCCCCAGCCCCCCACTTTAAGAGAGACCTGGAGGGGCTGGAGCATGTCCAGGGAAGGGAACGGAGCTGGGAAGGGGCTGGAGCCCCAGGAGCGGCTGAGGGAGCTGGGAAAGGGGCTCAGCCTGGAGAAAAGGAGGCTCAGGGGGGACCCTGTGGCTCTGCACAACTCCCTGACAGGAGGGGGCAGCCGGGGGGGTCGGGCTCTGCTCCCAGGGACCAGGGACAGGAGGAGAGGGAACGGCCTCAGGCTGGGCCAGGGCAGGTTTAGATCAGATCCTGAGAAAAATTCCTTCATGGAAAGAATTGTCCAGCCCTGGCAGAGCTGCCCAGGGCAGTGGTGTGGTCCCCAACCCTGGAGGGGTTCAAAAGCCGTGTGGATGTGGCACTTGGGGACAGGGGTCAGTCGTGGCCTGGGCAGTGCTGGGGGAATGGTTGGACTCGATGGTCTGAGGGCTTTTCCAGCCCAAAGGATTCTGTGATCCTTTGATTTCACCGCAGGTGCCACACAGAACTGCCCGGAGAGCCGGGCACAGCGCTCGCCTCAGTCGCTGCCTCAGCACCAAACTGCTCTGAGTGAGCGGCTCTCTAAACAGAGCCTGGGAAAAAAGGACAGTATAAAATATTTAAAAAGCTCTTTTGACTTCCTAACCTTTCGTGCAGGAAAAGGACGTACAGGAACACCGAAGGAGAGGCTGATGGATGGTTGGACCAGAGCAAGCCTCCCATGCCCGTGTTCCACCTCCAAGCCTCCATAAAGGTCAGTTTATATTTCCAGCACACAGAACAAAAATGCCATTTAATAACGCAATGCCTTTTCTGCCCTACCTGCTACTCAGAGGTGCAGAGCTCTGGCGCAGCCTTGGTGGGGGTTTGCACGTCGGTGTAAAGCTCCACTCGAGGGGCCCGGTTGCCTGAGCCCTGGGTTTGTCACTCCTCTGAAACCGCTCTGCCTTTGCACTGCTGCCATCAGGAAGAGAGGAATTCTCCGGGGGAATGTGTGACAGCAGCGTGTGATCAACGGCCCCAGAGTAGCATTAATATACAAGAATAAAGTGGAAATTAAAAACAGCAGGACAGGAAAATGCTGTGAGTGTCAATCTGGGGAGATAAAACCGCTCTGACTCGCCACGCGCGCTGCTCAATCCTTCATGCGCACTCTGATTTCTCCCCTAAGCGTCATAAATCGGATTGATACTTAAACGTCGGTGTCTCCGAAGCAGCTGTGCA
>VZRQ01004838.1:730427-773114 GCA_013397975.1 Machaerirhynchus nigripectus | reverse complement strand
CCCCTGCCCGTGGGGCGCTGCCTCCCCTGCCCGAGGGTCGCTGCCCCTGGCACAGCCCGGGGTGAGGGGAGGGCACTTGCACTTCTTGGGCGCTCGGAGCCATCTGGAAGCAGCTGCTGCCAGCTCCGAGCTCTCTGTCCCTCCCCGCAGCCAGGGCTGCCCGCGGGGCCGCGGCTGAGGCCGTGCACCTGGGAGAGGGCTGCCCGTGACAGGGCTCCGCTGAGCGTCCACTCAAAAAGCAAAAAAGCCACTTTCCTGGAACCTCTCTGCTCAGACTGCTGCCCTTTGCAGGCTGGGGCTTTCCTCTGGTGGGCCGGGATTACCTGGAGATCCTCTCGGCCTGGTACTGCAGCTTCGGCAAGTGCTGCGAGACAGGAGACTGCAGGATAATCAACAACATCACAGGTAGGGGCTGTGCCGCTTGTGGGGCTTGTTTCGAGGGGTTTTTTCCTTTTAAAGTGTATTCGAAAAAGTGATGTGAGTAAAGGGCTTTTCTGAGCAGGGTGCTGAGCTGTGGGAGGGTGAGAGGCTGAGTCCTGTGTCCCACCTGGAGTTCTGAGACCAAAGAGAGTTTGTTCCTTACTGCACAGCATGTCTGCTCCAGCTTGCCATGAGCCCTGCCTGCATCCCATAGCTTCCAGGCACATGCAGTGGGAGCCAGACTGGCCCAGCACCCTGCCCTGGGTCGGGAGGGGACACTGAGACCTGTGTGTAAGCCATGGTGTCTTTGTGTTTTGCTGTCCCTGAGACTCCTGGTATGCAAACCCTGTGCAGGGAGCTTGGGAGGGCCTTTGGGCATCTATCTTCTCTGCAGCTGCCAAACAACCTCTGCCTCTTCCTAGAGGAAAAAAGGAGTCAGTGGAAGATTTGTGGTTTTTTGGGGCCAGAGGCTGATGCAGGCAGGGCACAGGCAGCCTGTGGCTTTAATGCCTCTTCAGAGTCCTCTCGGCCAGGCAGCCCTGCCACGTTTTCTCCTCTTATTCCCAGCTGCAGCAGCTGTGCTGGCTGAGTTTGAGGCTGAGCTCGTGCTGTCTCTGTGCAGGGCTGGAGGCAGACCTCGATGGGCAGCTCCACGGGCAGCACTTGGCCAAGGAAGCGGTGGTCCGGGCGCTGCAGGGCTTCCTGCAGAGCCCACGGCCCCCGAGGGCGCTGGTGCTGTCCTTCCATGGCTGGTCCGGCACGGGGAAGAACTTCGTGGCTCGGCTGGTGGCCAGCCACCTGTACCGGGACGGGCTGAAGAGTGAGTGCGTGCGGGTGTTCGTGTCCCTCCTCCACTTCCCACACAGCGCCGTGGACTCCTACAAGGTGAGAGCCAGCAGCACGGGGTGCTGCAGGGGGCTGGGCTGGGCTGGGCTGGGCTGGGCTGGGCTGGGGTTCCTGTCCTGCCCAGCAGCCCACGTGGGGCTGCGGCTGGNACACCGTGCCTGGGGTTAGTGAGTGACACCGTGCCTGGGGTTAGTGAGTGACACCGTGGCTGGGGTTAGTGAGTGACACCGTGGCTCACACGGCGCTGGCCTGGCCACTGCTGGGCAGGGCTTGCACAGCCTCCAGGCTGTTTGGGACACACCAAAGAGCTGAGCCCTAGTGACCAAAGGGATGTTCCGTGTCATTTACTGTCCGGCTCAGGATTAAAAGCTCCAGGGAGGGGGTTTGGGGGCAGGAAGCCATTGCTGGGCATCAGCCTGTTCGTGGCAGGGTGGGTGGCTGCTTTTGCACCACTTGATTTCTCTCTTCCCTCTTTCCTTCACTTACTAAACTGTTTTATCTCGCCTCACTCGTTTTCCTGCCTTTGCTGTCCCTGTTCTCTGCCCTGTCCTGCCGGGGGGGAGGAGACGGAGCAGCCCTGGTGCTCGGCTGGGTTATCCCAGGGCACGCCGGGGCTCCCGACGCTCCTCCGTGCTGCAGGCGCAGCTGCAGAGGCAGCTCAGCGAGACCCTGCGGCGCTGCAGGCAGGCCCTGTTCATCTTCGACGAGGCTGAGAAGCTGCATTCCAGCCTCCTGGACGCCCTCCGGCCCTTCATGGCTCACCACGACAGCGAGGGCCGGGCGGATCACCAGAGATCCATCTTCCTCTTCCTCAGGTGATTTCTGGGCCCCTGAAGGGATGGGGAGGAACCAAGTGATGGTATTTATCCCCCGGGGTGTGTGATTCCAGGGGCTCAGGCTGCAGGGGAGGGCACAGATACCTCCTTCCCTCGTGGTGGTTGCCTCCATGTTCAGTTTTACCTCTGGATGCTGGGCATCCTCCCTGGGAACAGGGCATTTGCAGGAGGAGCTGAGGTCCAGCTGAGGTGGGACACCTGAGCCAGTGTCGAGACTTTGAGGCAAGGAAGCAGAGTCAGTTAACGTGGTGTCACCCTGCCCAGCTGAGCAGGAGATGTCACACTCCAGGGAGCAAAGCTGGGGCTGAAGGCCTTGGTGGCAAGTTCCTGTGCACTGTTAGGAGCTGGGGAGTTCCCACTGCCTGCTGTGGCTGCAGACGGAGGCGCTGTGGGGCTGATCCTGGCATCAGCACAGCCTGGTTTAGGCGGTTCCTCTCCCAGGAGCTGGGCACATCTCCCAGGAGATGTGCACCCCAGCACTGTCTCCAGGTGGGATGCAGCTGGAGGGAGAAATGGGACACCTCAAAACCGAGATGTGAGGCAGGCACCTGTCTGAAGGAGCCCCTAAAGAATGAGAGACCAGCATCTTGGGCCCCTTGCAGTGTAGGAATTGCAGCCTTCAGCTTGGCTCTGGCAGGAGCTGTTCCCACTGGCTGGAGAGCAGCAGAGCATTCCTCCTCCACCTCCCACCATCCAGGCACGTGTTGGACCCTCCAAGCCTGCTGGTTCTCTCGGAGAGGTTTCCCTGCCTGTGGAGGACCTGTCCGTGTGCCCAGTGCCTGTGGAACTGACCACAGTCCAGTCCTGCCTCGTGGGCCTCCGGCAGGGGCCGTGGTGAAGGGGCAGGTCCTGCCCTGTTGCTGCCAGCTGCGCTGACCTCGTGTCCTGCCTGGCAAGCCATGGAGGTCAGGAACGGACACGGTGTCACCCCGCTCGTGCCACCGAGCAGAGGGGAGCAGGGTGCCTTGAGCTGCAGTGTGTAATCCCAGGGGTTTCATCACTGCTGCTGGCAGTGTGACACTGACCTGCTCCAGGAGGGATGGCTCTGCTCCAGGGCTCCTGGGGACACTGGCACGGCCCTGCAGCTCTGCCCAGGTGCGGGAGCTGGGGCCGGGGCAGGACTGGCTGCCTGTCCCCGGTCAGAAGGGGCTGCTTGTCCCATAGTTTGGGTTGGGAGCAGGATCAGTACACGCTGCTTTCCCCCTAACAAGGGGTGGGTGGGAATCAGTGGAGTTTTAAGTGGTGGCTTTTTAATTTTCCCTGCCTTCCATTTGGGGTCCAGAGCCTCTGACATGAGGATGGGGTGCAAGGTCTGTGTCTCCTGCTGCCTCTCTGCCTCCCACCCACACAAGCTCTGCATCCAGCTGGTTCCCAGTTCACTGGGGCATTCAGGGCTGGGGGCAAAGCCCTAACCAGCACTTGGGGGGCCACCTTTCCTGGACCTGCTTTCCAGGGTGAGAGGCTGTCCTGGGACCCTCAACAGCTGCCAGGACCTTGCAGTCCCCACCACAGAGCTGCCCCCATGGGTGTCCAGAGGAGTCCTTAGGTGGGAGCTGAGCTGCTGCTTTGTCCCATGGGCAGAGGATGCTTTGCCAAGTCCTGGGCTGCCACTTGAATCCCTGTCCCGGACCTTTACTTCCAGTGGGAGTCCTGCCGTGTGCTCTGCCCTTTAACTTGGACTTTGTGGTGGCTTATTCAGCATTTGGTGTGGAGCCAAGTGTCACCTGTGAGGTCGATGGCTTCCCAAGCCAGGGCGGGGGACTGAGGGAGATGGAGGAATCTGCTGCCCCTGGGTCTGAGCTGGCAGGATGGCAGACAGCTGCATCGATGCCTGTGGAGAGGGGCTCTTTGGGAAGAAGGCTGGCTCTCCACGTGCTGATCCTAGACAGCAAATCCTGTTGCCATCAGAACTGCTGGGGCCTGTCTGCAGGGAAGCTGCTGGCAGCTCTCGGCAGTTCAGCTCTGGGGGAAATCTTGAACGACTTCCCTCTGTGTCCGCAGCAATCTTGGTGGCAACACCATCAATGAGGTCGCCCTGGAGTTCTGGCGAGCCGGCCGGGCACGGGAGGAGATCTCCATGGAGCTCCTGGAGCAGCGGCTGCGGCTGGAGCTGCAGGAGGCTGCAGGTAAGAGCTGGGCTCGCTGGGGGGGCTGTGGGCAGCTGCCTGCAAAGCTGCCCCTCTGCACCGTCCCATCCTGAGTGCCACGCAGGGCTGTGCGTGGGGGAACGAGCCCTCACCCCACCCCAGACCGGGCCTGTCAACGATGAGAGCCCCATCCTCGGTCCCCGTGAGCCAAGGCACGTGGGGAGGGAGCCAAGAGTCCTTCTGGCCCCCCTCAGCCCTGAAAATGGCCGGGGGCACACAGGGCAGTACCGGGGCTTCTCTGGGGCTCCAGGCGTCTCTTGGCCTGATCCTAGAGATGCTCTGTGCTCGGGCTCAGCGCTGAGCAGCTCTGCACAAGCGGGTCCCGCCACACGCGGCCGGACGAGCCCCTCGCAGCCAAGCCCGGCCTCGCAGAGGGACGCTGCTCTCAGGTGAGGCTGCTGAGCTTGCCCCCTCTCGTGTTTGGCTCCAGAGGACAGTTACGCCCACAGCCGCCTCCTCCGGGAGAACCTCATCGATGCCGTGGTGCCGTTCCTGCCGCTGGAGTTCCACCACGTGAAGCTCTGCGCGCGCGACGCCTTCCTGGCCCGCGGCCTTCCCTACACCGAGGCCACGCTCGACGAGGTGGCCCAGATGATGGTGTTTGTCCCCAAAGAGGAGAAGCTTTTCTCTGCACAGGGCTGCAAATCCGTGCCCCAGCGCATCAATTACTTCCTTCCTTGAACGCCGGGTGGGACCACACGAGTGCTGAAGGTGGCTCTGCGCTCTGGGAGCTGCTCTCTTTGCACGGGGTCAGGCAAGCAGATGGCCCAGCCAGGCACTTGCACAGGGACTTAACAGAGACTGAACCCCCCCATTACTCCCAGAGCTGTTGCAGGGAAGGAAGTGCATCCCTTACTCCTGGGATGTGGGGACAGCCTGTGCTTGGCTGTGTTTGGAGTCTGTCTGGTGTTTAAAGTCCCTTCTTTTAGCTGGCAGTAGCCCAATGTGGCTCTGCTGACAGATGCTGTTCCGTGTGAGTGCAGACTGGGAATGTCCAAGTGCTTGGTTTGTCACTGTGTGGTGAAGGGAGGCCTTGCACAGGCTGGTCCTGTTGACACCATGGTCAAGGCCACGTCCCCATCCCATTTTCTCTGTCACTTTACAAGATCACCCAGAATTGTTTTGCTGGAGTTGAGTTTTTCCCCTTTTGCTCTCATGCCCTTCAAAGGTGTCTGCTGCTCAGGGACACACGGGCCAGGATCGTAGTCTGTGCAGGGAGAAAATGACTGAAAAATCTCCTCTGGAGATGCCAAATCCATAGCTCTCACTTCGGAGTGACCATCTCTCCCTGGACTCTTCCGTTGTATGGAAGCAGCTGCCGGGGTGAGGGGAACTTCTGCTGCCATTATTTTTCCAAGCGGGTTGGTGAAGAGCCCATTTCCTTCACTGCAAAACCAAAAAGGGGAGAGAATTCTGCCAAGGGCAAAGGGCAGGTGAGGACGATGGTGGCTGAAGCATCAGGCTGCAGGTGAATGTGAGTTTTCATGGATGCACTAAAAGCTTGGTTTTTTTCTTTCTTTTTTTTTGTTTTTCTCCTCAGTACATTTCATGCTGTGGTTTTTTGGCTGGTATCAGCATTGTTACTATTGTTCCAAGGGGCTGTTTGCTGTCTGGGTACTCGCCAGGTGATAAGTGTTACAGCTCCAAAAAATTTCGACAGTGTTACGGGAATCACTTTGTGACCTCTGGGTCAAAACTCCCTTCCAACAGGGCTGTGCTGGCAAGGAGTGAACAGCACTTGCCAAGGACAGGGCTTGGCTTGCCGGCCACCCCCACGGGGGACCTTTGATCTATTTTAAGCCTTGACCCGTTCTGCGGTGCCAGCGATGAGCAGCGGCCTCGGGGAAAGGCTGAGCAGGCACGTCCTGGCCCTGCAGCCTCCGAGTCCCTGCCCCGGGCACGCTGCCTCCACCCAGGCCTGCCAGTCCGAGGCAGGGGTGAGCCAGCTGCTTTCCTGCTGCTCAGCCAGCGCGGGGCGGGCCTCGGGGCTCTGCCAGCGCGAGTGACCCGGCACTTCTGAGCCTTGGTTTATGGTTAATCTCGGGTGCCAGACACCCGGGGAACAGCGGGGGCGATGCACCAGGGGTGGCAGCTGGGGCAGAGAGGCTGCTGCCCCGCAGGACACAGCTCGGGTTGTGTTTGGTCACCCGGGCAGAGAGTTCAGCGGGCTGTTGGTCGAAGGTTGTGTGTCAGCCAGGACAGCCTGGGATTTTCTCTGCTGGTAAAAAAGTGTTGGGCTGTGTGGGTTAGGCTGACACGGGCTGGGGCGAGGCAGGAGCTGCGCTCTGCCGGGTCACAAGGGTGTGAGTCACACGGGGGTGAGCTTTGATCAGCCCCACGACAGCAAGAGCTGCTGTCTGACCATGCTGGGGCAACAGTTTGGTCCTAAACAGATACTGCATAAATAAAGATACTGCTTTTTTTTTGCAACCTGGAGGGATTAAATTATTTCTCTTTTTAAATCAGGTTTATAACAACTTTTTCTACCCAAATGAGCGAGCTTATGGTCAGGACTGAGCAGCTTCAAATATTCATTAAGGAAAAAAGAGCAGCATCTACTCAAGTGGTTTCTGCCAATAAAATATTGCAACCTTTATTTAAAACAAAATGCAAATTGGCAAAACTTTGTGGAACGACAGGCAAAGAGGCCCTTTCAAGGGCCTTATTTACATCAAGTTTAACACTGTTCGCAGTTCACAGTCAGACGATAGTGAGAGAATTAAATTAGAAAAACAACCAAAATATATTACAATAACAATTAAAAAACAAAAACAGTTGACAACACTGCTAAGAGTGATTGGTGATTAACGTGTTTCATTTCAATCCATTCCTGCCCTCAACGAGTTCACTACCAATACAAACAGTGCCACGTGAGCCGGGCGGGCTCCACCTCCCACGCACAACAGACACGGGAAGAACGACCTCCTTTGGTACAGACATTGCTGAGCATGGAGCTGTGAGAAACAAGTCACAATCCCAGAACCTCTCGTTACCTGCCACCAGGGAATGGGCTGAGGGCTTTGTTCCACACTCCAGGGATCTGCAGCACAACCCCAGCACCCAGGTGTGCTGGACAGTGCCCTGGGAGCTTTCCACACCTGCTGCAGTCACTGCCTTTCAGTGTCCCTGCCCACTCCCGATGAGCAGCAGGGCTGAGCCGAGTGTGTCACACGGGAAGGCAGCAGCCCCATGGCTTTGTAACCACCACCTTCTGGAGGCACCCGTGCCTGTGGGCGCTGCGGGTGCCCCCGAGGAAAAGCCTGCCTCGGGTAGGACACGAGGGTCGGGCTTGCTCTGGGCTGCACCGTGTAACCCACCCCGCTCCTCGGCCTGGTGGGGAGGGGCTGCTCTGTCTCCACTGTGGGGTTTGGTTCCCTGTGCCCCACAGCTCCTGCAAAAAGCACCCTGTCGGATGTCAGCACTTGCGTTTGGCCGTGTCTCACAGACACAGGCTAGTGGCACCCAGGAAAAACAGGCAGAGCCCTCCCTCCCTCCCTGCTGTGTTCTGCATCAGCAGCACTGCTCCCCTCAATTCCCCTTTCCCAGTGGCTAAATTTGGTGCAGTCCCAAGACCCGGACTCTCAGCTCAGCTTCACCCCGTCCACGCTAATGAAGAACACGACGAAATCGAGTGCACCACCTGGGGGTTGAGAAGGGTGTACAGTGCAGGCAGAAGAGAGAATTGCACCTGTGAGTCGGCCAATTCCCAGTGGCAGGAAGAGAAAGTGCCCCACCGAGCTCACTCTGTGACCCGTGCTTTGTGCTTGGCCTTACCGGGCCGTGGCTGCCGCCCCCGCAGCAAAGACTGCTTTAAACTCTGGCCCACAGCAGTGCAAGTGAGAGAGCCCAGCCCCAGCCGTGCCCCCACGGCTGCCTGACAGCGCTGAGGGGCAGAAACAGCAGGGTTTATGCCTTGTCCCCTGCCCCAAGCCATGGAGCACGGAGTGCTCTTCACTGGGACAAGTAAGGGGGTGTCACCACCCACGCGCTCCTTTGCACATCCGGTGCCAGGCTGAAAGCAGAGACCTGGCCACAGTGGAGACCTTTAAGGCTGAAGAGAAAGCCAGACCTAGCTAAAGGGAGAGGGAATGGTAAAAATTTCAGGAGTAGCTGTGGAAGGAAGAACAACTGGATGGTGATTTACAGCAGAACCAGATTTCCTGGATAGCATCCCTTTGCTGTCCTGCCAGAGGGTGGGGGGGACATTGCGGTTTGGGAACAAAACACTGCAGGGCAGCAGAAGTCCCAGCAATTCTGCAGCCTTCAATTTAGCAGGGAAAAAAGCCTGTTCAGTCAGCACTACCTCTGCCACAACCTGCCTCCCTGATGTTAGATGATAGGTAAGAGCAGAGGAAACACCTTCCGTGGGAGTGACAACAGGCGAAACCCCGAATTCCACTGGCCTTTGTTTTTCCACCCCAGGAGGGGTCAGAACTAAATGGGCTCCTGTGCTGGGCACAGAGGTTGCAGAGTCTCTGTGCTTGGAGATGCCCAAAAGCTGCCTGGAAATGGTCTTCACAGGTGGCTCCAGGGGGCCCTGCTTGGCTAGAGCGTTTGGGCCCGGTGGCCTCCAATGGTCCCTCCAACCTCAGCCATTCTGTGACTCTGCCCTGTCCCACTGCCCATCTCCACTGCAGGGGCCAGGAGAAACCAGGGGCATCTGGGAAGTGGGGAAAGGAAGTGGGGACGGCCAGTGTTCGCTGGGACACAGCTGCTTTCTTCAGAATGGGCTGGAAGAGGGGAGTTCTAGTAGTTAGAAATTCCATACTGCTATTCTATCACTTCTGCTGGAGCTTTCCTGGAAGACTGGCATTCAGGGAGAAAAAAAGGCTTCTTTCAAAATACTCATCAGAATTGGGCTAAGCTTTAAAATGTGGTTAAAATTCCTTTCCCCTGGGAATCCCTTCAGTTCCAGCCCGTTTGTCCCAGGCTGAGCAGCAGCCCAGTGATGGAACCATGTGATTGTCTGCCAGGGCAAGCAAGACCTGCCCTTCTGCCCCAAAGAAAAGAGAGCCCCCCACCTTCTAAATCCTTCTGATTGTTTGACAGGCTATGTGAAGCAACGCCACGAGCCACCTTCCCTTTGCAGGTCACCTTTCCAAAGGCAGTTAGTTTGGATGCACACCTTCCATAAAGATGACTGAAAGAGATAAGGAAAACCACAAAAGCCCTCAGTAAAGTCTAGGAGATAAGGGGTTGGTACTCTGCCTGACGTGGCTGCAGAGGAGCCCTGGGACAGCCCCAGGGGCTGCAGGGGATCAGGACTTGACAGCACAAGGGGCTGCTCGGGTCTTCTTTCCCACCACCCTTTTCACTTACTGGGCCATGGAAGCTCACTGGTCCATTGTACCTCCTCTGCTGTGCCTCCCCGTGCCCTGACACAGCTTTGCTTAGCTCAGACCAGTAAGGGAATGAGGATTCTCAGACACCAGCCCATTTCCAAAGATTTTTCCAGGCCTGTCTTGCTATGCTCTGTGGAAAAAACAGGGACATTTGCTGAGGCACCCAGCCTGTTTCCAAGGCTTCTAGACAGAAATCTCTAGAAGCCTTGGTGCTTCTGGACAGAAATGGAGGTGCCCATCTTCTGAAGTCACACCTGTGCCACAGCTCCACTCAAAATGCTCAGACTAAAAGCAGCACGGTCACACTTGAAGAACAAGTTTAAAAAGCGTTCTAGCCAAAATTAAAAGATTTAAGGTGCAAAGCAAGCAAGATCCTCTATCACCAGCACTGTGAAGTGAGCAGCAGCATGCAGGTAACGTGTGTTTGGAGCCAGGTTTCTGGCCTGTTTCCTTTCCTCTCACAAACCAGCAACTGAGCTCTTCACACTCACCAGTACATTTACACCTTGGGGCCTTGTGCATAGACACAGACCAGCTTTTTTAAGCCCCAACAGTCTGCAAACAGCACCAGGACCAAGGATGACAACATCAACCACTCATTCTGGCTGCTCTCATTCTGGGATTGTTAGAAGGCATCAGAGACCCACTGGGAGCCCTTCAAGGCAGAGCCACAGCTTTTGTTGCCACGCCTCAGGCAGAGGAGTGCACAGGTTATGTGCACGTTCCCACCACCACAGCACAGGATTCTGGTCTGGCCTTTAAAATACAGGAATAAATACATGGAGATGTTTCCCTGTGTGCTGCCATACTTCATCACCTTGGGATGCAGGGAAGCTGGAAGCCTGTGAGACAGGTAAGCACCAGAACAAATCCCAGGAATCTGGCAGCGTGAAGGGTTAGGGACAGGTCCAGGGATCCTGCAGCAGTAAGGAGGTGTGGTGGGCAGGCTGGGCTGTACTTTCTGGCTCTCCAGCTGGCCCTGCAGTGCTGTGACTGCTAAAGGAATGTGGAGAACAGCCAGGGGGGCGGAGGCTCTGCCTTACCTACCACGGGTCCTCAGGGTGATCAAACTGAACTGGGGAGTCAACCTGGTAACAAGTTAAAAACAATCTAGAGCTTAAAAAAAGAAAGAACCCACCCACCCCAACAACAACACTGGCAAGTTGTGCAAGAGCCCCATATTACTCAAAAATGACCATCAAGCAGCACCTGTGCTAGACCACTAGAAATAGGTATCAGCTGAGTGAAGGCTGTGTGGTGGGAAGGGGGTATTCCAGTGGTAAGTCTGCCCAGCATCCCTGACGCTTCCAACACAATGACCATGAGAACGTGGCGAGTGGGGTGGACAGCAGGGAAAAGGGACAGTTTCATATATTAACTCATCTTGCAGTTCTCATTACAGCAGCAACAGCGCTGTGGAAGTCAAGCCATCCAGACCAGTGCATCCACCTCCAGCAGCTCTGAATACTGTCAGTGCATTAGACCTTTCCCCCAGCTGCACACGACCCCCTCCGGAGCCCCTCTGGCTCCGAGTGCCAGCAGAGCCCCAGTGCCTCTCCTCGGCCTCGTCACGGCAGCGAAGTGCACGTGAGTGCAGCCAGGCCAGGGTCTGCAGAGCCGGGCAGCTGCAGCCACCCCAGGGCTCCGGCTGTCACCACGTCCTGCCCCAGAGGGAGAACCTGCCGTCGGTTCTCCTGCCTCTCCAAGGGAGGAGAAGGAACTTCCTTCCCTTGCCATACCAAGCAGATCAGCCTGACTAGGTAGGGACGGATCCTTGATGTTCCACGCCTTACAGCTTTAATCTACCCTCTCCATCCCCAATTTTTGAGATGAACCTGTAAACGTGAGGAGAACTCAGTGATCTGAGGTACTTCACATACTCAAGTATCAGTCTTTCCTTTTGAAAGCATCAGTACAGAAAAACAGTCCCCCCCTCCCCGTGTGTGTTTCTCTTACCCAGATTGACAGTAGCTACCTTTGCACCACATCACTGATTTCTTGGACACATGACAATAAGTTATTAAGGACGGGGTTTGCCCCAGGGACGCCAGCAGCTGTCGAGGACACCTGCAGCTCCTGCAGGCTGAGTTCCAGTTTGCTCACGGCTTCCCGGAAGGCAAATTTGTTGCGCGTGTGCGGGATGCAGTCCACGTAGCCTGAGCAGTAATCGAGCAGCTGGTGCCCCGTGTCCACCAGCTGGCTGTTGGGCGTGGGCTCGGCGATGGCGCTCGAGAGCAGATCCGCGCACTCCAGCAGCGCCTCCTTGCTGATCTTGTCTGCGGAGATTTTCTCGGCCGCCTGCTTGGTCTTTCTCAGCGCTACCTTGGTGCCGGCCGTGCCGTTGGCCATTTTCACCGGGGAGGTGGAAGACGATGACAGAGGCACTTGAGGCGGAGGCATCACGGGCCTCCCAGATTTTCCACCAACAGGTGCTGCTGCTGCTGCTGCCTTCTTACTCCCTTCGCCGGACTCCGGTCCGTGCTGCGCTCCCGCCGCGCCGCTCGGCTCTTCCGCCGCGTCCGAGCAGGCAGCCGGCTGCTGGAGGAGCCGCACCACCGGTGGTGGAGGTGGAGCACACTTTGGTTTTACCCGTCTGGGCCGGTCCCTGTCGCCGGAAGAAGTGACCTGATGCTCAGATAAGAGCTTAAATTTATTACCCTGAGAGTCTGTGCCAATGAGCTGCACGTCTGCTGGAGTGTGTTTTAGAGTGGGTGAGATTAGGACTGGCACTTTGTGGTTATGAGTGGTTGGAAGTATTGCTGCAGCCTTTACCGGAGATGACCACCCCGGCCTCTCGCCATCCTCAAGGGCCCCTTGTCGTGGGCCACTGTTTTTTTCTTTGCCCTTAGGAGCTGCCCCTAGCCCTGGACCCTCCTTCTCTTCCGCCGCGGAGGGAGTTCGGAAGGGGAGTGCTGTGGCACCCCTCGGCAAGAGTTTCGCCTTTGGTCTCTCTCTGGTCAAAGCAGGGCCTTCTTCAAACCTTTTGGGAATCAGGTCACTGGCCCTCCCTGTGCTCTCATCGGGCTGAGAGGAGGTGGACACGGTCCGTTCCAGCTGAATTTTTGACCTCTGGGAATTTCTGGGAAGGGTCATTGCCATCCTATCCTGCTCTGGAAGCCCTGAGGACATGGAAGATGTAGAGTTTGACCTTGGAAAAGGCTTTGAAGCTTCCTCATTGCCAGCGGGTTTTCCTGCTCGTAAACCCAGTGTCTTTTTAATCAAGCGTGGCGTAAAGAAGCCAGTGATGCCCGACCACCCTCCACCAGTGCTCACGCCCCCGGCACTGCTGGGCCCAGTGCCATCCTCGCTGTAGAAGGTCCTCTGCACAAAGCCCCCTCCGTAGCACTTGGGCGGTGCCAGGCTCGTGTCCTGCTGCGCGGGAGCGAAGGAGAACCCGTCCACGTGCTGCAAGGAGGCAACAGAGGAGAAGTTACCCGTCAGCTCGTATTTCTTGTGGGGCTGGTTCTCCATCTCCCGGAAGGAACTGCTGCGCTTGGGAGGCGTGGGAGCATTCCTCTTCTTCATAAAGGAGCTGAAGAAGCCCCCTTTCCTGTCCCTGGTGAACGTGGTCTCTTTGGCATCCTCCAGGAGGCTGCTGGGGGACTTGTCCCTCTGCTTGCGGGGCAGTGCAGGGGACCCGCCTGTCGGCTGTGTGCTTCTGATGAAACCTGCGCAGAAGAAACAGGTGTCAATCTGCACCACCCATTTCCATTTCCACCTCCCCGCCCTGCACTGGGCTTTTTGGGCCTGGCGTATTTACCTGCCCAGGTGCTGCAGAGACAGAGTGAGAGAAGAAGCAAGCACTTGTATTTTATTACTTTTTCTTTACTTTTTTCCATTTCTGCATGCAACTTGTCTGCTTTCTATACTGAGGAGGCCACTTTGGAGAGAGATCAGAAAAGAGTTTCTCTTTTCATTCAGTTTATTACTCCCTTCCTGTAATTTTTTGCACCTTTCCAAATACCTAAAGTACAGGACAACATCTCTTGCTGCATTGTTAACTCTAGTTCTGAAGATGTCGTTGAAAAAAGAGCAGCAAAACCGAATTTGAAAGAACAAATACAATGGGATTTACTACAAGAACACTGAAAAAACTACAGTGCTTTCTATTTGCTAGTAAATAATTGGGCCAACAGCACTCATGACACAAGAGCACAAAGCTGCTGTCAGGCTGTTCTTTGTTTCTCTGGGAATTTACACCCAGAACACGAGGCCTCACCGCCACTCCCAGTGCCCCTACCTGGTGCTGAGCTGGACGCCGAGTGCTCCACAGTGTCCTGGGTTCCTTCAATGTTCTCCTTGTTCTCTGCCTGCTTCTTCAGGGTTCTCGTCTTGGAGGGAAGCATGGGTAAGCGGGGCAGGTAAGGAACTATGGATGAGGACGAGGCTGTTCTTCCCAGCTCCTCTGCTACCTCTGTAGGGGAAAAAAGGGAGCAGTCGGAACAGAGACCAGCAAAGGAAGAGGAAAAAACAAACTGGGTCTTTACTACAAACACAGACTGGCAGGAAGAGATCCGTGACTGAGAAATACATAATTTATGGATTTAGTCTTTGTTCAAGTCTAGAGGTATTCAGGGTCAGATGTTTTTCATAATGATTTCAAACTCATTTACATCTCTATAAATTCAGCCAAAAAAAAAGCAGTGGTAGGATGATCTGTACAGGGGGGTCTATTAAGGGCTGCTCAAGAGCTAAAGGCAGCACTGGATGCATTTGCCTGTTTTTAATCAAGGTGCCTCCTACTGATGCACCCCCCAAGTTGTGTCCTCTCTGGATCTGGATCTAAGCTGCTTTGCTTGAGGCAAAGCACTGCATCCCCCTATTAGAAATGCAGACTGCATGTCAACAGTAGGCCAACAAAAGGAAAAAGAAAACAAACAGAAAAAACCCCACAACCTCCTGGCCATGCCCAGCTTGGCATCTGTGTGGGCCCAGATGTGCCTGTTACAGATCCTCACTGGTAAAATTCCATCTGGTGTGTTTTTTCTGTAGTAGGGAAGTTGATGGATCAGTTGCATATTTAATTTAAAAACTGAGCAGAATGCTCTGACATTTCTGCTTGTCTGCTGAATAGTATCACATTCCTCACCAGTATTTACCTCCTGGTAGATTGTATTTCAGACTTGAGCTGCACAGATTTGCTCCTAGAAGTAGCTAAGCAGAAAATCCAGAGATTAAAGCACACTCTTTTAGAAGTGGAGGCTGGTAGAATAATGTTTCATGACCTAATTGCTGCAGTCAGCAAGGGACTCTGATAAGCATACACCTTTCTCTCTCTCCATCACTCACTATTCCTCACTCTTCAGCCAGGAAAACACAAGCTTTCCTCTGAGAGAGGAGACAATATTCTTTAAATCAGCTCCTTGGCATCTTATGCTCAATTGAAATGACACTGTCCCCTGCACTGGAATGTGTCCGATGTTTATTCAGTGTTTGTGCAGCAAGTAAGAGAACGGTTTTACCCCAGTTATGGCTAAAAGAATAAGTAAGGGATGGAGCTCCATCTCAACCCCACTGCCAGCAGATGAGCCTTAAGGGCCCATCCATGAGACAGAGCAGTCCGGGGATAACCTCCAGTGCTGTTGCAGGAACAAAACAACAGCAGCTCTCACCCTCTGAGATGCTCGAGTCGTGGAACATGGTTTCAAAAGCCTGGTGGGTCTCAGCAAAGGAAGGTCGGTCTGGCGGGTTCCACTTCCAGCCTGCAGTGTCAGAAAGCAGAGTTAAGTCTCAGCACCTGAAACGGGGAGATTCATTTTCCCTCTGTCCAAGGAGACAGAAAGGAGTCAGACTCTGACCTACTGTTAAGCAGGCTTTAGAGTCATTCACAGGTACTGACTCATGGCAGCAGTCAGCCACCCCACTGTACCCTAGCAAACTAATATTGAGAAGAAGGAACCAATTCTAAAAATCCCAGCTCTCTGCCAACTCTACAGGTTTTTCTGATCTCCCTATCCCCCCTTCTGATTTTTTTGGGCAAAGGACAATTCCTTATTTGCTACCCTGGCTGCTTGGACTGAACACATCTAGCCCAGTCACAGAAAACTGAGCATGTAAAGCTCCAGGCAACATCCTGCTCACATGCTCTTAATACTGAAATTCAGGCAGACCCTTCCAAAAGAAGGATGTGTGCACCCTGTGGGGGAATGAGGAAGAGAGTGCCTTGACCTTAGATGGAGCTTGGAAAGTTACAGAAGAGTATCATGATGGAAAGTGTAATTTCTGTAGTTAGAAATCTGCACGAGAGGACTGTATTCTGGAAGCACTGTCTGCTGGTATCATCACAGGGTCTGGAAAGTGACTGGTGTTCTGCTTGTTTTGCATTAGGATCACATGAATTCCCAGCTTTTGGGCTTTTGTCAGCTTCCTGAAGGTTTTTTAAGCAGTAATATCCCTCATCATTCCCCACCTTCTTTGTTTCATAACCGAAGCCCACCCTGACTTTGACATGCTGGGGATCAGGTACTGCTGGAGACTGATGGGCTGTTAATTACAGATTCCTCCCACCTTCCCAGGCTTTGTCCCCAAAACTGGAAGAAGATACTCACATGCCCTCATCAGTTCATAGACCTTGGGAGGGCACCCCTCTGGCTGCTCCATCCGATAGCCCTTTTCCAGCAGATCATACACCTGAGAGAGGTCAATGCCCGGGTATGGTGACATCCCATAGGTAGCAATTTCCCATAACAGCACCCCAAAGGCTGCAAAAGGAGGAAAACAGAATTCCTGGTCATAAGTCTGTCCTTGTGTTGTTCATTACTCTGTGGCCCTCGCTGCAGCTTGAGGCAGCATTGTTTCCTTGCAGACATTTCAGGCCAGTCTAGGTGGAGACATCAAATGCTAAAACTGCTATTGATCCATGAAGTTGTGACCTGGCATGTGACCGTCTTCAAAAAGGTTTCTGCCCAGGCCAGAAAGCAAGATATTGTCTGGGCTGGCAGAAAAAACCAAAATGAACAGGAAAAGGACACTGAAGGTGAGTTTTCTTACCCCACACATCTGATTTGATGGAAAAGGTGTTGTAGGCCAGGCTCTCGGGAGCTGTCCATTTGATTGGGAACTTGGCCCCAGCATGGGCTGTGTAGGTATCACCCGTCATGAGTCGACTTAAGCCAAAGTCAGCCACCTTCACCACGTGGTTTTCTCCAACTAAGCAGTTCCGTGCTGCCAGGTCCCTGCACAAAGGGAAAAGGACACCACTGCAGCAGGAGCAGGGCTTTTGAATGCAGCTTTGGGGCCCCGTTCTCCTGGGCTGGGAAACGTTCTCTGTATACAGCAGCTGAAGGTAAGCTGAGCTTTGTCCTGAACAGCGTCAGAAACTGAGTGGACTTACTCTTAGGAGCAATGAGGTAAATCAGGATTAGGATTAATTCTTTAAATTCTATTGAGTTTTCAGTAACGATGGCTGTTACGGTGCCGAGTTTATGTTTCCTGAGGATAGGATGGGATCAGCAGCTCATCACACACCGGTAACAGGTTTATGGCATGGCTTTGTCTGGATTTAAACAGGACTTTGGGTGGACACTGTCTGCACACACAGGGTACAGGTCAACACCAGCTGTTGCCAGGCAGCTGGGCACAAGATTGCTGTGGAAGTCCCAGGGAGAAGGTATTGCAAGACAGTACTGAAGCCAACCCAGCCAATGGACAAGCCAGTGCGAATCCTAACTGTGGAAGAAACCTCCCCGAAAGCTGGAATTCCTGGCCCACCATGCTGGTGGCCTGTTCACCACTGCAATCTGAAACTGTACCAGCTGCACATGACTTCACCCACCTGTGAATGAAGTTCTTCTTCTCCAGGTACTCCATGGCAGAGGAGATCTGGGTGGCCATGTAGAGCAGCACGACAGCGCTGACCTCCTCGCGGTTGCACTCCCGCAGGTAGTCGAGCAGGTTCCCGTAGGGCATGTACTCCGTCACGATGTAGAAGGGGGGCTCCAGGGTGCACACACCTGCCAGGGAGGAGCAGGCAGTGTGTAAATAAAGCTTCCCTTTCTCACCTCCATTCCCGATTTAACAGCCATTTATTGCATTTTTTAGCCGTGAGTGTTTCTCTGGGAAACTGAAGACTTCCATGTACAAGACCCAGGTCAGTGCAGCCCAACTTAAAATGCAGGGCTTCTGTCAATTTTTGTGTCCATCCACTTTATGGATAGAGAGAAACATGTCTGTGGAAGCACTACTATTCCTATATAATATCCATGAAGCAGTAGTTCTGTTCTTTGAAAGGTTACAGAATGAAAAAGGAGAATTTTGAACACACAATTTGCTTTTCTTCCCCTCCCTGCCTTCATAAAGCTGAAGAGTGGCCAACTGGAAGCAGGTACCTGTCAGCTGGCAAGATTTCCAGACTGAAATGTCACTCCAGAGCAATGTGAAGCACTCCCATGTGCTGGGTAAGGAATCAGCACGGTGGGACCTGCTCCCGGAGCAGCATTCTCACACATTCCTGGGATGACTGCTTGCTACAGTCACTGTGCAAAGCATGTAAAGGCGGAGGAGGAGGGCAACAGGATACTCTTGTCACAGCTCTGGGATCCCCCCTGCAGCTCTGCTGAGGGCCTTACACACATGCAGGAGGTAAAGCACAACCGCAGCGTGCATCAGAAAGAGCAAAAATGCAGCTCTCTGATGACAAATCTCTAAGTCTCTGCTCCTGGAACCAGACAGGGCTGGCACACACTTCCTCTGTGCCCTTTTTTTTTAAATGGATACAGAACAGTTGCCATTAGTAAAAGCCTTCACATTTCTCCTTTCATGCTAGGCTTGGCTTGCCAGCTCTGCTCCTGAAAGCACCAGAAATCCAGTGGCAATTAAACACCAGTAAAGGTTTAGGGTGTCTCCTTAAGAATCCTTGTGCACGTACATTTAACAGCTACACAAACTATTTAATAATGATCATCGTATCATGCATCTGCCAGTGAGACAACAGGGCAGAGCCAAGATGTAAAGCCTGTGGATTTCTTCCAGTCCTGAGCTGTTTGATCCCACGTACTTATTTGGTGGTACCCAGAGTCCCCCACATCAGCGGCAATCTGGTGTCTTCCGCTTAATTATGGACTAATTGTTCTCTTCAATGCAGCCTTTTCTGTAAATGTCTCTGATTTGAGATGTATGGAGAATGGTATTTGTTGTGCTTCCAAATGAAATTTTTCCTTTCACTTTGAATTCTCTTACAACTTTGTTCTGTTCTCTCAGAAAAATAAGTCATGGAAAATGATTTTGTAAATCTGATTTAACACAGCAGAGAAGGAATCTGAACCTGATAACTGAACCCTGGAGCATGTCTAAGGCCAAGGACATAAACCAGCAGGAGGATGATACTGCAAACTTTTATGTAACAGTCGTGCCTCAACAGCAAAGTTGTCTACTAATGTAAGTGACTGTATTTGATGTTTTATTTAAAATTAGTGTCTCTTAGCTCCAATATTACGTAAAGCTGTCAAAAATACCACCCCATAACCTGACCTGATTCATAAAGTTATATAAATACAGAAAAGCTGCCACTGCATTTAAACCAGGCAAGTTTCTGCCAAAATGAAGACGAAGTAAGAACAGAAAGAGCAAGGCATTTCACTGACCTAACAACTGCACTAGATTCGGGTGCTTGATCTCCTTCATCACAGCTGCTTCTTTCAAGAACTCTTCCACCTCCATGGTATCTTCCTAGATAGACAGAGAGGCAAAAGAAGGGAGCATTTATCTTCATGACCAAGGTCTGGTTAACACCACACATCCAGGTTGAATATAAATGATGGCATCTTTGTCTCCATTCCACACTCTCCATTCTTTGGTAATTCTCCATTCTCCATTCTTTGGTAAAAGCCAAAACAAACCATAACAGCCTTGAATAGCTGCCTGGCTGTCCTGCAGGGACCTGTCTGCAGTCCCTGGCAGTGCCAGGCTTGCTCGTTTGGTAGCTGTTGTGGCTGGTGAGAGGAAGACTCTCAGGATCACTGACTTAGTTCCCCTGTGTAGCTACAAAAATTAGGTTACTCAGGGGGCACTTAGAACTGCAGTTGTTAATGCTGAAACGAACACAAAGTTTTGAAAAGAAAGAGAAATGGAGAAGCTGAATTTTTCCAGGAGTGGAGGACAGCTTATAGAAGGTATTTTCTACACCTTTGATTTCTTAAAGCCTCCACAGCGCCTCTGGAGGAAGGGAAGTTGGCTTTGTAACCATTGCTACTGGTCTGACTTGGACATGCAGCTGCTGCCGGGCCAAAATTTCAATTTGTTTCCAAGCCACGTGCACTGTTGTAGGTTTGACAGGGTCACTTTGACCTGCAAGGCTACTCCCAAGCATGGGTGTTATGCAGATCAGCAGACTCCATTTTCTGATGCTCGTATCATTAGGTGTAGCTGAGAACATCACAGTTTCCCTACTCGTGTCATAAATGGTGGCCAAATGAACAGTGCCTGCAATCTGAAAACTCACCTTTAACGTCTTCACAGCGACTGTGAGGTTGTATTTCTTCCAGACCCCCACGTAGACCTCTCCGTACTGCCCTCCCCCGAGCTTGTGCTTCATGGTGATGTCGGTGCGCTCCATCTCCCACTTGTCATGGATGGGGGACACTCCGTACACCGTGGGCTTATTGCACTTGGGTGCTGGGTAGTGCAGGGTTGTCACCAGGCCGTCTGCCACCGTCGAGTGATGGTGCACGAGCTCTGCCAGCGTGCTGAAACGGCTCTCTGCTGTCACGTACACCTGTTCAGCAACAAACAGCAACCTGCTTAAACAAAGGCAGCTGGAAGTTTCCAGTAACATTGGAAAACAGGTGCAGTACAAGCATTTCAATGGGTTTTTTCTAAATCAAAACCCAGGGATTTTAGAATATCTGTTCTCTTCTTGTTGGGCAAATAACTGTTAATCCGTGGGGCTTTCACCTGCAGAAGGCAACTACATGTAAGCCATCACTTAAGAGCTGTGCTGTCTCCTGCCTCGTGCTTTGTAGGACTAGAAACTGGAATTCTCAGTCAAGCACAAGGCCTATTTCTGCATCTCTCAACACAACATACCACTACTTGATCTTGGTTAAAAATGCCCACTTACCAAAGCTCTGCTGCATCTAAGGGGATCAGTGGAAGGCTATCCCCACCTCCAACCACAGCTGCCTTGCTACCCAGCTACTTTCAGCCCAGACAAGAACTGTCTGCACTTCTTCCAAAGTGCTGTTTGGGGAGTTACCACCAAAGCCTTGGCACACGTGTTCTTTTACATTAACACTGGACCTTTTTTGTCATACACCCCGCTCCCTTAACAGTCTGCAACTTGAGATTCTGCGCCACCTTTTAGTGAGTACCTTCACCTCCTCTCCCCACAGCACTGCCCAGAGGTCCTCACCTTGCCATCCGAGGTGGTGTTGATCCTGTAGTGGTAAACGCGTCCTTCGTACCTGAGCGAGATGGACAGCTGGCCGGGGCTGCTCTCGCTCTCCCGCACCAGGAAGCTGCCGTTGATGAGGCTGCTCAGCAGGTACTCGGCCGCGCTGCGGGACACCGGCCCGTGGTACCACGAGTGCTTCTCCAGGCTGTTCACGGGAGTGATGTAGTTGCTCGGGACCCAGCCCTGCCCATTTTTCGAACGTACCTCACTCCATTCACCATTCTGGTTGTAACCCAGGACTCGCAACTTCTCACCTGTGACCAGAAAGAAGAAACCAAAATAAGCACAGTGCGAGCTGTTGCTGTACTCCAAAGTCTCACTGAGGGAGAAACTCGGCATCAGCTGAGCCTCAGTTTGTAGCTTAACAATAAAAATCATCTTACAATTAAACTGCTACATATAAAGTATTTATGAAGCAAAGGCTCAGACAGAATACCCAGGATACTGCTCACTCATTTAGTGCAGTGAGAGTGATGAACTCAAAAAGCTTCTTGTACTCCTGCTTATTAGACTAGGAAGACTTTATTTTCTTGGAGGGATAAGGTTTGTTTCCTTGAAGCCTTAAATGGCATATGATTTAACAGTTCTGACATAGGTACTGACCAGAACCAGAAAGTGTCTGTGCAATGCTTAATTCTTGGTTCTGCCCCCGGCTGAAGTTGCCAAGTTCTGTTGCCATCTCTGATGTACCCTTTTCCCCCTGCCCTTCCTACAGCAGGTGCCTGACAGGGCCAGCGCGGGGGGAGCCCAGCACAGGAGTGGGCTGGACTGTGCCTGTCCCAGCAGAACTGCCCGGCAGGTGTCCCTCCAGCTCCACGAGGGACAGACCGTCTGCTTCCCACCACCACCACAGGGAACCACCTTCTCTAAGGGCACTGTTCCCACTCCTGTCCAGGGAAGGATTCCACCTCCTGATCTCTGCTGCTGAGTTTTCAAGCTCACAGCTGCTCTGTGCTCCCGGCCTCACCTTTGGTGATGCTGAGTGTGTTGTCACCACTTGCTACAAAATCATAAAGTGCAACAAAGAGATTGGGATCGCTCTCAGTGGCTCCAAGCAGGTTCTCCTTGGAGCTCCATCTGATGGCTTCGTTCAGTGCCTGGGGCTCGACTTCACAACCGTAGGGGCGGTGCAGGGCCTCTGAGGAAAGGACAGGAGAGGCAATTACTTTGTGTAAATTACAGAAGCAGGGAATATCCTGAGTCAGAAGGGACCCTCAAGGATCATTGAGTCCAACTCCTGGAGAAGGTGATTAACTGCCTATAAGCCAAGTAGCAAGCTATGTATATAAAATTTCTGTTTAATATTTATTATATTACATATACTTTTATTTATCTGCACCTCTATTTGAAATTATTTAAGCATTCATAGATAAAAAATAGGTGCACAATTAAAAACACTTTTTAAATTACATGAAGTAGTGAAGGAAACCCTTCAATCACAAAATGTTGTTGTTTTGTCCTTATTGTTTCTGTGGTGGATATAGACAGCCTGGGTCTGAAACCAAACTACAAATACAGGTAAGACTGAATTATGACACAAATGTGAGATGTGTAAGCTGGGATAGTAAGTTGTTTAGCATTAACAGGAATGACAGTGATTTGTAATACATTTCAAGGCTGTGTAAACAGAGGTGAAAAACTGACAGGGACAAAAGGTGGTACAGGTGATGCTGCGTATTTAGCAGCAGCATTTCTGTTTTGCTGTCCCAACAGACAACTGATGCAAACTTGTCAAGGGCCAAGGGGATAAGGGACTGAGGGGGAGGAATCAGATGTGTTTCATAAACAAAAGAAAAAAGTCCCCACAGTTCTTGTGATGATTAAAACCAATCTAAATCCATAGGGTTTTAGGAATAACTGCAGTTGGAAGCAAAACTGTCTGAACACTTCATGCTAATGCTATGTCAAGACCATCACTGGCTTTCTAACTCACAGAGAAGTTTTCCAGGAACATGTAGTAGAGTAAATTTCAATATTAAGACAAGCGAATGAGTGATGGTGTGGTTTCGTTCGTGGGGGCTGCTCAAGGGAGCAAAAACATATGAAGGTGTAAAGTTATATACTTTTTCTCTGACGGCACACATCTATGTCCCTGTCCCAATATCTATTTCTGAATTCTCTTGTTGAACTTCCTTCAGGAAAAGTACACTGTAAAGAGATTTCATTAAATGCACTAAACATTAAAAATTCTCTCTAAAACAATCTGAGGCTTTCTTTGCTTTACAGTCACTGGTTTGGCCCATTTCTCAGGGGCTGAGAAATCAGGTTTGGGATGTTTTTAAGCAGACACTGCTGGAGAATGTGTGTGTGGCTACACCTCCCCTGTTCCCCACAGGCCCCTGAGTTTTACACTCATGAGCAAGAGCTGGGTGATAAGGCACCTGAAAAAGGAACAAAGAGCTCAAACGCAACACAGGACAGGAAAACTGGGAAGTCAGCGAGACACGAAACAGGAAGAAGCCTGTGCCAAGTAACAGGCACAGTAATATGCCAAATCTGTGTCACAGGACAGAGCTCAAGCCTGAAAAATGAGGACTAAGGGGGGTTTCCAGCCTATAACATAACTTTTTGACTGTACTGTAGGTATATGAGAAAGTAAGTGGTTGAGGTTTGTTCTGTTTCCATTTTAAACATGTAGCTAAGTGGCTTTTGACTGCATTTCTGGTAATTATTCAGAGTTCTACTGCTTGCATAACCTGTTCATCTTGCAATTACTTAATAACCTAAAAGTAGCCTTCTGTCAAGGTTCTCCAAGCACAAAAAGAAGAGACTACAGACTGAGCCACCAAAATGTCAGTTCCTTGACTGCACTGCCTGCAGATGCAATATTCACACACAGTTCTTATTCCTAACTCTCAACTGCAATTAGTTTTACAAGATGTTAATGCATCAGACTGGATGCTACCACAGAAAATAAGAAATCCCAATGCTCAGCCACCTACACTACAGCATGGCTGCCAACATCCCACTGTATTTTCTTAGGGCTGGATGGGTGCATATGTATGTCTGGTTGTTAAGCTCCAGGAAAGAACACCAGTTACTAAATCCAGCTCTCTTTATGGAGTAAGAATTCATATTTAATTAAATAACACATTCTTTATGCTCCTACAGTGACTTGTGCTATGAGTGTTTCAATGCCTTAAGCAAAGTGCAATGTGCTGTATGAGAACCCTGACTTACACATCTCTGCTAGAGAGCAAACACAAAGGTAGGCAGTTTCCAAAAAATACCCAGCCTTTCAGCTCCAAAATACCTTAATGGTGTTCCTTACCTTCTTTCAATTATGTATCTGCCAACCAGTGAAAGGCTTTAAACAAAATTATAACATTTATAAATCAAAGCATCCTTTAAGTTTCTTTCTCCAGCCAGAAAAGCTCACGCACTGAGCACCCAAGCCCTGTTCCACAGACAGCACAAGGTTAAGTGTTTATCCATGGACCCATGGATAGCTTGAGGCAGCGCAGTGCCAGCCCAGCTCCAGAGCTGCTGCAGCAAGCCCTGTGCCCAGCTGAGCCCACTGCAGGCAAGGCAAAGCCAGCAGAAATGCCACCTGTTCAGCACCAAGAGTTCTGCCCACATGGAAACACGTGTGGGGCTGTGCTGGACTGGCAGCGGGGAGTCAAAGCAGATGTGGGACTCCTACCACTTTCTTGGGAATGCCTGGGAGGCTGGCACATGTTCTTAACACCCACTTGATGTACAAAAAAGCCAGCAGAAGTTAATGTTTGATGAGAAGCTTCAATCACTTAGCTACAGTGCTTACCTAAAAATCACATTACCTAAAAATCAAATGCTTTTAAGAGTTCATGTCTCACTAATTTCCTTCACTTTCATGTTAGAGTGACTTGAATGCTTAAATAACTGTAAAGGTTACCCAACACCTGAAGGGGTTTTTACCAGGATATAAAAGTATTTCTCGCAGGTTATAATTCCATAACAGCCCACACTGTTCCATACGGTGTGGGATCTACATCACCCATCACATAAGTGAAACATGATCATCACAGAGATAACCAAAGCATGTCACCAATGGTGCCCCTCCAGCTGAACAGTTTGAGAGCTCTGTCCGCACCAAAAGTCAGGAAATGAGCTGGGAAATTCCGTTTTATATCAGCTCCTTTTCAAGGCTAACCATAAATCTTGTATTATCACTTTCATTTCCTATGCAATGGAAAACTTACATCATCACTTGGAGAACAAGTAATACACAGTCACACAAGGAGGCTACGCTTCATCCATCTCCTTCCTTTTCTTTATTCCCACAATACAATTTGCTTCTCTCCGGATATGAACACTTTCCTATCCAGCCAACACGTAAGGGGTGTTTTGTTCCCCACCCTTGCTGCCAACACTCCAATTACCAATCTCTTTGGTCTCAGAGCAGGACAAGAATATGCTAAATTTTAAATTAGATGTTAGAGTCACATTAAGTGCTGAAGTGGCCTCTATGAAATACTGTGTAACTGCTCGTAGAAAAGAAGCATTTCAATAATCCTAAAATCCCAATAAAAGCTGCCAATCTCACACCTGCCTGTGGCTGGCCTCGTCCTACAAGACAAAGACAGACTTGAAAGGACCCCATCCTCCTTGAAGCACTTGGAGCAACCCAGGGAAGGGACAGCACAGGATTACAGCCCCCAGCATCCTACCTGTGAAGCGCGTGCCGGGCTCGGAGGCGCCCTCGCCGAGGCAGCAGAGCAGTCTGCCCTCCTTGCCATAGCTGCTGGACTGGAAGAGGACTGTCCCCACACTCATGCTGTGCTGCCAGCGAGCAAAGAGGCTGCTTGGCACCACAGGTCCCGGGCAGAGCACAAAGGCTCCACACACTGCAATCGCTGCTCGCAAGGCCGGGGGCCGCGGGGAAAGGAAGCGCTGCCGGGCGGGCAAAGGAGAGACTGGGAAAACCAAGCCCTGGGTTAACGTGGTTATTAACTGGATGGGAGGGTGGAGCTTTCCAGGGAATGCTGAACACACAGAGGATGTGGGGACTGGACTGCAAGTTGAAACAACTTTGAGATGAGCTACAGAGACGGAGTTTTGTTCCACTAAGAGTTAGGTAACAAAGTGTTTGGGAAGAAAGCAAACAGTTTCCTTGGAGAAATTCCTTCGCACAAATTACAAAACAGATCACCCATTAGGGGACCGCCCAGATTGATTCACTTTTCCACTCCACATACCACGGCTGGAGCACTACCTACGTGAATCAACAGGAAAGGATGTTAGTGAAAATACACATCTCGGAGAGGTACAAACACGGAGCACGTGAGTGCTCTTGGACATGTCGGGAATTCAGAAAGACACAGAAAGCGAGACCAGCACAGTGCGCCCAGTCTGAGCTGCATATTTGCTGATTTAGTAACACTCCGGACAGCTTTCCACAAGGACCTCATCAGATTACCTCTCAAAACCCCCAGATCTGTTTGATGAATTCTTTAAAAGCCCTGGTTTTCTAGCAGAGCTGCCTTGTAGCAGGACAGGCTCCTCCTGCCAGGTGGCCACGGAAGGGTTAACAAAGCAGCACTCACCATGGCAGTCTCACACCCGGGAGGGTGGTAGGCCTACAGAGGGGTATAAAAGGGAGCAGGGACAGGGAAGGCAGTGGCTTAGGCCTTGCAGGGTGAGAGAAGCTGCTGCAGCCCAGCCAGGCAAGAAAGCAGCACTTCTGTAATCTGTGGACTTCACTGTTCTGTGAGAGGGGCAGCTGCACTGTGTGGTGATGACTCAAACCAGACTAAAGGTAAGCAACCTGGCTTATTCCAAATGTCTGTGTTTTGCAAGGCTGTGGGTGTAAAAAGAGAGTATACAGAACTGTGGATATGCTGTGATGACGAGGAGTTGCTTTTCCCATACGGCTTCTGAGAAGACTTACTTCCCCTGCAACCAACACCTAATATTTGTGGAAAATTAAATAGGCAAAGCATTAACTTAGGACACCTGAATACTAAATTAAATAGGCAAAGCATTAACTTAGGACACCCGAATACTATTATTCTTAAAGTTCTGACAAGGAGGTGACCTCTGTTCTTCCTCCTCCAAAACCAAGCTCAGTGAATCCTGCAGTATACTACCCCATGGTCAGAGGTTGAGAAACCTTCACTTCAGAGCTCCTGGGCTTCCTCTCTTTTCTTCTTTCTTTTACTTCTAGCAGTTTACTGTTTTCTCAGCTTGCATTTGCTCCAAGTACTCTGAATTACACTGGCATTTGCACTAAGCTTAGCATATCTGTTGATACGCAAAGAATAATCAGAATTTGTGGAGAAAGCACAGCTTCAGAAAGACATGGATGAGCTTTGTGACAATCACCCTTACCTAAAATGGTACCAGGAAAGGGCAAGCCATGTATGGGTTTGTGGCTAGATTAGTCTCAGCTGTGATAGGCACTAACCTTAGCTAAAGTAACACATTTATTTCTTAGTTAAAATACAATGGGTGAGTAATTGGTATTTGGAACAAAGAAGGATTAGCAGAAGGTTAAACTGGATTAATAATGTATCTTGCATATGTCCTTCCTTACCCCATCAATTTTAGCCTCTGTCAGAAGAGTCTGTAGCCAAAGACTAAATGCTGGCTGGTGTGTTAAGAGCTGATAGGAATCATGTAGTTGCCAGCACTGGCACTATGGGTGAGAAACATTTTGGCTGTAAGTCTCCTGCAACAGAGTAATCCTGTGCTTGCACCCTTTCCAGACACCCTCCCGAAGGTGTTCTCCAGTGGAAAGGACACGGAGTGCACAGCAGTTCATAAGGTCCAGTAAAATGCACCCAGGCAAAATAAAATCAAGCATCTTTCTGGCTTCTAGATGAGCATTACTTCTCTTAAAACTGATTTTCCTAGATAGTTACTTTACACTGCAGGCCATCACCTTGACATCTGTGTCCGCCACACCTGCATCCTGTTCCTGTGCCCTTCACAGTAAGTGCACGACATAAAATCTTAATTCTGGTACACTTAACTTCCTCGGTGGAAGAATCCACCTTTCAGGCACAGCAGTTCTTCCCAGCTCTTCGCCCTATTCCCTGTGGTGCCCTTCAAAGCTGTTTCCTGAGAGTGGTTACCCTTCCTGTACAACTTAGTCATCCATTTAGAAGCATTTTTCTAGTTCTTCCAGCAGTGGGGAAAAGTTGAATAAAAGGAAATCTTGCTGACTGTGCTACTTTGTAATGTATAGTTCAGGGAGCTTCTAAAAAACTTGCTATACTCTGACTTTCAATGTCTCTTAATCAAAGAAAATAATGTGCTAATGAAAATACAGCCCTGAAATGGATTTGGTGTTGTTGGCCATAGGCCAAAGTGACTGGTTTGTCAATGGAAGGGAGAGAGACAAAGAAAGGTTTATAGGCTAAATACTGGTTGTTGCATACAGTCTCAATCTGATATATTGGTGTTTTACAGAAAAACCCATAGGGTGTGGACTTGTGTGTATTTTTTCACATAGGGACAACTCAAATACAAAGCCACCAAGACCCCTGCATATGCCACATATCTCACTTTATTTTCACTCTTGAGTCTTTAAACTGAATATGCTCTCTTTGAACTATGATGCTTTTTTACAGACAGGCTCATTTGCTTGCTTTTAAGACTAACAAAGAACAGGCATTGGTCATCAACTCATGGAAAGTAGACCATCAAGTACCTAATGAGCGCTGGCATAATTGGTATTTTCCACTGCACCTTCAAAACATACATTACACCACTGGACCTTCAGATCTTTAACTGGCCTGTTAGTGGGAGGATTTCTGCCTTAATGAATACAGGGAAACAAACCTGATAACACAGCAGCAAGTGGGTTTCCTATTTTGCTGACATGATTGGAACAGTATCAAGTTCTACAGCAGCTTTGCTTCTGAAGCCAAGTCTCAGTGCTTCCTGCTAACCAAAAATACTCAAGACAAGCTACATACTGAAAAGCAACCAGTGCTGAACAGGCCAAGTTTCTGCTGTCTAATAATGTGGTAGTATTGAAGCAGACCTATGAACTTCCTTTGCCCTGGAACAGACTGCAGACTTTACCTAAGTGGACCACCTAGTCTTTCTGCTGACATCCATGTGGCCGTGAAAAACACCAGTTTAAAGGGGTCAGACAGCTCACATATGGCTTTGGTAAAGTGCAGGCACCAACTAAATGCCATTCCAAGGTGTTCCTCTCCTGCAAGCAAGCAGACTCTTAATAAGGTGGTTTGCTAGAGCGAAGCACAGACCCATAGTTAGTCCTTGGGCCTCCCACAGAGTGGGGCAAGGTTTAAGTATGGTAAACAACCCACTGAGGAAAGCCAAGAAATACAGCTCCCAGCCAAGAACTTGGGATGGGCAAGGAGTGGGTTTCTATTTATGGTACCAGGCTGGGAGAGACAGAAAGGGAGGAGACTTCAGAGTCAGTGACAAAATTGCATCATGAACAGCTCACATCATATAAAAGGAAATATTTCAAGCCAAGCTGGCAGCACTGTCATGCCTCAATTACCAAAATATATCTGACATAGAAAGTGATCTTTGGTTTCAGTGAGAAATACATGGAGAAAGAGCTCTCCATACACTTCATCTCTTGCAAACGGATTCACTTTGCCACAAGATGAAGTGCTGATATGATACAGGGGTTAAAGTGGTGGGTCTTCTTGGCTAGCTTGATATAAAAATCCAAGGGAAGACAAGGTTTGGGGTTTTGGTGTTACTGAATTCTAACTGGTAAAAGGAGAGAGAGAAATTGATCTCAACTGATTTAGTTCCACCAATGTATGAAGAATTCAAAACATTGTCTGTCTACCTGAACACTACAAGGGGTTAGCTGTGCTAAGATTTTAGACAAACTGCCTGTCTTCTGTTTCCCTGGTACCAGTTATCCCCTCCCTTTGTTATTAATGCAATCAGAGGCGTCCCTCAGCCCATTTCTTTGCTCAGAGGTCAGTGACACATTTCGCCCATTATCAACATAATGCAGTGCTTCCCCGTTTCTTACGCAACTAATTTCTGGTAAAGCAGCTTTTTATTCCAGAATCCAGTCAGAAATAAATGAAGCTTAAACTCCCAAGCCTTCGTTTGAAAATGTTCATTCATTCCTTGAAAGCAAGACGCATAAATCTCCTCACAGATCAAAGTGCAGACTGTGACTGAGCCATCTACAGAAGCGTTTGCTGTTTTAAGAGAGGATTTCCAAGTAGATGAAGTGTTGATCATGTTCAGTACCATACTGTTAACCTAATAGTCTGGCTCTCATTACCTCTAAGATTTTCACAGAACTCTGTCAGGAAGGCAATTCTGGGATGTGCAGCCAGCAAAATGATGCAGGGTTTTCGATGCATTTAAAGTACACTTGAGGGTGAGGAACCCATGTGAGCACAGGAGAGCTGGACCTAACAGCTGTTAAAAGGCACAAGAGATGTATCTTGTCACAGCTACTGGCAATGGTCAGAAGCACAGGACCAGTCACAGTTCAAGTCTGACTTCCTTAAATGTGCCTCTGGGTGAGGAACCAAAATCCAACAGCAAAATAGATAAGGAAAAAACCACTTTACTGAAGAGAGATTTTAATGTATCTAAAATTAAATACAAAAAGGTTCTTAAAACAAAAAATTACAAACGTAACCCTCTTGCAAAATCCTGAATACTGTATCAAAGAGTCTGTTCCCTTAACTCCCAAGGATTTGCTCAGCTCCTATAGAGCCAGTCAGCTTTGCAAAGGAAGTGTCTACAAACAAGCAGAGAGCAGCAGCACTAAGTGCTCTATGTCACATACCTCTTTCCATCGAGTACTGAAGCTCCAATCTCTCTTCCTTGAATGCTGCCTACAGTGGACAGCAACTACTCCCACAAAGTCAGCTTTGGGGAAAGGAGTGCTACGAAGGGACACAGAGATTTCCAAGGTAACTGGGAAACTGCAGATTGAAAATCTGTTTGACATTCTTCCTCTGCCCTGGCAAGTTCCAGTAAACCTTTCCAGTGTGAAGGGTGAAGAGGATTAGGTCACCCAGTCCTGCTCCAGGAAAGGTGGGATGGCCAAACATACGACAGCTTACAGCAAGTCGTTAGTACTTTTTTTAATCAGTACTTTAGGAGAGAAGTTGCTTAATGGGGATTACACTTCACTCCAACAGAATTCCTGAGGAGTCGTTACTAATGGCCACATCAAAGCCAGATATTATCTACTCCTAAGCAAACCAAACGGGTACTTATTTACTCAGTGTTAACACAAACATCTGAAGTGAGAGCTCTTCCGCAGAAAGCCTACTTGATAAATCATGGTAAATCATAAATCAGCCGATCCCTGAAGCAGCCAGAAATACCCACACTGACGAAGCCTAGCTGGAGAGAGGTTTATTTTGCAGATGTAAAGCACTAACTGATCAGACCTCTAAGCCAGCATGCTACAAATGTCCAAGCTGCTTTCCCAGTGACATAATTACATCTTACAGGAAGCCTTACAGTATTAGGTACTCTCCTTAGACTCAGCACCTGGATCTGTGACTACATTAAACTGTTTCTCAGCTGCCTTTTTGAAATTTATTTTTAGCCTTTTTAGTTAGAGGGAGAACTTGGAAGGAGAGGGTAGAGATTACCTCACTGACTTGTAACCTCAGGAGAGAAAGAAAATGTCAATCTAATAGCCCAAATTTGAGTTGATGTCACATCTTGAGGCCCAGATATTTTTGCAAGTGCCTTGGACAGGCAGCACTGCTTACCTTGTGGAGGATATTCGGAGGGCAGAGCTCGCCAGGTGAGCTGATACAGCTTCAGTTTCCAGTACATGAGTTTAATTTTTTAATGGAATCCCAAAACGCTTGTTAGCACAGGTGCGATTTCTCACTTCCATCCACCCACACCGAATATGCAGCAACTGCCAAGGCTACACAGTGCTTCTGTTTTAGAAAAAGTTCTCCAGCTAAAAATGAATCACAAAACTGTCAACCTCATTTGTCAGCAACCAATATGCTGTTCAAAGCATCGTCCACAGCCATTTTCTTCTCTTGAACAAAGAAGGGGGCTCCTTTTTAGAATATTTACTTCCTTTGACTAAAATACCCTTGTGATCTCGCCTCCTTTGAAATACATTTGTCTTAGAAAATAAACAAGCATTTCCTTTCCTCCAAGTAAAGCCGAGCTTTAGCGTGAATACTTGCCAAAAAATCGCATGCCGTGCTGTTACTCCAGAACCAGGGAAAACTCCTAACGTGGAAAGCCCCTGCCATCCAGCTGAGCCCTGGCTGAGGGAGGGTGAAGTGTCTTGCTCCCTCTCAGCCCTCTGGGCTGAGTGCCTTTTGGGGGCGGCGGGAATGCGGAGTCAGAGGAACAAATCCGTGGCACTAAGCTTAGCCCCGGCTGCGGAGCCGCTTCCTGCCGGACACACTTGTCACTGGCTCCGGCAAGCAGACAAGGGGCTCCATTCACCAGCGCCGGCCAGCAGCTGCTCAGGGACCAGGGTAACTCGAGCCCCAGCCTCTCCAGAGGGAGAAGTTTCAGGCTGTGGCACCGCATTTGCTTTTCCAAATCTAACTGCTGTGTTTAGCCCTCGCGTGTCTGAGTTCAGTATTAAGTCAAGAATGCACTCGCTGAAATAATGTCTCTGGAAAATCCTTTCTGGGTTATGGCACAATTAATACAGCTTTGAAGGAAAAGAAGCTACTGTAAGACTGAGCAGGTTCAATACTCCTGAAAGTACTTAAAGCTACAAAAAGGTCACTGTTTGACTGGCTGATATAGAAATAAAATCAGTTTTGTTACAAAGAAAAATAACAGCAAGTGAATGGACAAAATTGTGAATAAGTTAAGTGGAGCTGGATTGAAAATGTGTATATAGTTTAGTAGGTTTGTAATGGATATTATTCAGTAGATCAGATATTTTAAGACAGAACAATAGAAGAAACAATTTTTTTAAAAAAATTACTTGAAGAGAGGTAAGACTAGCCAATGTATTAAACTTGATGGAATTTTATGCAGCTAAGACATAAACATGCATTTTATCTGTCTGCTACTAAAGATGCTTTACATCTACAGCAAAATTGTGGGTTATCTTTTAGGAAGTACAGTACTTTTTGACTGTTAACATCAAAACTATAGAATATTTAGAGGAAGTATGATAGGAAAAGCAAGTCCTGCCCCTTGGATTTAGCAGAACACTTAAAAATGTCAAAAGCAAGTCAGCCAGCTGACAACTGGGATTCTTCAGGCACACAACAACCGTGTCCTGGGTCACTTACAGCCCAGCACCCTGCCTGGGGAAAGGGTCATCATATTATTCCACAATACTTTCCAAGCCTCCAGCATGTTGTAGCTCAAGGTGTTTCTGAGCCAGAGCTCGTGTTGTTGCAGTTAACCTTCCTGACAGGCCTTATTTTGTCCAAGTGCTGTCTGAAGTATTGCAAACTAACCTCAGACATAAACAAAATCCTGCTGCCACGGCACCAAGAGCTCACAGCACCTTGCAGAACAAAGAGCGGGCTCTGGCTGGTTCTGGACAGGACATCTCCTAGTTTCATTTGATGATCCTCAGTCTCTACAGTGCAAATCCCAAATGATCAGTTCCTGTAGGTGCTTTCTCTGCTACTGCTGATTTTTATAAGCCCTTATCTCATTCTACCTCAGCCACCTCTCCTCCAGGCTGAAGAGTTCCTCTCAGGTCTGATGCTGCTGCCTTTGGGCACCTTTAAACATTCCTCCTTTGGGTTTTTCCAGCTCTACCACACACCCCTCCAGACAACCAGATCAGAACCACATGCAGGATTCAAACCATAGCTTTGTACAGTAGCAGAACTACCTGTTTTTCTATTCCTAATGCTCTGCTTTTTGGACTATAATTCTAAATGTTATATCTTATTACAGCTCAGAGATTGATTCCTGCTGTTACGGGGGGCAGCTCAGAACTTAACACCTCACATGCAAAGGCAGAACCATTTTCCTCCGTGTCCCACCTTCTACATGTTCACACTGAATCCTGCACTGCTTCTTCAACCTGCAAGCAAGTTTGCCACTTGCCATTTGCTTTCCTCTTCACATCATTTGTCACAGCTGCTTTTAATTTCCAAAAAAAAAAAAAAACAGTTGAAGGGAAGTTGAAAAGCTGAGTGAACGACTTTATTCCTGTTTGGGAGTTGCTTCATTTCTAGACCCTATTAACTAAAAAGTTGAGGTCTTCTAACAAGTTATATACTACAACCAGTGGTTAGCAGTGTATGGTCTGGTTAAGTCAGCAGTTACTGCTATCCTAAGGTGAGGAGCACTTGAAAAAAAGACAAAAACTACCTTGCAAAGGAAACTAGAAGAATGCTGAACTAGAGGACTGGTCAAAGAAAGTATAATTTGCTCTAGGGAGAAGTAACCCAGGAGAAGGAAAACTTGACTGTGCCTGGATGTCAGCAGAGCAAAAACATCCTGCAGATGATGTTTTTTCTACTAATTTGTTTTCAGAACAGTAAAGAAAAGCAAACAAAGTACAACAGTGTGGAAATGAGTGACTTAATTCCCCAGAAACATTAGGCCACATCTTTTGCCTAGGTTCATGACTGCCATTTCAAAAAACAGAAATTGCAAGGAAAATGCTTAGACTAACCTTCAATTTGGCTAGCAAGATCTGACTAGCAAGGACAGAATCTGGTCTATAGACAAACAAACATCATAAGGGAGGTAGCTACAATTTCAGATTTATCTAACAATTTGTCAAAAGACAAATCCCCAAAAGAGCTGAGATCTGTTGCCAATTTACAAGGCTAACCTGAATACTAATGGTTCGTTTTTCTATACCACTGCCAACATCCCCTCCTTGTGCTGGGGAAACATGAAAGAGGAAAACAGTTGTTTGGATTTATCTAGGATCACAACAGGCTGTGAGACAATACTAACTAAATGAAATCCTGTTTTATTGATTTGGCACCACAACACCTGCTATTCACCTGGAATAAGAAGAGGCAGACAGCGTAAGGTATGCTAAGAGTAAGGCTTTTCAACACTGGATTCTGAACTGTAATTTAACCACATGCAAAGATTAACAGTGATGGGGAAGGGACCAATGCTGCTTTAGCCCCCTGAAAATGCAGGTACTCCAAACCCAAAACCTAGACAAGTGTTCTTTTGGAGCAGTCAGTGATGAGGTTCGGTAGAATGCTACTCCCCTGATTTTAGCCAAATCTATTCCTCTTTTGTTCTGGTTTTCATCTGCTGCTTGGAGGTTTTTGAATAGAAATGCAAAATGACACGGGAAGTATCTGCTGTGTGCTAAAACAGATCCAGCAACTAGAAAAAACGAAAAGCATTATTTCATTTCTGTCACTTGCTTGCCACAAAATTACTTGACTAATTTTTCCTGTTCAGAGAATAAAACAACAACTCAATGTTGACACACTCAGGGACCAGGCCCCACTGGTAGTTATTTAAGGAGCCCTCCTCCCACTCAATACCGGCATAGCTGTCTGAGACATCTCCCTGCTGCCAGTATGGGTGGCATGACTGGGATGCTCAGAGGATTGGTCAGGGTATTGTCAGCTGCTTTTAACCAGGGCCACTCAGCCTCTGCTACAGCTTCTGCCTTCGGGTGCCACCTCCCCCAGTGCTTAATTTAGTGTATTTACTATATATATTCTGAGGGAGGAAGGAAGAGGGAAAGGGCTGGAAATTCCCAGTGGGAGGTGTAACACTGCAGCTCACTCAGCGGTTCGTTTCCTCTTGCTCTGGAAAGCACTGGTTAGTTCCTAAATTGCATCCATCCCCAACATCAGTTTGTGTGGATTTTACTGGGGACAGTAAGATGCTTTTCCACAGAGCCAGAAAGGTCTCTGACAAAAGGAGATTGCTACACTCGGTTTCATGGCAAGACTCCTGCCAGTTGAGCCATACAGCTGGCTCCAGGGAGCTATGTAAGATTGCTTCATTTACAAGTGCTGTTTCATGAAATGTGAATTTTGAACTGAAATTGAGACCAAATCCTGGCTGTGCCGAGTTGCAGCATCCCCACATCTTCTGGTTTGAAAGGCCAAGAAAGGTCCCTTTCTCTTGTTCAATTAAGATATTTTCTTTTTGCTAATTCGACAGAGTTCCACCTCATTCCTTCTTCCTCCCACTCCACAGAAAAACATTCCCAGTTGTTGCTGGCCTATATTGGCTGTCAGACAGCTGACTGCTTGGATTACACAGGGCTGTATTGTATCCCTGCAGGAACCAGCCACACAAAGTGCTTCCTTTGGGATCAGGGCTCACTGCTGGGCTGTACCAGCACGCCAGGTGCTGTCTTGAAGTTGGAAATCCCAAGACAACAGGCAGTCCTCCATATGCTCCTCTCAAAACATTCTCTCTTGCGCCTCTCAGAGTACAAACCTACTCCCAATCAGCTACCCAAGCAACCAAAACTCGTGGTGAGCTTGTACTCAGCTCTGACTCAGCCTCTTGCAGCAAAGGGATCCTGTCTTCTGTCTTTTATCCAGGTACTGGAAATTAAAGCCACTCCAAAGCTTTTGGCAGCTTGGGAGATCTTTCAGTTGCATTTCTACTACTAACAGCAGGTACCTATGGCAATCCTACATTTTGAAGACATTGAAATGACCACAGCTCTCCTCAGAAGAGTAGTTAGAAAGCAGAACATTTACCATCCCATGTAGATCCCATGCCCAGCCAAGGGCTTCTCTGTCCCATCCTTATGGACACCTCTTACTTAGCACTACTACAAGACAGTCAGTCGCTGCCAGCTTCTGGAGATGCCACTAAACCTGCCTTTCAGGGCATTTCCCTTTTGGAATTCCATCCTGCTGTGACCTGTTAGTTAACCTCCAAATTTCTTTGGAAAAAGCACCCTTGAGGCAAACTACAAGACATGCCTCAGCCCAAGAGCTGCTCCTTTGCAAGCCATGGAACATCCAGAGGCAGATCCCCTTAACTCCTGACTGAAAGCTGCTCTGCTTGAGGTTTAAAATGGGTTTTCATCTTAGAAGGACTTAAAAGAATCAAGAGCTAATTAATATTTGAAAGTTATTTGAAGGGTCTTCAGATTTAATTACATGTTTCCTGTTCATCTGCATCACTGCCAGAAACAGTCTTCTCACTACTTTCAAGCTACTTTAAGCACTTAAAAGTCAATATAACAGAGCTGCTGCCTAGAAGTAACAACCTCCTGGATAGGTTATGGAACCAAGCAAGTGCCAAAACTGCCAAAAACAGCGAGGCAAGGAAATATGGACATGCTATAGCTTTGAGATCCAAGTCTCTTTGAGTCTAAAATAAACCACACATGCATAACCATGTTAAATTTTTTTAAAGCCTGTATGGTCAGTCCCTGAAAAACTGACCCAAAAGCTGAAATGTGGAAACCTGGAAGCACCCAGCACACTAAGTTCCTCCAGCAAGGATGCTGAAGTACCAGCACGATGCATCAGCAGAGGCTGTGGGACCAACACCCCTTCAGGTCATGCCTTCATCACGAACAGTGCCCCAAAAAGGGAAAACCTCTGAACAGCACCCAAATCGATGACTGATACACAAAAAATGAGAGCCTGGAGAACATCCAGCAGGGACCTGCATAGAGCAAGATTTAAAATTTTTTTTTTTTCCACTCAAAAGATCAGTAAATTAAACATGCACGGTCACACCTTGGGTTCTGACGCCAGAGACTGAGTAATGGCAAACATCAAGTTGTTGTGATCAAATACAGCAAGTGGAATCAGCCCTCAGAAGGACTGACTAATCTGGGATGGAGTGTCCTCTTCCTGGCAACCTCAAACGTGACTGTTCACTAAAACGTCTACATCTGAACTGGGTCTAATGAAAATGCAGTGAAAGATTACCAGGGTAAGAACTTCATTCCTAATCACTACAAAGCTAGATTAACAGATTCACTGGCAGAACTAGACTCTTAGGGCCTCTTTTGACAAGTTTCCATCCATTCAGCCTTATCACACTGCCATTCAGATGACCAGGATACAAGCAGGCTATATCCTGTAAAAGTTTACTTCAAGATCAGGTATTTCCTAGATCAACTTATAACTGCCCCCCATCACAGGGAAAAAAAAAAAAGAAAAGCTACTAATCTTACTTTGAAAATTCCTGGTGAATCTTCTGGAAATTATGTATTGTGAATACTGCAGGCAGATTATTTATAACAGACTTCACACTACTGATATTGCTACTGTTGGCCTCACTGAGGGGAAATCACTTTAGACACAAGAGATAGGTGCTGCAGAAGCAGGGTTGAAACTAAATGACTCAAAATATACAGAGTCTAACGATTCTGTTTCTAAAGCAAGGGTAGGGTGTCCTACATAACGACAGGTGAAACAGAGTAACAGGGAAACCAACACTCCTGGCTTTGTTTTTAGAGCATGAGGGTGTCTGCTGTAATCTAAGACAAATACATAAAATACAGGTTCTTCCTTTAAACTGGCGAGGAAAAATAATCAGGTCTGGGTGTGGAGGTCTCAAACCAGTTTTAGTGGGAGCTTTGCCAATGTTATAAGAGCAGTATATTACATAAGGGTGGTACCCTCCTCTCAAAGACAAAATACAACTGGAAAAATCAGCGTGTGCAAAAACGTGTAACTTGGGCAGGGGAAAAGAGGAAGGAGAACTAAGAGCACCCTGGTAGGGCACAGAAAAACACTATGGTCCATCTCAGCATTGTTTACTTTAGAGGGATGTGGGGTGCGGCACTCACGCAGGCTCAGATCACCACAACTCCTCCCCTAAGAAGACGTTAGCATTACCCCAACAACCTGAACTGGGATATGGAGCCCTTACAACCATCACTAGAGAATGAGGAAAAGAAACACCTCCAACAACTCCTAACCCTAATTAAGATTCATAAACTGAACCT
The DNA here is from genome assembly GCA_013397975.1 of Machaerirhynchus nigripectus. Taxonomy (NCBI): domain Eukaryota; kingdom Metazoa; phylum Chordata; class Aves; order Passeriformes; family Dicruridae; genus Machaerirhynchus; species Machaerirhynchus nigripectus. The sequence goes on along the minus strand of VZRQ01004838.1, from coordinate 734,355 downwards.
GCTGCAGCTGTTGAGATTCATCTCCTGTTTCTGTCTGGAGCTTTGGGGTGGGGATCGCTGTGGAGAGCACAGACCCTGGCAGGCACGCGTGCTGACCGCGCAGCTGTCTCTGGAGGCACGCTCCAAGGACCCGGCATTCCTCTTCGGAATGAGGTGTGCAGGCACGTTTTCTTCAGATTTAAAGTTGCATGAGTGCTACCCTACAAAGCTCAGAGGGCACACATGCCACCCAGTGATGTGCCTGCTCTTTTAGTCAAGAGGCAGTCGGGAAACAGCAGCGTGAGTATTTCATCCCAAGCTGTGAGGTTTTTCTAAATCTGGATCATTGCTTTCCACATTTGTGAAAAGAGACAACGATGTTTTTTCCATTGAGGATATGAATTATAGTAAGATTTAGTTCTAAACCCTCTAGTAGGTAACCATCTCCCCTGCTCAGGTAACTAAACAGTAAGATCCACAAGTTTTGCTGAAACATTTTATTAGCAATTAAAGGATGGAAGAGCACGAGGACGTATTAAATCCCAGCCTTGTGCTGAGGACATACCTGCCTTGTGGGTGACTCCCCTCACTGCTGCTAACCATGCTCTACCCAGCACTAAATGCCTATTCTCAGACACATTAAATTCACAGCCTACACAACATTCTCAGTCAGGGCATGCTAATATTATGGCTTGATACTACACAGGATATTTTTGTAGCACTTGATATACTGAGTGTCTTGCAGTTTTGGTATTTTATTCTTTTGACAGCCCTACAGAGTAGTAGGATAAATTTGTGCTATGAAGAAGGTCTAAAGCAAAGCAAAAGTAATTTCCTAAATATCTAGAAGCTATGGCGTAACCGGACTCAAACTGGTGTTGATCAGTGATCCTTCCTAAAGTGCAACACTCAGAGCTTTCATTACCAAACCCTCACAGTATCTAACTGATAAATAACACTTTGATTTAAAGTCATAAAAGATTCTGAAAACAACTACTGTCCCAACTACTGATGTTCTCTGAATAAAAACTCCTATTCTTACACTAATGAAGTAGGATTGAAATAATTAGCTTTGAGTTCAAAAAAGAACTCATCAAAAAAGGTAAAAAACAACCTGTCACAGGGCAAAGCATACTAGAAAGCCTCCACAGTCAAACTTGGAACAGAGAGCATGGGCCTTTGGAAAGGGTGCTGCACCCATAGTTCTGCCAGAGCCCTGCTGCATAAACCATCTTGTGTGCTCCTGTCTCACTTAGCTGCATGACAAAACATTCTTCCTTTTATAAACATACTACTCTGCCAGTGCAGGGAAAAAAAATAGATTAAATAGCTAATTACTATGGAAAACAGTTTTCCTAAGTGCAGGGATTTTTACTCATGCCTGTATCTATATAGATGAGATGGTACCTTCACAGGGAGAAACTATTTTCCCCAATTCCTGCATGTCTGTATTCCTGGTTCTAGAGCTGACATCCTTTGTCAGCAAAGACAAAGAATTTGGGAAGAAACTAAGAGCAAACAGTCAGAAAGAAAGACATTGTGCATCACCTGTCTCATTTTCAGAACATATATGGCTCCAAATAAGACACCAGCTGATTAAGAATGCTAAATGAGCTGAGGAAAGGAAATTGTTCTTCCTACTCAGTCACCAGCACCAGTTCCTGGACATTCAATTCTGTTTCCCCTTAGGCCTCAGACACCCTCATTTCACACAGTGTTGTCCATGGAATGACACTTGCTCCCAACACACAGGACCTTTAGAAAGTATCTAATTTCTAAAGGCACCAGAGCAATCCTTGGAGTGCAACCTTCATTTTGGTGTACCAGAACAATGAATTCTATGTACTAAAGCCTACTTCTCTAGTAACAAACAAAGATGTTGCTTGTGTAATAGCTTTTATCAGGTTTCAAAAATCACAAGCCCACCTCCCTGCAGCTCAGGGGGTAACCGTGTGATGAGGAGTGTTTTTCTGTGAGAGGAAAAACAGATGGGGGGATGTAACAAACCAGATGCCAAGGCCTGAAATGCACCTAAGATCTCAACTTTGTAGCAAGTTAGGAAAGTTTGTAGAAGAACAAAAGGACATCTACAGCATACCAGAAGCCATGCCTTTGCTTTGGCATGACACTATGCAAGACAGGAAGTCTGCCTTGGTTGTATTTTAAACAGGTTTTCACATCTCCTTTCTAGGAGTCTGCTTTAGGGCTGATTAATGTGTTTCTTTCAACATGGCCTTTCACTGGCTTGTATTTAAGGGAATGATAAGTGACTTTTAGAAAAACACAAATGCATCCCAATTTAGTGTACCCAATTTAGTAGTATCCCACAGCTCAGCAGTGGTTAACACCACTGTAGTGTCAGGTGATCTTAGTTTTTGGTAATTACATGCCCTTAATACCAGCTTTGGGATCTCTTTGCAGAGATCCTGTCTTCCAGCCAACAGCCCAAGTGCATGAATGCTTACTGCAATTCCCTTTGTATTGCTCTGCTGCCAAGCAGCCAAACACATTACTCTACAGCTCTCTCTCTGTTGTTAATTCACCATAGCGTCAGTTTCTTTATGGAGAATCTTTATGGGTTTTTGAGAGATAACATTGAGCAAAGCACAGTGCTTTGAGCTTCCTTTTCAAGTCCAACAATTAACACAAACATTACCCTTCCCTTGGACCTATTACCATGCCACAAGTGTTTTGAAATACAGGCTAGAGCCACAACAAACACATTTCTCCAAAGCCTACAGGATGAGACAAGAGTGTATGGGCTAACATTTAATTTAGCCTGCAGACAGCTTTCCTGTGTTTGCTTTTGCCAAAATTAAGTCTAAATAGCTCCATAAACCAAGCAAGCATTATTGCAATTTTACAGATGAGAAGTGCACAGAAGCAATGAGAAGTGACTCTTAATTTGAGTGCTCAGATTACCTAGCAAAAGTATCAGATTTAATGTCCTTCCATGCACGAAAGCTGTCTGCATACTTGCACATAAACAAGTTGGGAAACTTCCCTTGCTGGCAGATGAAGTTAACTAGGATTAAGCCCAACAGAAACACAACAACCAAAAAGGAAGCAGTCCAGCTCTTAATGGCAAAAGCAAAATAAACATGTATTGTTACATCTTAATACAGCCACATCTGCCTCTTGCTGTGTGGATCCTGCCTGCTTTCATAACCCAACACTTACTTCAAACACTGCCCTGTAACACAGTAATGGTGAATAACACACCGTGCTTTTCCCAGTGGGAAAACCTTCCAGCACTGGACAAACGGAGGCATTGGAGCACCCTCTCGCGGCAGGCTGGAATCAGCGTTCGGCACGAGCGGCTGCCATCGATCCTCTTGCCTTGTTAGCCGAAAATGTCAAAGTTCAAGCCGAAGGCCGTGCGTGGCCGGGCTCCCGGGGCAGGGCCGGGCTCCCGGGGCAGGGCCGGGCTCCCGCGGCACGGCCGGGCTCCCGCGGCACGGCCGGGCTCCCGGGGCAGGGCNTGCCATCGATCCTCTTGCCTTGTTAGCCGAAAATGTCAAAGTTCAAGCCGAAGGCCGTGCGGGGCCGGGCTCCCGGGGCAGGGCCGGGCTCCCGGGGCAGGGCCGCCCTGGTGCCCCCTCCAGCTGGGCACGCAGAGCGCAGAGCCCGCTGCCCTCCCACGCAGAACGGGGAGAGCTTTGTGCGGAGAGGCGGAGCTGCGGAGGCGGAAAGGCTGCCCGATGGGCTCCGAGGGCTGCCCGAGGGGCTGCGAGGGCTGCCCGGGAGGCTCCTCTGGCCGAGGGCTGCCCTCGCTCACCAACAGAGCCCCTCCTGCCACGCACCGCCTCAGCGTGCCTGTGAAGCAGCTGATGTACAGCAGAGAGCAGCCCAATGCCCGGCACCTGGGGACACCGCTCCCTCAGGGTGACACAGCCAGACCTGCACCTGGGGACACCGCTCCCTCAGGGGGACACAGCCCGACCAGCAC
>VZRQ01004838.1:704135-730184 GCA_013397975.1 Machaerirhynchus nigripectus | reverse complement strand
GGTGACACGGCCACATCAGCACCTGGGGACACCACTCCCTCAGAGGTGACACGGCCAGACCTGCACCTGGGGACACCATTCCCTCAGGGGTGACACACCCAGACCTGCACCTGGGGACACCATTCCCTCAGAGGTGACACACCCAGACCTGCACCTGGGGACACCACTCCCTCAGAGGTGACACGGCCAGACCTGCACCTGGGGACACCATTCCCTCAGGGGTGACACAGCCAGACCTGCACCTGGGGACACCATTCCCTCAGGGTGACACGGCCACACCAGAGCTCCCCGAGCCCCCACAGCCTGCAGGTATGATGCTGCCCTGAGCACACCACGCTCCACAGCCCCACAGCGAGTGTAAGAGCAGGGCCGAGTCCCCAGCTGGGGAGAGCAGGCACTGCGAGCCCAGCTGAGCAGTATTCCAGAGCCAGGCTGCGCCTAGGAGCAGATCTCGGCCTTGCCACCGACCACTAGGTGAGAAAAAGGTGTTTTATTTAGCAGAAGTGCTTACATGGCACACAGAAAAAGTCACTGCGCCTCTGCTGTCACGGTGCAAGCTCGTGTGTGGATGGAAAGACACGTACCAAGAGTCTCGTTCAAATTTAGCTCAACCCTTTGACAGCAAGGTACACGGAAGCTACACAGACATATTCTCGCCAAAATAAGAATTTGAATTTCTGCACGAGACTACAGACAACCTCAGCTTTGACAGACATAAGCCCTGTGGCCTATTTCAACTTTTCAAAACACATCTGTATTTTTAACTAAGTGCAAGAATTACACACATTGAGTCTGATTTAGAGGACAGTGCCTTCTTTATGTACATTTTACCCCTAAAGGATTCAAATATATTTATTTATGACGACCTAAAAGTGAAAACACTTTCTAACAAAATGGATGTAACAAGGGTTAAACCTGCTAGACTTCTGTCTCACGGGATAGCTATGGCAGGCCAGGCCACTGCAATCATCATCTGAGCACCTACTGAGTCTGCAAATTAATCCTAAGGTCCTAACGCACCTCTGGAAAAAAAAAAAAAAGAAAAATAGGCTTGTTGTTCTTCTGTAGTTCATATCAGACTCAAATTTATTAGATCAGTAACAAAAAAGAAATCCCAGTTTCTCCTAACATGAAAAATCAGCTCCTTCCCCACATCTATGTTGCAAACCTTATATCCACTGTGTTTTTTTAAGATCCTGAATTTAGAAGAAAGACTAAACGTAACGTGAAACACCAGCACTACAAAACAGTACCATTTTCCTATTTATTCTAAGGATCTTCTGTAGATAAAGCCTTTTTAATCTCATAAAGTACCTCTGCTTTCTCTGTTTGTTCTTGGGATTAAAAATAAAAGCAAACCAAAAAACCCAGCATAAATCAAAATTATGTAAACCCAACAAATGTAACCCCAAACAACGAGCATACAATTGATGACTAGTGAAAAAGTATTTTGCTGTGCATCACTGAGTAATTAGGCCAGAGCACAGGTTTTACACTGGTATTGATTACACAAGCTCTGCTCATCCCTCCCCAGGCTTAGACATCTCCCTGCCTCAGAAAGAGATGACAAAACCTCCCAAAACCCCACTCATCTCTGGAGGCAGGGGAGAGCACGGGAACCCCCCGGGGCCTGCAGAGAGGTGGCTCTCACTGCTTAGATCCGGTACTGCCACAAATGGTAAAGCTCGTCAGGCTTACGTGATGCCCATGCAAGTCAGTGACAAGCAGGTTTGAACACAAGCCAAAACTGAATGATACCATCACAAAATGATCAAAGGAACCACTTTCAGAGCACCTGTTCAAGGTCTTGCCTCTGCCCCAGCCTTTATGCCTTGATCAGGTTGCCACTGTGAGAGTAACTTTACCAAAACCCCGCTTATTAAAATCAACAATATTCCAAAGAGCACACACAGGACACTCAGCAATGTACAGTTCAAGTTTTAAAAACTTGCTATTTTAACTTTAGTACCTAGGAACTGAGTCTGAGAACTGCCACATATTAGACTGATTTTTTTTTGTCAGTTTATAGATTAAAAAACTTAATTTACAAGAGAAAATGAACCACAAATCAGCTCTCAGACAATGGATACTGTTTCTTTTTCATTTGTACCAGAGGGAATGGTGAACACAGAAAAAGCCTTACCATTCAAACCTGTCTTTTAAGAAAAAGCTGCATTAAACACAAGCATTAAGTTCGTGTTTATGCAAACCAGCTCAGGCCTCTATAACCTTGAGCTCTGCTGCACCCAGTGACCTAATGGAGGAAGGAAGCTATGTCACTATTCTAAACATCTTCAAGGTTATTCAGATTTCTTAGAGTCTATTTTCCTCTCCCTAGACGACCCAATTTGTATCAGTTTTTAAAGGAGTTGCATAAACATGCTTTTTTACTGTTAAGCAGTCACTATACTTTCATTAATTGGCCAGTTTTGACAGATTGCTGGGTGGGAAATAACACTTTTAAATTTCTTCTTTTTAAAACCCTTCAAGGCTAATCTAAACAATCTTTCCAGTTTCCTCCTATTATTAAGCATTTTTCAGAAATACCAGTGTAGCTCTACCTTCTCTCTACTTCTGCTCTTGGCTTTCCTAAGCAGCAACACAAAATTGATATTCTCATCAGCCGTGCAGCCTCCCACGGGTTTTTGAATAGCAGCAGCAGAACTGAACAGTCTTGTTAACTCTGTGACACTGCAGGTTAGCAAAACCAACCCTGAGCAGCAAAGGCTTGGAAATAATCTTGGGAAACTGAGCTGACCCTACAAGCTAAGGAAGGCCTCATTATATTAATTTACACTCCATCTTGAAGGGAGTTATGATGGACAGTTTGAAGGGTTATCTTCCCAATCCAGGGCCTATCAAATTAGAATGTACAAATATTTGGGAGTTTTGTCTAGAATACAGATCTGTGCTCCGTAAACACCTTTTAGACCCCTGATATTTAGGGTTAATGTAGGAGGTAATACCAATCTACTTGGATAGGACAATATTTAAACAAGCTCCTACCCTAGGCCACGTTGGAGTGTACACAGATTTGTGCTGGGGGAACATCTCCTCACTTTGCAATTCCTTTATGCTTTGGTGTGTTCACTGAGGCACACTACTCTCTGCAGCTAACTTTTGGAAAAAATACGAATCTCATTGAACACAGAATCTGAAAAACAGGAGCACTTTGTGATCTATGCTACATGCTCCAATATGTACCATTTTTGTATAATTTAGCCAATACTCAAACGATTTCTTTCAACCAGAAGCAAGCCTGATACCTGTTTCAAAATCAGCCATGGTGCTGATCTTAGCTGAGATGACAACAAACAGGAATAGCCAAGACATACCTGATGCTTTGTTGTTGGGATTATCATAAGAGAAACAAAGCAGAAATGGACAGGGAGGTGCACAGGATCACAAGTCCAGAATGTTCTCATCCTCTTACCCTATAATTCAATTGCCAATTTGACCCAAAAGCAGCAGGAGATGGTTCCTATGCCTTTGCCATATACAGCTTACAAGAGGAAGCCACTTCCATTTCACTTCAACAGTAAATAATAAAAACAAGAAAACACCAAACAAACCAGGAAAGAGACCAAAATCCAACCCAGCAGTATTAACTATTAAAGGATGAGGCATGCTGTCCTACAGAAAAATGAGTGTTCCTTTATTTAAGAGCTACTTTTCTCACATAATTGTAGTCCCAATTCCTACATCACTACTGTCATAGAAAACTTTCAAATTAATGTAAGTGAAGCTCCAAGTTTATTAATACATGTAGTTATTTTTAACTGAAGTATCTTAGTAATATAAAGATCCTAATGACAATGTTTGGGTAGGCAGGATAGAAGAAGAGGAAGGGAATTTCTTGAAAAGGTCAGTCTTAAAAGAAGTATGTTTAACTGACCTCAAAAAAGCACCAGAAGATTGAAATAAAACTAATTTAACTTTTAGTGAAGTATTTCTGTACATCTTTGTCTCCCCCTCAAAAAAGGCGAAGATATTTTAGGGCTGGTTTTTTTAAATTCCTCTGCTGAATTAGCTGGCACTGAAAGCCACCTATTCAAAAGTTCATTTATACCCAGCTGCAGACAAGCAATCGTGCTGGGAGATGCACATGTCTCTCTAGAGAGCCCGCAAAGCACAGGCAACTTCCTAAGCACATACGGGTAATATAACTAAGCTTTGTTGTTGTGGTTTACAGCGTTACCAACAGGAAGCCTCAATGGTTTTGTAAGTGTCACTTATTCTACAGAGAATAATCTCTATGGGTAATACCAAGATCAGCCTTTAGAATAAAGTATTTCATGACCACAAAGCCAGAGAACTGTGAAGGATGATGCAGTAACGGTGAGAAAACCATGACCTCAGACCCAGCAAGCCAATGCCGTTACCCCGCAGCACAAGCTTTCCTGTCCTGCTCTGGGGTGGGAAGGAGGCTGCTGGTGGCCCAAAGTACTATGAGAAACATTTCTTGAGCAATAAATACTGTTCTGAATGCTGCTAAGAAGGAAACTCTAGGCCTAAATTGCAGAATCACCTGCAAAGCCAGTCCTGGGGCCATTTGCACGCCAAGCCTTGCGTCACTCATAATTACACGCTGCTGAAAGCACTGCTAACGGTTTGGCAACCAGGGATTTGGGAGATCAGGCTGGAAACAGAATGTACGTGAGGCTTTGGTCTGTGGTCACCCATCCCCGGCTTCTGAAATACAACCAGGTGACATCGAGATCTGCAAGTCACCAGACAAAACCCAACTGTATTGCTTTTAACAACTTGTGCACGCATCCGCACTGGATGTACAGAGTTTGTACTGGAAGTACAAACTGCTGTTTCTTGGTTTGTATTAGTTGGGTTTTGATCGTTTCTTATGGCTGTAAAGTAGTCAGCTGTCAGCAGTACTTAGAAGGCAGTTTATGGATAGTAAGTATCCTGGAAACATTTAAGTTGTGACAACTAAGAGAAATGAGCTAGAATAAATCACGCTAACGATCGTCTGGCTTCAGCTATAAAACAAAGATCTAAAAAGTACAGTTTGACTTCAGCAAGGACTGGCCTGCTTTAGGAACAAACAAACATGATATATGCTGAAGTGGGTCACCGAGCAGGTCACTCCTCCCGAACACCAGAGAAAACATGATTTCAAGCTTACTGTCCCGGAATCTGTAATCAGTACCAGCCACAAAATATTCCTGAAGCCAACCCTGCCAGAGCATCTCCAGGAGATAGTCCAACTCTCCCCACTCTGAGTATGTGAGCTGGCGATCCCACTAGATTAAAACAAGACTGTTTAAGCCACTTGTAAGAATTTGCTTGTGTGTCCACGTTCATTTCCCAATGATTTGTTCACTTGGCCATGTCCTTAATTCCAAAAAAAATCCCACAATATTTTTTTTGCAAAACATTGCACTTGCAAGCAATAGCAAGTTTGTGAAATATTGCTAGAACAACTTGTACCACACCATCTGCTACACGGGGAGAACTGAGAAGTTGGAGATACGTCTGGGCTTTGAAATTCGATTTAGAAGTCGGTTCTGAGTAAAACCTTTTGAGGTAACTTAATTTCAGTCTTACTTTCTTGAGACTGTGTTCCCTGCCTATGTGAAAAGAATTAGATCAGTAGTCAGTATTATACTGTCCCTTCCACTGAGCTGGTACTCTCCTCTCATTTGCAAAATTAATTATGCAAAAATCCCAGCTTAACGCAAGGTATAAAAATCAATATTTAATGCAGTGGATCTGCAGGAATAATTTAGGTATCATGGAGAAGGATGCAATAGAGAACACGCCCATAAATTCATGTTCTACTCGGGATGTTCCTCTAGACGCTCAGCTGAACTATCCTTTATTCTCCAAATAATTAGTTAAGAGTTATTTATACATTGTGGTCCCACAAGATTTCTGATTTACAGTACAAAAAGCCAGGCACTGAATACAGTGATTATATTCCATCTGCATGGGGCATTTACTGACAGGAAAGTCTGTGGGCAAGTAGCTCTGGCCCGAGCTTGCTGCATTTCACTGGGATGAAAAATAAAGAACATTTTAGGCAGCCCACAAAGTGCAGTTGTTAAACTGACCCTATTTTCTCTCCTTCTTTCCATTTTCCTGCATCCAGCCTTTCAGTTTCACTGAATTTCAAAGGGACAGTGTTATTTACGCTTCTTCCTATTTTAGAATGTTTTTATCATGTGTCATAGCACTCTGACTGCCTTAGGGGAGCTTTAATGATAATTTTATCTTTAAAAGTATAGGCTTATCTTGCCTGACCTTGATGCACATAGTAAAAGGTTGCTAAACTCCTCCTCTAGAAAACAAAACAGGGAACAAATGTCCTGCGCCTGCTGGATCAAAAGCTCAAGTGTGGCAGAGCCTTCCACTACCCCAAAATATATCACCAAGGCAACTGTAGCAGTATTGCAAACAGGTATTGCAAAGGCTTCCCAGCCAGGATTTAAATAATCTGATTTTCCTGCAGTATGTGCTCTACAACACTCAGCAAGTCTTTTTGGAGATGAAAAGCATGCTAACACCATTCCAAAGAGTATCTTGGTATAGTAGGCTGTTATCAGTGCTCTTCTGAAGGAAAATTAGGAGTGCCACTGTTCAAAGGTCATACGAGGAGCCGAGTAGAGTCCATGCAACTTGGAAGTTGTTGGTTGTTGTTGCTTGTGCCCCTTTCTTCAAACAAATCTCCGAAAGGATGAGGAGATAACCCACTTCCCTCTTCTCTCCCCTGTTCCTCCTCTGGAAGGGAAAGCTCATCCTGGAATGGCACCAAGTACTTCTCGTCTTCTCTGGTTGCACTGATTTGTAAGAATTTGATTGTAACTGCTGTTCACTGCAGCTCTTCCCTCTGGAGCTGCTGTCCCTGTGGTCCTCGTGAATTCCGACGGAGCCCACGTGGGAACACCAGTGTTTGAACAATCCTTGTGTTCACACTCGCCCTTTCTACTACACCAACAGCAACCACCATGTTTATGATCCATTGCCTGCTTTTATAAGTCACTGACTACGAGCCAGGGATGCCCAGAAAGGGGCGTTTCAAAGGGCTAACTGCAAAAGACTGCGAATTCCGGTATTATCTTTTTGCATCCTGGAGAACTCTGCTCCACAGCTAATGGATCACACCAGTGCATCAGCTTGTTTAGGACTTTTCTGGGCAACGTCACAGCAGTGCTCACAGAACTCAATACCACAGAGAGCTGAAAGCCCCAGCAGCCTAGGTGTCTGTTCTCATGATGGAATAGTGGGTGCCACAATACAGATCTCCCTGTTCTTTCCCTAAAAGAGAAAACATCTTCAAACTCCTTGCTTGCTCCAAAGGTACATCCTGACATAGTGCTTCTCCTGCAGAGCGTCTGCCACACAAACTAGAACACAGCAAACAAGCATGGGACAAACTGGCTCTATTCAGTCTCTTGACTTTTCAAGGACATCTATGGCTCAAGTTAGGTGGGTGAAAATATTTGTCTCAGATTTCTGTGAACCTAGCAAAAAGGGTTTTAGACTTCATCGATTTGACTCAAACTGCTCTTCAAAATCCTGTAGCAAAATGGGTCTGAGGCTGAAAACATTGTTTATTTCCACCCTTTTCATAAACAATCCAGAAGAAGCAACCCCTCAAAATTAACTTTGGCATGAGTACTCAGCAAGGTTTGCTGCTGGCACAATGTGGTAGGAAAGCTACCAACATGAGGTAGAGATTTATACCTGCAAGGCTCCCACACAGTCAACAGGTTGTCTTCTTCACATCCATGACTGCATCATGGAAAGCCAGTGAAGGGAGATAATCCAGCCTCATCCTGTGACTGCCTGGTTTAGCCACTGGTCCAAGAGTGCTAACCCACAATCCTGTGCTTTTGCCATCACTTTTCATACACTGTGAATACATGTCCCAGAAACAGGACGGGAGGTCGAGTTCAGAAAGAAATTACTAGCAAAGAGGAATCTGGATCAAGTAATACCACCAGCAACCAGAGCACCTCAGCAGCAGAAGCATGTGACTCATTCAAAGAAAACCTGGCTTGCTGCTGGCTAAGTAAAACAGGAGAGCAAGGTCACTAAATGAAAAATAAGAATACAAGCTGATGGTAAAAAATTCCCTTGGACAAGGAGAGTCAGGATCACAGGAAACAGTTTCTCTGACAAAGGAAGTTAACTCCAGATTCAGGAACACTACACACATTTTAGTTTTTGCCCAAGACAAGTATTTAAAAAGGCACCCAACTTTTATTAGCATTTGCTACAGATTATTAATACTGACTTGTTCACTTGTTCCTAGCAAAACGTGAATGGAATTGGGGAACAGTTTGACACAGCTGAGGCATTCACCAAGACAGAAGAGGAGTTTGAAGCCCGCTCTGAAACTTTCAAAAACCAGGTTGCCAAAAAGTCCCACCCCTTCTACATAATCTAAGAGAATAAAAAACTGCATCTTGTTTTTAAGACATGCCTTCCTTCACAGTCGGCAAAGAAAATAACAGAAACAAGAAGACCCTAAGTAAAGCTACATCCATTACCTTACCACTGAAGTAGATAGCCTAAGCAATTTAAAGAGTAGAGAAATTATTTTGAAAGATACCATCACTCTTATCCCAGAGCAATGCTCTTTATATGTGGCACTGAACAGTTTTATTCAGTGTGTTGGCCTTCCAGGCTCATTCTTGTTTCTAGCTGTATGGAAGACAGAGCAGAAGGGCTGTCAGGGCACATAATTTGTCTTCTCGGTGTGCATGCATGCTTCAGAAAGCTTTTCCTCTCCATTTCCCTGCCACTGCATGTAAATAATTCTCCCTACCTTGTACCTTTGAAATTTAGTAGGGTGGATGGAGGAGCTAGAAGGATTTGTTCGGGATGCTGAACTACACTACCACCAAAACATGCAGCAATAATGAAAAGAAGTGCTTGAGTCAGTGTCAACTGTGTTACTGGGAAGTCACTGCACACCCCCACATGCTGTACCGCACTTCCCACAAATGTCCTTGCTGTCCTTGCCTGGTAAGAGCAGGAACCAAAGAGTCTTCTCCGTACCAAAACATGAAAACACAGTTTGACATTAGCAGGAGTGTGCACAGCAGTCTCTACAGCATTCTTGCTCTGCTACTCAAGACTTAGACACACCCCACTGAAAGAAGTGGGGTATGTGCATAACTTCTGAGATCTCCTTAACACTGTGAATGTGCAGTCTATGATAGGAATGTTTTAGCCAAAGTGCCTTTTAATGTACAAAAATACAGGGTAAAACGTGAAATTGCAATAAAATAACTCTTAGTTTTAATTTTGGGTCAGGCACTTAGCAAGCATGTTCTGTTTTGGTTTTAAAGCTCCCTGAACTCGAAAGCTCTGATAATACTGAGATTTTTAAGAACCAGATTTAGTGCTGTGATCTTGTTTTGATAGATACTTACATGTCAGCAGTCACAGCAGATGATATTTACTTTTAGACTGCTGGTTGCACGTTCCCTAATCTTTTTGCCTGAGCTCATTCTATTGAGCAAAAGAAAACGCGTATTGTCAGAAGCAGCCTTGCTTTATAAACACTGACATCTCTCTCTCTCCACTTAAAGCCAAGCCAGCCAAGATCTCCAGAGCTGATTCAGGTCTTTAGGATTTGCGATGCATCCGCACATCTACTCCCAACATGCTTGTCAAGGCAGACACGTTTCAGTTGATTTTACCTTGCAAAACTTGGCAACATCTTAACATAATGCACAAACAGGTGTAAAAACAAAAAAAGAAACATGGTTACAAAGGAAGATAAGAAGTTTCGGAGGTCTTTCTAGGAGAGGTTACAGAAACGTGTACATGAAACATTTCCGGTATCGGTTTACAGCAATAAGAATAGAAGTGGACAGGCAAAAGCTTCAACTGAGAATCAGATGGCAGCTCTAATACCCCAGTCAAAACGAAATTGTTTGCTCTGTCAGGAGCTATACAGAGTATACTGTCAGAGCTATACAGCTATACAGTCTCACAGATCTAGAACGGCAAGTCACAAACGCCTCGGCAAACAGTCAGACAAGGCACATGTTACCTTTACCTTTGTAAACAAAACAGAGCTCGGAATCGCCGCAGTGACAGCGACCAAACCCCGCAAGTCCCGACCCCGGCGGTGCCACCTCGCTCCCGCTTCAGTGAGGAGTGGCTGGCGGGCAGTCCCGATCCCCGACTCCAGCGGGCGGGGGGGGAAGCTCCTCCGAAGGCGAGCATCCCCCGGGACGTGGCGGCCGGGGCGAGCATCCCCCGGGACGTGGCCGCCCCGCTCCTCCCGCCTGCCTCTCCCCTCCCCCAGTAAACCCACCACAACAAAAGAGGGAGGGGAGGAAGGCCGATCGCGCCCCTTTCCCCTCGCCCCGGCCGCTCACCGTGCTGGGTGAAGACATTGAATCCTCCNCGGCCCGGCAGGCGCGTCCCGGCCCTCCCGCGGCCGGTCCCGGCGGCTCCCGCGGAGCTCCGGGCTGGGGCTCACGGGCTCGCCCCCGCAGCCCCCGCCGCCATCTTAAACCACAGAGCGCCGGCGGAGCGGGGACGGAGCGGCTCCCGCAGCCGCCTCCGGTCCGCCCAGGGAGGGGAGGGAGCGAGGGAGGAAAGGAGGGAGGGAGGAAGGGAGGCTGGGATAGAGGGAGGGCGGCCGCCCCCCCAGCCCAGACCGCCCCGCCGGGGCACGCAGAATCCCAGAACTGTTCGGGTTGGAAGGGACCTTTGTGGATCACCCGGTCCCAAGGCACGGTCACCTGGAGCAGGTGACAGGAACGCGTCCAGGCGGGCTTTAAATGTCTCCAGAGAGGGAGACTCCACGCCCTCCCCGGGTAGCCTGTTCCAGTGCTCTGCCACCCTCAACGTAATGAAGTTCTTACTCATGCTGAGGTGGAATTTCTTGTGTTTTAGTTTATGGCCATTGCTTCTCCTCCTGTCTCTGGGCACCAGCAGAAAAGAGTCTGGCACCATCCTCTTGGCACTGCCACACGCGGGCACACCAGTGAGCACAGGCACCCGAGGGAATGCACACGGGCTGAAGGGCAAGAGCCCGCCCGGGAGACTTGCCAGATCACACCCCAGGAGAGGCCTCCCATCCTGGCCATGAGCAGCAGCCCAGGAGAACCACAGACTGTCCTGAGCTGGAAGGGACCCATCGAGTCCATCTCTCAGCCCTGCACAGGACAGCCCCAAGAACCCCACTATATGCCTGAGAGTGTTGTCCAAATACTTCTTGAACTCTGTCAAGCAATGGCCGTGGCCATGGCCTCAAGGCTGCCCCAGCCCAAGCAGCACTCTCCCTGTAGGCTACAGCCAGGCTGGTTTGCCTACAGACCTGAGCAGGCGTGAAGGTGAAGCCAGGGCCGTGTGCCCAGCTGTGGAAGGGAGCAGCCATGGGCTTGTCCCAAGCCGTGCACAAGGAGGTTGTTGTAGCCAGGTGAGGGTCGGCCTCTCTTCCCCAGCAACCAGGGACAGGGTGAGGAGACACAGTCTTAAAGCTGTGCCAGGGGAAGGTTAGGTTGGACATTAGGATGAATTTCTTCACAGAAAGGATGATTAGACATCGGAATGGACTGCCCAGGGAGGTGGTGGAGTCACTGTCTGGAGGTGTTTAAGGAAAGGCTGGATGTGGCACTCACCACAGTCTGGTTGAGATGCTGGTGTCAGGTCACAGGTTGAAATTGATCATCTCAGGGGTCTTTTCCCACCTAACTGATTCTGTGATCTCTGTGGGTTACCAGGCTCCAGATTGACTCCTTGGGCTCCTGCCAGGACCTGTTGTCCTGGCCAAGGAGGAGGAAACCACCGCTGTGTGAAAAACACCAGGAGTGGTTGGCAGCAGCATCTTGTTGTTGGGTGGTTGAACATACACTCAATTCTGTAGCTAATTAGAAAACCATCTTCTTCCACCTTCCGTAATATCAGCATAAGGCACTCCAAAGCAGAAGGCATGAGGTTTTGTCCCAAAAGATAATGGTGCTTGTCACAGGTTAGAGGACCTGGGCAGTTGGAAATATTTCTCTCTCCATGCTAGCAACTATTTCAGCAATGTCTCGGGAATGTTGCTTCATCCCGGATGAGCCACAATGCTGCTCCCCCCAGATGCCTTTACCACTGAGAACTGATGTGACAGTGACAAATTGGCTTGGTAACACTCAGAGCCAACCAGCCTCCTACCTCTGTGTCGCTGTCCTGTGGTGGGAAGGTGAGGAGACATTCCCCTCAGAGCTATGTGGAAGCCAGCTTTCAGTGACCGGAATTCTAAGCTCATGTTCTACCTTCCCAGGGTGACAAGGTGCTGTCCATACTGGTGCATGTACTCAAACTGTGCCCTGCTGCAATAATAATTCTGCCTAAAACAGGGGTGGCTCGTCCCACTGGGCTGATGTGTACTCTGACACAGGCTGGATGGAGTAAATGGGAATGAGGAGCACGTGGAGCCAGAAATGCCTTAACTCACTAAATTAATGGACTAAGAACATTGGGGAGATCAGGAATTACAAACAGACCTGCTAATAACTCACAACAAAACAGTTCTTAAAATAGTGCTGGGAACATCCAGGGTGCAGCATGGGGTACATGGTGCCAAGCGCGGGACCTTGTACGGACATGGTTATGTGGACGTGAGCAGAGGGTGTTCCTGCAGAATGGGCAGTCTCGGGCAGAACCAGCCCACAGTAAACTCTGCAGCGGAGCTATTTCCTGGTCTCATTCCAGCTAGAATTTGCAGGATTTGGCATTTATAAATGGTTTGCCTTGTAAACAAAATAAATATTCTCTGGAGACTGTAGAGACAACAAACACAGAACTCCCTCGTGCCATTTGCAGTCGCCATGTAGCATAGTAGCATAGAGCCACTCTTTAAAAATCAACAGAAATACTATTTTTCTTTCCTAATGCCTTTTACTTGCTGATCATGAAGAGCTATCCAGAGGAAGGCCATTAGTATTTTAAAAGAAGATGCGAATGTCAAGAGACTGTTACATGCAAGTGCACCAGGGAGAATTGGATTCAAACACTGTTCTTATTCCTCAGATCTCATGAAATCTCTCATTTTCTCTCCCAGCACCTCTGCACATAGAACAGCTCGCTGTGGGTTACATTAATGTCCAACTGCAGGAAACTTGTCTGACACACAAAACCATCTTTCCTGGGAATGGGGTCAGGCAGGGGCTTTCTAAGAAGGCCTGTTTCAAGAAGAGGGCAGCAGCATGGGGTTTTTGCTCTTCTGTAATAGTTTTTTTAAGATCATGCTGTACCCGGTAAAAAAAGCTTCAAACCCAGAGCCCCAGCCATTGCTTGTTGTGTGCCAAACAAGCCAGACCCTCAGACTGTGCCCCACCTGGTCCCCTCAGCAACATTGTTTTTATGGTGTCATATAAGTAGGGGATGCCCTGTTGGTGACAGCTCTTCTAGAGTCCCTGCTAGAACAGCAATGGGGATATAAACAAGAAGCTCCCCAAACTGAAAAGGACCCTGTGCTCTCAGCCTTTAACAGTCCCTTACTGTTAAAATGGAAGCTAGTAAGTATTTACTTCACAGAGTGTCACGGTTATTAACCATGCAAAACCAAGAGGTAAAACCTGCACCAATGCTATCTATTTTTATCAGCTGTGATGTTATCAGCCTCATGAAGCATCAGGAACAGGTTGTTTTTCAAGGGTAATTTCTTGTGAAGAGGTCTCGTACCATGCGTTAATGAGCCATCAGTAACAGTTACTGTCCTGGCGATTTTGGGTTTCCAGTCAATCTGCCATTCGTGAGCTGTTCAAGTAAGGGAGAAAAAGGACCAAGGAACTCAGGCAGCACTGAGGTTACAGTCATGTGCCTGACAAGAAATGTGATATTTCTAGAAACACTTCTGAACTGACTTTAAATATTAATGGTACATCCATTTCTTGAAGCTTCTTATAAGCACTGGCAATGCATTTGCTCCCCATCCACAGCGTGCTCCAAAAATCACACACTCAAAACATTGCTGGCTGAGCAGTCTTACGTCATACTGTGCATGACAGTCTCACTGTCATCTGCCTGAAGTATGGGTTCTGTGCCAGAAGGAGCCTGTGGACAAGTTGGAGACTCCTGAGCCTGAGTGTTGAGTTAACTGGGCAGTTTGTATTTGTAACTTAGGAAAAATCAGCTAGCAGTATGCTGGTGGCAGCTTAAAAATTAATTCTAGCAGGAATCTTTTCTCTTCTTCTGGATCCTATACCTTCTGTATACCAAAGCTATACAGAGGAACAGATGTTTGTGAAATATTTGACTGGTATTTAGGACACAGATGTATTAGCTAAGGTATTCGCTAAGTGTGGAGAACAGCAGAGGCCTGATCGAGGTATTTGGAGGGATACCCCTGTACAGCATGTTGGGATTTTTGTGCCTTTATTGCAGTGCCAGAACAAGTTGTGGCGCTCAGGACAGCTGTAGCTCCCCTGGGATGTCTGCAAGGCAATGGGTACTACCTACCACATGGCCCGGAGCAGTGCTGCTCTGTGTCCCTCTACACTCCAGGATGAACCTGCCTGATACCAGGCAGCCACCTGGTTTCTGGGGTTCAGCCACCCAGGGGGTCTGGGGAAAGGCTTTAAAATAAAAAAGAAAGATTTAAGAAGGCTTTGTGACACAAGGTTAGTTACTCTGCAGTAAATGTTGAGAGCTTGTAAGAGCTGAGCTGTATCAAAGGAGGACATCATTTCTTGGTGTAATGTGTTCCAGCGTTCACCCTTTCATCTCTGTCTGACAGCTCTTAAAATGTCTGCACAGATCTGTCATGGCACAATAGGTAGTGTTTCAGAGGTGTCTTAAAAGTTATTTTGAATCATTACTATGATTTAAATTAGAATTTACGTACAGTGCATGCAGGATAGCTTGGGGTACTCTCATGCCTGCTTCAGTGAGAGTCCATGAAATTAAAAGCTTTCTGGGGAAGTAGCAGCTTTTGCCCAACAGCACAGAAGCGTTCACACGCAGCCCTTGGCAGATGAAATCTCCTCTGTCAATAACTCTTCCTTCTTCCACCATAGATAAAAAAAACCCTACAGATACACACTCCCACAAATGTTGCATCCCCACCACCCAAATCATCCTTCTCCTCTGTGCTAGCAGCCTTTTGTTCTGTCTTTTCTGCTGCTTCAGCATTGTCCTCATTCAAACCACTCTTCTGACACTGCCACAAGTCTAAACACTGACGCCAGCCAGGAGAGCCGGCAATCGAAGGGCTCCGTGCATAGGGGGAAAGGGACTGGGCCCACGGTGTTGTAGCGGAAAAGATGAGTGTGTAGAGACGGCCAGCTCACCACAGCATCTCAGGCATCCCCATCCTTTTATTTGGGCCTGTGTTTTGGGGTTAGGTATGCTGTGTAACTAAGCACCCTCACGGATCAGAGCCGAGCAGCTCGTGCATGTATCTGTCAACTGTCAGCAGCAGCACATTAACTGTGCTGAGCTTTTGCAGGAGCTGTACCCATCAGGGTATAACACATACCCTTGCACAGCCTCCAGCAGAGTGAGGCTAGAGGTGGGGAGAGATGGAATTAAGGAGATTACGGGACTTCTTCAGGAATTTCTTTCCTGTCCAATATATTTTCTAAGTACTACAGCTGCACCACCCTTCCCAAGCATCTGTTCCAGGCACCAAAGGCTGTAGAACAGTATGCTAATAAGAACATTAAGAATGTTGTTTGTTTGCCTTTTTCTGTGGAAAATGTTGCCTCTACCAAACAAAAATGATGACAAGTCTCTGCATCTGCTGGGAATTGCAAATTAGTACTAAGCTTGCACAATGATCACTGATAAAGTACATTTGCTGAGGTAATATGAGGTCCCTCGACAGCACTGGTGATGATTCAGGCTTTCAGGCATTCAGCTGCAGGTGGGTCAATAGGAATGTTTTGCCACCAGAGTTCCAGGGTTGCCTTAATGTGCATTTAGGAGCCTAATTTTTATGATTCCTAATTTAAAATCTTAGTAGCTCATTGGACAGTGAGGGGGTTCTCTCAATTTGCAGATGGAAGATTTTCTACATGTGTTTTCTGTTTCCTCTCCCTGAGAGGTTTGTATCCAGAGAGCTGACATTTAGTTAAGTGACAGCAAATGCTTCAGAGCACAACGCTGGGCTGCAGTTCCTCCACCAGTGCCTTGGAGAGCAGCCTTGTCCCAGCGTAGATTCCTCTGATGACTGCTGTGCTGTGTGTGTGAATTAGCATAACCTCTGTGATAGTCCAAAACAAAATAAAGCTACATTAAAAACAAGATGTGAAGCTAAAATAAGATGGAATTAGAATCATAGAGCCATTTAGGCTGGAAAAGATCATTAGACTCTGGAATCAGCAGTGCTTCCTCTCCATGTTCTTTGCTTCTTGTTTCTTCCCTAATGTCTCCTTTGCCTCCATCTTCCCCAGCACCTTCACTTCCCTTTGCTAAATCATGCTGAAAACCATGTCTTCGGAAGATGCCTTTGTTATAGTAATGAACCCCACAGTGACTGCACTCCTAGTATTGTTTTCAGCTGTACACACTTCTGAATATAATCTCTGATCTCATAAGGAAGCCTGAGGACACAGCTTCTTGCAGGATTGCTGCTCTGTGTTACAAGTTTAGGATGGTAGGGATCCAGCCTTGCTCTGGACCACTTGTGCCCCGGCCACGGATAGTGCCCTGCTCTATGCAATGTTCCTAAACAGTTAAATCACTTTAAAAGCCGGAGTTTCTAAAATATTGTTATTGTTTCATTCCACAAAGTCTGGAGAGATTCTTCTTTGACAGGCTTTTTTATTTGATTATGCAAGAATTCTAAGTGCTTACTTTATCTTTCAAATGACACTGTGTTCCTTCCTCACACAGTTATTAAATAGCCATGCTTTGCAGTTTCCAGCTTTAATGTTAATCCTGTAAAAAATGCTTACTACTGTGAAACTAAAAAAAAACGAATTAGTACAACTGAAGCAGGAGAAAGCACCAGTTTTGTAAGATGTTTCTGTGAACGCATTTGTGTGTGTATACAGAATAGATGGGTGCTCAAGAGAGCAGCATATACGTTTATAATCAAATCTCACTTAAATTTAAAACTTGTTCCTTCTGTTAAACATGCAAACATTTCCATTCTCTTTGCAAATTCAGCCTTTCTGCTTATTACCAAACCTTTCAGAAAAGACATAAGCCCAAATCTTCCTCTGATCAGGCTCTTAATGTGTTCTGTGTGGTCTTTATTTAGACTGTAAACTTGCTGAAATAGGAAATGTCGTATAAAAAACCCAACTACACTGTCTCATTTCACATCCAAATTCTTCTCCCATACCAGCTGTGTGTGTTTGCCTAGCAGCAAGTCTCCTGTTAATGAATGACTTGTTCTCATTAGCTTGTCAGGCTGGATGTGTAGCTTGTAGTTCCCACTCATACAGAGCAGCACTCCTTCCCTTGCAGCTTCTGGTAAATCAAACAATGGGATACACAAAGCCTTGTGTCTCTGAGTCTGACCTTTGTACTAGGAATCATTAACTACCACAGAATGCCAAAATAAAGTAACTAGCTGCTGGTTAAATATATTTAACATAGCAGAGCCTTATGGACTCCCTGGTGTGGGGATTGTCACAGGCTTTGCCATGGGCTGCCGCTTCTAAACCTCCTTTAAAAGAGGGGGAAATGAATTCTCTGATCAGCAGAGCCAAAGGTGTTGCACTCAGTGTATTTGTTTTGTGAAGCTGAGGTCCAGAGTAGATTCCTGACACCTCGGAGGTTTTCAAAATGAGGTCCTGAGCAGCCTCATCTGACTTTGAAGCTGGCTGTGCTTTCAGCAGGAGACTGGACTAGTGATTGCTGCCAACTTAAATTCTTATTCCAAAAAAAGTTTCCTCCATTCGGACATTAATTAAGACTCTGTCCTCTAACTAGGCTGAATTTTTCACAAAAGCCATTGGAACCGAGTATTTCTTGAAGCTTCGTCTCTCCATCCGATTTGCATAAAACTGGCCAAGAGGTTCAAAAGTTACTGGGAGAGAAAAGACAGCTGGGGCAGAGAGACAGACACTCCCTTCCTCGCACACATAGGACAACTGTATAAGCCTTGTTTTGTTAAGAAAACCTTTCTTCCCTTTACATTAGTGCAGAAAACTTGTCAAGTGTGCATCTAATGAGGCCTGAAGTCATGCTACATACCCCCAGCTGCAGCCAACCTGAAATAATGCCTCCACAGAGCCAACAGCACATCTCATGCAGCCGAGGCATTTACTGTGCAATCCGAGCTATGCAGAGAAGTTGAGACATTCAGGAGTGAAACCCGGGCATCGTCTTTCTGATGGCAGAGATTATGTGGTTGTGCTCACACGAGCGTGGGTCTCAGCCTGCCTGGTGCCTCACCCATCTCTGCCCGCAGACACGGGAGTGTGGCTGGTACCTCTCTGTCGTCCTCAGCTTTCCCGTAGCCGAGAGTGACAGAAAGGGGAATTTGACCTCAGCGTGCTAGAGACCGCCTGGCTGTCTGCCTTTCCCTTTTTGTCTGCTCTTTCTGAGGATGCAGTCACACTACCAAATTACCTTGAGTCATCCGTCCTGGAAGTTTTTCCCATGGGTTGCCTGTGATAAAGGGTGGAGGTACCAGAAGCGTTTTAATCTGTGCTGTGAGGGGAGGCACTGGTGTGGTGTGAATCCACTGCAGACCCTACATGGTTCTGAGATTTCTGCCTACCTGAGCCAACGTCACGTGACTCCCCGAAATCTTTTCTGCAAGGGACAGGTTCCACAGCTTCAGTCCACACAGCTTGCTGATCAACCAAGAGCCTCCTTTAGCAGCCACGGCAGCAGGTTATTCTGTTTCCCTTTCTCCCAGATTGCAGAGAACACACCTATCCTCCTCTGCTTTTGATGGCTTTGGAAAACGTTACTTCTGTGTTCCTGGGAAAGAGCTTCAGAGCACTTCTATTTTCTGCCTCACAGGGAAGCAGAAACTGTGAAATTATCAGCATCCTCTGGTTGTGTGTTCCCTGGAGCTGTTATACTGTGCAGTCTGAAATAGACATCCGGCCCCAGGGAATTGCTAATGATGCATTCAGTCTCAGCATGGCACATGCTCATTCCTGGGGAGTTACTGAGTTAGCATTTATAGTTCTACTCTTTTCCTCCGAGCAGATGAAACCCTCTGATTTTCCTTCAGCACTGAGGTCTTGGGTGTTGGATTCTCTTCTCATGACAGCTTACTTGGAATGTCACCAGAAAGCTTTCAGCCTGGATCCTTCCTCTGAAAATCATAGACTACAGGAGCATCATGCCAGAGATTCTTCCGTAACTTGGAGTCTGATCAGCAGGCAACAGGAAACTGAGGTCTTGCAAGACACAGTTGCAAAATAATAAACCCAAGACTTCCGTGCCGAAGATGGGTGATTGGTACTGGGGGCACTGGAAGCCTCTTGCACCTGGGGGAATAAGCTCCCAAGTAGAAAGCAGGGTCAGCAGCCACTAAGGAAAGCACAAGGGGAAAAACTGTGCGGCGTGAACACTGCTGGATGTTTTGATGGTGGTCCCTAGCATGGGTCCCTACTGTAGAGAAACAGCAGTGGTAAAGGATGAAGCGAATTCACTCAAGGTTTACCTTGTTCTCTGGTTGCTTTGTCAATTTATGTTTCTCCAGCCACTTTTTGCAATGAGGGATTTTTTTGTGTGGGCAAGGGTTGAACTAGCAGGAACACTTTTACTATATTTCACATTAACTTGCTGGTGAAGACAAGACCTCTCTTGCATGACCTACATGCCTGAACTCAGAATCCCTCTCCTGGGCCTGCCATCTTCAGATTTAAATCCTTTAAACAAGCTGAAGTTTTCATCTCCTCATCCATATTTCCAAAGCATGTAAGCCTCAAGGCACTAGGCCAACAACGGAATAGTGCTGAGCACAAAGATGTTTTTGTAACCACATCAACTCAGCCCAAGGCAGATCAACTGCAGCAAACCCTGCAGATTGCTTCACCTCCCAGTGTAGTTCCATTAGAACCTCCCATTTCTGCTAGTCCTCAGCTGATAGCAAAAATGCCTCTTTCAGCTTTGTAACTCGGATTTCTGTTTTCTCCACTTTCAGTGAAATGCTGTTGAGAGCTGCCAGAGACTTAGCTAGATCTAGAGACAAAGATCTATCTGAATTCAGAGGTTTGGAAGTGTTCCTTCACGTTTGTAATCTCATTCAATAAGCACTGCGTTGTACCAAGTCTGTACATTCTTTACTGCTCTATTTGTTGCTATGGCCAGTGGTGCCAAGTTTCAGTGTGATTCTTTTGGGAGACTAGACAGAACTCTGGATTTTCTTTCTTTCTGCTTTGTTTATGCTCCTGGCCCCTGCAGTGTTCTCCCTTACCATCATCCAAAACTTCTTCCCAAACAGGAAAGCACTGCCCTCTCCTGTCCCTCCACTTGTACAACCAGCAGCAGTCCCTCCCTGGCCTGAATCATTGCAGTAGAGAAGCAATGGATAGATTCCCTCTTGGGCCAGGTGTTCCAAAACCAGGGAGAAGCAGGAAGGAGCAGATGGGACTGGCCTTGAGCAGAGAAAAGGGAAGTTTTTGGCAGGGGAGCTACAAAGGCACGGCGTTGTCAGTCCATGTCAAACTTGGGAAAGGTGCTCACAGAAGGGAGAGCAGCAGGATGTGCTGCCTCATTGCCATGGAGACAGCCAAAGAGCTGGCTGGGCAGATTTAGAAATGTTTCCTGCTTGGGATGGATTTTGGTACATGCCATCTATTTTTGCAGAGATTAAAACAAGGTGGAAAAGAGGAAGTGTCTGACACTGAGAGTAAAAACCTGTTTTCTTTCTTAGTTTACAGCAGAGAGTCAATCTTTTGTGGCTTAATGGAGATACTTGTTCTCCTCTGAGAAATATATACTGGATTTGATGGGGATTATTTTTTCCCCCTTTTTTCGCCTCATACTTTTTGGGCTGTTGCATCAATCACTTTTGGCATTATGATTCTAGCTGCCATTTCAATGTTCTTGGACTTTTCCATGGTGTTCCCCATATGCCTCACATGGCATTTCTCTGCAAGATCTCTCCTTGATGACCCCAAGGATCTCATACTCCTCCAAAGAGGCTGATCTGTTCTCACCATGGCACCTCAGTGGTTTTTGTCTCACATCTTTCCCACTTGATTACTGCACATAGGAAGTTATTAGTCCCCAGAACCTGCACTTTGCAAAGTACAGAACAGGTAGAACTGCATGATTACCTGCAAACAGCTGTCTTGGGAATCATCCTGGATCTGTCATTCCATAAGCACTACTTCTCTTCCATGTCCATCAGCAGTCAGCACATTTGTACTGTAACAAATAACCGGGAGATGAGGAACTGGTAGAAAATACTGGCATACACCGTTTCCTCCACCTCAGCAGCTGTGGGGAGAGCAATAGCAAACTGGTTTGTGTTTATTTAGGAAAAAGAGAAAGGACGGAGAAAGCACCGAAATAGGGAGAGGCAGAGATTACCACAAGAGTAGTAAGCCATCATTACATTAGGCATAAAATGTGTGTCCTTCCACCTGCTGTGTCTTACCTTCACAAGGAAGGGGCCAGGTGTGTAACACAGCTGGAAGTCTGTGGAGTCACAAGGAACATGTACAGTTGCTACTGAAGGAATGGGAAGGAGATGCTGGCCAAGTTCAGAGCTGTGTTTCCACAAAAATATTTAGAAAGCCATTATATGCAG
This sequence comes from Machaerirhynchus nigripectus, assembly GCA_013397975.1. NCBI lineage: Eukaryota > Metazoa > Chordata > Aves > Passeriformes > Dicruridae > Machaerirhynchus > Machaerirhynchus nigripectus. Next base: position 708,538 of record VZRQ01004838.1, on the reverse strand, counting down.
GAGAGTCAATACTGGTAACTGGATCTGTTTGTTCTGGAATGCACCTCTGAAGTCACTCTTCCAGGGTTGACTGCACATTTAATTCCATGTATTCCTGCTGAAACAACTTCAGAGACCCTCTCATTGAGGCAGTTCAATATTTTCATGCATTTTTAATAAGCAGCAGAGTATGCTGCAGAATAAATAGGTTAGTTTGAGCTGGTGTCACAAGGAGAACAATGATATTATATAATGTGGTTGGGACCCAGGTGAAGTTGCTTCCGAGCCCAACAGAAAGAGAAAGATGGTGTGTCAGAGAGGGTAAAGAACAGCTTCAGAAAACACAGTTCAGCCTAGTGGGGTGAGGCAGTACTTATACAGGTTCAATACCTCTCGTGGTTTGATGTTTAGCCAGACTAGAAGGATCTCCTCCTTTTTAAACACACTGAAGAAATAACCTCCTCAACTTAAACAAATAAAACCCCGACTATTACACCATCCCAGCTGGCAAGATTCATTCTATTACCTAACATGGTAGGGAAAAGCAAAATTAACTACTCCTCAAAAAAATAATGCAAGTTGCCCTTTCAGCAATGGAATCACAGCAATAAAATTGGCTGTTGCACCTCCTGCTTGGTCTTGGCAAGAAATTCATCACTTGAATTTCTGAGCTGGGAGAGGAAGCCAGGAACTCACTGGCTGGCAGTAGGGCTTCACTTCTTTTTTTTCAAGGACGATTTCAGCTCAGTAGCAAAAAGTGATGTGATGTTTGAGTAAGGTTACCACTGCCCTCTGCCGAGAGGGATGGGGGCGTTTCTTTCTAACTCATCGGCCAGCAAAACCAGCGGCTTCATGGCTTGGAAAGGGAGTGTAACTGCAGCTGCTTCTGCCTTTTCTCCAAAGTTCGCTGATCTCAGTCTCTCACACCAAATATTCTGAAAACTCTATGCCTCGTACAGAGTAAAAAGGAGCAAGGGTATTTATGCACAAAATCTTGACATGATGATAGCAGAAACTGTGAAAGCTTGAGCCGGAGTTTCTAAAAAGCAAACTTTATGATTTATAAACACTTCAGGCATCCTCAACAATGTGATATCTGCTGGAGCTAGTTTTTGGCTTTCCTGCCAAAATTCAGTCATGCATTATCAGATCAGACCTAAGTCCTCCACAGTTTCTTAAATTATTTCCTTTTTAACTGTAGCTCTTGCCTGACTGAGTTCTGGCCTCAGTCTTACACGCACACCATTATTTCTGGTTATGCAAAAATGGAAGCTCATCCAATGCTACACTTATAACTTGCTTTACATTCTAAATGTGACATTGCTGTCCTTTTCTTAACGTTTTTAGAAGGAAAACATTAAAGTGGAACATGTAACAATATTTTTCACCACTTGAGGGAGCGCCTTCATTTATCCATCAGGATGTGCCTGCACATTGGGAAATTCTAAACCACACTTTTAAACAGTTAATTGTAGGATCTGCTGACATATGTGAAAGCATTGAGGCTCTCAAGTGACTGACTTTAAAGCTAAGACAGAAGTTTTAAAGGAATTAATCATCCTGGTAAATAAATGTGGGCATCAGAAAGAGCGACAGCTGCTCATTCCCTAGGCTGACTGATACCAAAAATCTTAAAATAGAAAAGAAATTATTTACACAGAATTAAAAGTAGGCAGCGTTAATCACATCTATTTTACAGCAGTGCCGAAAATGACAGGAAGGAACAGTACCCAGCACAGAAATAAAGAGAAGGAAAGAAAGAATCATAGAATGTCCTGAGTTGGAAGGGACCCTCAAGGATCATCAAGTCCAACTCGTGGACCTGCGCAGGAGACCCCCAAAAATCACCCCTTGTGCCTGAGAGCATTGTCCAAAGAAAGAAAGAAAGAAAAAGGAGGCAAACAAGCAGTACTGCTGAAGTCAAGTTGCTGCCTGGTGCTGGGAAGGTGAAAGCCAGTGAAGCTGAGGCAAGAAATTGGGTATCAGGGCCAAGGTTCCCACGTCAACAATGGGAACGACCACGCGGTGATTCAGCCAGGAGTGCTCAGGAACAGCTGTGGTTGGGCAATCATTGAGCAATTTAACCGTAGGATTAATGTACAACACTCCAGAAAATCAGGATTACAAGCACCGTGGTGACAAGCCGGGTAAACGATGCCGCTGATGAAACAATGCAGCAATTTAGAGTGGGAAAGACAATAGCAGCTGATGGGCGTGACTGGCAGGAAGCAGAGGTGGCAGTGCCTTCTCCCAGTTGCTTGTAAATAATGGGAAGGTAATGAGAGCAGCTACCTTGTTTTTCGCTGAGCTGCAGGTAAACAGCCTCTAAAGGGAAGGGGAAGGAAGGCTGTGAAAAGCTCTGCCAGGGAAAAACCCAGAGACCAGGGAGGGAGCTCAGTGCTTCTCACACTGCACTGCTTTGGCCTGAGAGATTTGTCAAGAGCAGCTAATAAAATCTGGTGGCACCGCTGTACAGCCTCTTTAGGGCAAAGTAAGCAAAGCAAACCTGTTCTGAAGGTTAGCTGCACTTTTCTTTCTATTAAAGGAATCTCATTTTCCTACCACCCAGAGTCAGGCTTTTACTAATTGGATGAAACAGTTTCAACAAGAAGCTGTTGCACTTTGGGATATTTTTGTATATTTTGCGTTGAGTATTTTGTTGGGTTTTGAATTTTTTTTTTTTTTACACTTGCTCATCCAGCCAATGGTGGCCCCACAACCTCATTGTAAATAGCTGGCACAGCATTTTTGGCATGAGGGCACCACAGATCACATACAGCCTGACCGGAGAGTATCTCGAAGCAGCACTGTGTTAAAGTCGACTTCTTCAGAGCAGGGACAAGTTTATATGAAAATTCCTGCTGCTCTCACCCATTGCATTTCAGCAATGATAAGGCTTTTATTTTTTTCTTTTCATTTTTACAAGGTTTTTTTTATTAAGCAGCGTGAAAGGTGAGTGATGGGATAATAGTTTGAACACACATTGCAAAATAAATCAGTTTCGGACTTTTTCACTCAGTGGCTCTGCTCAGAGTCGCCACAGATATTTAAAACAACTTCTGAAAGTTCCAGCAGTTACAATTTAAATGTGTGTCTGGGGTGTGTGTTGGTCAAAATGAATTTTAGTAACAGGTCTGATAGGTGAAAAGTGACAGAAATATTTTATTACCCCATTGTAACTTTGTACTTTGGTTTGGGGTGACCTTTCAAGGTGTACCTGGGGACATATTGTGCATGGCACAGCCCTGATATCGTGAGCAGGAGGAGAGACAAGTACTTGCCGGTAAGAGATTAGTGAATAAGTTCTCCTGGCTTTGGGAAACCTATCCCATTTGCAGTGTGAAATGCAGCTCACAGGAGGTTACTAGAGTTTGTTTGCTGGTGACGTGTTCTGTGACTCACCCTCCATCACGAGCCTGTGTCTGTCTGGGGAGAGAGAAAAAGCAAGGTACAAACTCCAGCCTTTGTCCCATTTTCAGCCCTCTGGAGTAGCCTTTGTCCCAGTTTTGTCCCTGTAGAGCACAGCTGGGACTAAAAGGAGAGCCCTCCAGCCGGGCCCCTTCTCAGCTCCCCCAAACTGGTGAGCTGAGCTCCCAGTCCCCAGGGTAACATTTGTGAGGGAGAACACCCCCTTGACACAAAACACCACTTCTTGGGGCACTGCTCGAGTTGGGGGACACTTCATTCTTACTTCCCTAAAAATACCTACCCTGGCTACCGTTTGGAAGAACCTCAGGGGGTAGGACACACATTTGTGCCGAGCCCGAGTGCCACGGGAAGCACTTGTTGAGCAACCCGCGTGTTCCCGCTGAAGGACGAGGATAGATAACCCCGCTGGGCCCTCCCGGCCTTGACTTCGGTGTCCTCCCAGTTCCTTTAAATAAGCTTTCCTTGTGCCGGGGGTGTGGGGAGTGGAGGGGGGGTCCTCAGGGCGGGAACAGGCCTTGCCCACGGGGGTGACTGAGCCCACCTGGACCTTGGACTGGGTGGTCACAGCTGGGATGGACACCCTGGAACCAGGACTGACATTCTCTCAGCTGCACTGAGCCTGGAACCAGGACTGGTGATCTCTTTTTCTTTCTTTTTTCCTCTCTTCCTTTCCCTGTTTCTCTTTTTCTCTCCCTCTTTAATTACTTTCTTTCTCTCTCTCTTCCCTTTCCCCCTACTCTTTTATCTAAAACCCACTGCCGTGTTCTTATAGTAGATCAGGGACTAGCATACCAACTTCCATGCCAACTATGTAGCTTACTGATAAAACTTTGATTGCTCGCGGCTCCTCTGACTTGGGAGCATTTACCAGCTTTGGGCGTTCCCTCAGCCTTAACGGAGGGTCATCGCATTTCTGGCGCCTCTCCTCCCTCCCCTGCCCTCCCGCCTCAGGAGCGCCGGGGGAAGGCGGCGGCAGCGGAGGGGGTGCGGGGGGG
>VZRQ01004838.1:653398-703963 GCA_013397975.1 Machaerirhynchus nigripectus | reverse complement strand
CGGGTGTGCGGGGAGGTAGCGGGGCAGGGGCTGGCTCGGAGCCTCGGCAGCGCTTTGGGCAGCTCCCAGCGATATCCGCAGGCTTCGGATAAAAAACACCTTTCGTGCCGAGTGTTGTGCGCGTTGCGGATGAGCTGTGGAGTGACCTTAACTTCGGTTTGCGGACTGACCTTAACTTTGTTTTGGTCCCTGTCTGGTTCGCTCTGCGGATACTGAGCGTCCGGGTCTGCGAGCTGACGCTGTGCCCGAGGGCCAGGAGTCAAAGGAAAACTTTGGAGGGCTGAAAGTCTTTGGGACAAGGTTGTTATTTACTGTGACTAGTATTGGAGGCAGGGGGTTGGAACTAGGTGATCTTTAAGGTCCCTTCCAGCCTAAACCATTCCATGATTCTCAGCTGTTCCTCACCGAGTCTTTTGGAATGCAGCGATGAACTTCCTATAAAGTGTTGCTTTTCTCCCAAGGCATCTTCTAATTAATTACCAGTGTGTCGAAAGGGAAGACGGAGAAGCTCAAGGTCTCTGAGCCCTTTACGAGTACCGTAAACCGGGTACCAATGAAAGCAGGGAGTTCCTGCTGGGAAATCTGTTAATGGGTTTGTGGCTCTACAAACCCACATCTGCAGTTGTGGTTGTGGATGTCCTCAGAGTTGGGTGAAAGGAGTGACTGTTTACTAATAGTGAGGAGCGATTTCCTCCTGTAAGGGGGGTGGTGAACATCTTGGAGTTATCCTGGCAGTGTGTCAGGAATGAATCTAGCAATCTAGGTTCTAGCAGAGACTGGAGGGAAGGCCGGAGGCACTCCTTAGGCTCTGATATGCTGATAATTGCTTAGGTACTGAAATGCTGCATCTCTGTTCATATGGGAACCTGACTGGGAAAATGTTTGTTTTCATGGATTTCCCCTAGCAGGCTTCGTGTTCCGGTGTGAAAAAGGCTGTGCTGTGATAACTTGGCCTATCTGAATTATTAACTCTTTAAGTTGATTGTTTTCATTTTTGTTTCACCCCACACGTGACTTTTCCTTCCCCCATCCCAAGATTGGTTATTTTCACCTCCTTTCTGTTAACCTTTCAGTGAGATACTATAACCACGCTGCACTGGTGAGGAAGGAGTGCCTTCCTAACCTCCTGAGGAAGGTGAAAAGTGTACTGAGACAAGAATTAAACTTGTGGTCCTCTGTTAGAGCTGGAAAACTCACCCAGTTAGTGATTTGTTGTTTGGTGGTGGGTGGTGTTTTTCCCCTGTATGCTGTGAAGCCTGAAGGGGGAATAGGAGACTGTCCTGCTAGAGGGACAAACACAGGAAGCTGGAGACCTCTAGTCATAGTTTTATTTCCCTTTTGCAGATGTGCTAGCCTCTCTATTCTGAGGAAATCCATCCTTAATTGGTTTTTTCACCAGTGCATGAGTTTTCCTGGCCTGTCTGTAACAGCTCATCTGTGCTGGTGCACGTATGCTGTTCACTAGCAGCTAAACACATCTGCTGCAGAGTTTGTGCCAAGATGAAAAAATATATCAAGTTTGAAAATGTGGTTACATACATGCCTGTGAGGTTTTCTGGAAAAAATCTGCAAATTGTGCCTGGTTGTAGCTACATTTCCAAGAGATTCTTGAGCTGAACTTTATGGAGAGTGTTCTGGGATATCACTTTGTGCCCGAATTAGAATCTCCTCGTCCACTTCTCATTAGCTGAGAATTTTGTTTTCATCCTGCATGTGGCGCTTCAGGTGTTCCCTACTGGCAGCTCTGTCCGAAGCGGTGACCTTTGTCACTGAAACTGGTGTAGTTCAAACCTGATTCTCTTCCTGGTTTCCTTGGTTTGCAATGCAACCATTGTCTGGCCAAGCAGAACTCAGGGATCCGTTGAGGAAGCTGCTCCTGCTCGTAACAGCTGAGGGCTTGACAAGGAAGGGGCTTGGCTCAGGCCAAACATTGCTGGTGGTTCCACAAAGTAAACCTGCCACATCTCACAGAAGACAAGTCTCAGTGTCCACCTGGCTGTCAGAAAGGATTGCAAGGGCTTTTTGGCCTTGTAATGGTTTTCCAAAAGCTTAAGTTATTTTAAGTGGTTAAAAAGTCTGTAGGGAAAAGAGGGAGGTGTGGGGACATGTTCCGGTTGTGGTAGGGGAACTTACTTGGTTACTTTGTTTCTGTACTGCTTGTAGTAAGGGAAAGGAAGTGTGATCAGCAGTAAATGACTAATTTGATTGTGTGCTGAATTTCCTCTGTCCTTGCTCTGAATTCATAACGAAGGGAAGAAAGTCTAACTTCAATGTAAAAAAGGCTATGTAAATATATATCTGAACAATAAATGAGTTTTTTGTCGTTAATTATTTGCTCTCCTTTTCTGATCCAGCTGGATAACCATGGCAGGTGATGACTGTGTGAGGAAACGCCAGTCTGGCTCCACTGCAACCTGCAAGACCCCTGAGAACGAAGAGACACAGAGGAGACCTGAGAGCGAGAGGTCCTTTCAGAACTCAAGCAATGGTGAGACTCACTGGCTCGGCACTGCTTGCATCTCTGGCATGTGATCTCCTCTGAAGTGCCCTTTCTACTCATGGCTCTGCCTCTTTGCTCCTTCATTTCTGTTTTTCTGTCTCTGGAAAGGCTGAAGGTGGAGCTCCCTGTGTACCAGCTGCACCCCTTCAGCAGGGGTGGGTTGTTTGGGGTGCTGTCCTGCAGAGCTTTCCCTCAGCAGCTGTGTACTGCAGGGCTTGCAGGGGTCTAGAACGGGGATTAATTGTCACAGGAGGAAGAGATGCATCAATGCTGTAAATGGAGCAAATGCCTCCTGGCAACACTTTTGAGTAATCCTGGTAAATGCTTTTCCTGGGACTTCATCTCACTTCTTTTACAACCTGTAAGTATGTGACTTCTCAGGGTGGAAGAAAATGGTCTTTAAGGCACCAGGCTAAGGTGGTGTATCCACCTGACAGACAGGTGGAGGTAGGATGCCACAGAGAATAATTCTCTGCTGCCCTGGGGTTCTGTTCATGTCAGGACAGCTCCGTTTTATTCAGACTCAACCTTTTAAGGTGGTTGCCTTAAAAGTTACGTGGCTTAGAGTTGGCTTTGTGGAAGGGTCACTGCTGCCATGTCCTGTCCCTTGGGTTGCAGGGACAGTTGTGTGGCACTATGAGTGGTTTTGCCTGTGGATTCTGTGACACTGTAGTTCCTGGTTTATGCTGTACCACATTCCAGCCCGGTGATAAGGAGGTTAGAGGTGAAACTGCAGCTTGTTTTGTTTCTCCTTGTGAGACAGATGAAGCAAAAAGCTGAAGTAGTTTATCACAATGTGCTGTGTGAGTACAAGATCCAAAACCCTGGTGCCAGTGACTCAAGGAGATAATTCTTAGTGATAGGCTTCTGGGTATCATCACTATTTCATAGTACTTCTTTCAACTGAAATGGAAGTCAGAGCAATTTTAAGTTTAGGACAAGTCAGGTTTCTTATTGAAAATAAAATACATTGGAGAAGAAGCCATCCCACAAACTGCTTGGAGAACTGGGATTTTAAGATGTTGATGGCACAGTAATTTTAATTGGATCAGATGTGACTGTATTGGGAAATTGCATGGAGTTGGTGTCTACGGGAATCCAGGGATGCTGGGCTTGGGAGTAGGCTTGTACCATTTTAACCTTTTCATGTGTGGAAACTCCTTAACTGCTATGAATGAAGGGTAAGTAATAAATAGAGCAGTGATAATTAGGACTTGATGGGTGGGTGTGTCTTTAAAGGCCGTTCATTTTAACACCTCTGAGATGTGGCAAAACGTCACTGCAGGTGAGATACTGTGAGTGTGTAGCAGATAAACATCCTGGAATAGATCTCTTGAAGGTGTCCATGTCCTGATGGGTTGGTTTAGAACAGCCAGTGTGGTTTTAATCCCATACAAGCTGCAGTGAAGGACAGCAGGGAGGAATCCTGGTTAGTCAAGACTTAAGTGCGTCTTAACCTGCTAAGGTTGCTGCCAGTTGAGCAGAGGTGTCACAAAGTGTTACTTTGGTCAGCTCAGTGTTGGTGCCAACAGGAATAACACAGGGACGTAGGAGGCATGAATCTGATGCCTTTAGGCACGGGAGAAGGGTGCATCCCTCTGGTCAGGAATTCCTGTGTACAGGGGAGTTAAATCAGCAGCTCTGTGACCCAGAGGTTGAAGATTTACAAAGCAGAAGTGTTCATGAGTTGCCGACAGTGGCCTCTTCATGTAGCCCAGGGTGCCTGTGTAACTAGGTGGGGCTTTCACGGCTGAGGTGGGAGAATTTCTCAAAAGAAGCAGCCGTAGATGTTTTTTCTCTTTCTTTTGTCCTGGCTATTCACTCCTGAATAGCTGTTTCTAAGGCATTCGTGCTGATGTGCACAAAGGCAGCGCGAGGCTAATGACCTGCTGTCTGGCAACAGCCTTTTTGTACTGTAACAGCTTCATGCTGGGTGCTGTGAAGAAGTTTAGGCAAGATGCATGTTTGTTGCAGTCGAGGGATTCTAGCCAGGTCAAGAGTGTATGGAAGTAAATATTGTAGCATGTTTGTGGCAAACAAAACCATTAATGATTACTCACCCTTGATCCTCTCTGATTACAGCAAACACAATCTGCTTTCTGCGGTAAGAGTTGATGTGTCAAGGGCCACCTGATTTGTCTCCAGAAGTGCATGAACTTTCAACGGAAACTTTTGGGCCCTTAGACCTTTCTTCATTAAAACTCAAATGCATTGGCTGATCTGAAATTGCTTAGAGGAACAATTTTAATACATGTATTGGCTTTAGAGCTACAGTAGATCTGACTCTCCCATTTGTACAGTTGAGGTTATTTTTTTTCTTGGCTCTTCAAATGCTTCTGAAGACTGTCTCATTGCTTGGGTTCTAAGATCAAATAGTTTTTACTCAGGTATGCCCAGTTTTATAGAAGTGTGGAAATACTCCTAACGTTTGAGATTGCCAGAAGATACCTTCTGTGCCTTGGTTTGTTTCTGTCTTGTAATTATTCAGCCTGTAATTTCACTTTGACAGAGCAGCTGAACTTCAGTCTTACACATCATTTCTCCTCCTTGAATTGGCTCCAGTGTTGTAATTAAACAACTAAATTGGTCCTGGCTTAGAGTCAGCAGATGATCTAGGTGGCAATAATCCCCTGTCAAAAGCCAGGCTTCCTTAATAAGACTAGTCTTACATGTTTTCAGCAGGCGATACAAAGGGAAATATAAAACTGTTCTGCTTAATGGGATATTGGCATTGGGCAGTACTGGCTGCAAGAAAATTCACCTGGAATGAGCATGATAGAAACTGCATGGACAGATCTTAAAAGGCTAGAGAGGACATGGATCCTAAGTGTGCATACGAACGCCTCTAAAATGCTCAGATTAGTCCAATCAGAGCAGTAAAAGGGTGGGTTTGGAGTCTGTTCTTGTTTCCCCAGAAATCAGGAAGGGCCTGGAAGTGTCTCCGGAGGCTGATCAGCAAACAAGCTGTGTGGCATACCTGTTTGGTGTGATTAAGCCCGTTTGGTAATGCTGATACAAGAAAGGGGCTGTTACCTCCCAGCAGAGAGGTTACTATCGATCATCCCTGGTGCAAAAGTTCATGGTGATGCACAAACTGAGTGTGCCTACGGAGAGATGGAGGAGAGAGCTCTCCAACAGGGAGCGATTTGGAAAGATTTAGCCTTTGCTGTGTGACTCACAGCAGTGAGTGTTCAGTGTTTCAACAGGCTGCTTCTTGCAGATTAAGCTGCTTGAACTGAGTATCTGGGATGTGTTTCTGAGGGATAGATCAAAAAGCTCTTTTGTCTAAGTGGGTTCTGGCAGTTCTAGAGGCTGTCATGTTTTGGAACCTGTGGGTTAGGTGAAGGCTCAGCAGTCTCCTGTGAAGAGCCTGTGGACACGGTAGCATAATGTTGAGAATGCTGGTGTTCCTTCCTGCTAGTGAAGAGGCTGTTTGGGTTCCATGTCCCTGCAGAACTGACTTTTTAACCTAAATACTCACCCAGCTGCAGTGCAGTGACCTATGGCCTGGGCATTCTTTAAACAGATCAGCTGAGGCTAGTCATAACTTGCCTGTGTTTGCTGTGTGGCCCAATAAATTACCATCAGTAAGAATAAGGCTCATTAGCATCAAATTATTAATGTGTGTTGTACTGTAGCAATGTGGAACTCCTCCCCTCTTTACAGGAGCCTTGCACTAGATTTGCTTTAATATTGCTTTGCTTCTGATACCATCTTAAGTGTTTTTGGAGAGGGAGCCTTTAAATGCAGGTGACTGACAGTGAAGAAGTCCTTCTGACTGTGTTGCTTTAACCTCTTGAATGGGAAGTTGTTTTATCAAGAAAAAACAAAGCTGGTTTTTTTTGGATCCCAAGCTGCAGCACCAACATCATCTGAGTGATTCTCTGTTGTACCCATCTCAAATGTCACTTATCTGTAATCTGTAACATGTGCAAGAGTGGGTTGAAAAAGGGACAACAAGATCCTTTAGAAAGGGTGTGTTCTCAATCTTGTGAAATTTTAGTTACTCAACTGCTCAACAATTAAGAAGCTTTCTTGATTTTCACGTGATTATTTTATTAGTTTGGTTTTCATAGGGAAACAAAGCTTACAATGAAATTGTTCATGCCTTTTTTCTTCTGACTTTTGAACCTGCTTGGAATTTGGTCTGTACAGAGGAGTCACATCCTTTTGAATCAAGCCCAAGACAAGTGGTCCTCTAAAGATCTTGTTAATGTCCTTACTGATGGGAAAGGAACCCAATGCCATTAAGTAAAAACTTCTCCCTATGAACAAAGCTCTTCCAAAGCAAGCCCTGCTTAAGTCTCCTCTGAAATCGGCCACTATTTCATGCTAATCTTCAAGACAACTTTGTCATGACTTTAAATATATTTTCTGCCTTCTTAAGGCATATCTCAACTTCTTTTAAATGCAAAGATGTGCCTGCTCGCATAGTGCAGCCTTGAGTCCATTTTTATATAATACTGTTGCATCCCAAAGTGATGCAGAGGGGTCCGGGCGTCATCTGCAGGGTCAAAGGAAAGTGAAGATTTGGACTTGCCAGCAGTGCACATTTCCTTTTAGACTCAGAATCATGTGCTGAATCTCTTCTCCAGTGACCTGGCAGAACCTAAGTGGCGTCTTGCGCAAGGGAAGACGAGGGATTAAAGATGATGGGCTTGTTCCCTGGAATCTGCCTTGTGACACAGCTGGGTTTATGGGGTGGTGCAATGCAGCAGAAGGGGTTGGTTCGGGGTGAGTTTTCTCCTACAGAAGATTTTGTGTTGAAAAAGAGAAGCTCACAGGTGAGTTTACTTTGTTGTATGAGATGCTTATAGCGAAGCCGTGGAGATCTTGATTTTAAAACCTGTTAAAAGATGCTGTGTTTCTAATCTTTTCTGTGCATGCACACTAGGATGAGGGCAAATAAAGTGACAGGAGGACACTGCATACAGTTTAGTAATTACAGCATCAGCAGGTCGGAGACTGGCCTCATTTCTTGTTCAACCATTAAAGCTGGACGTTTGGTATATGTAAAACTATACCCAATTTTAAGGCCTTGTAGTCTAGAAGGGTGTTTTATTTCCAAAGGGAGACATTCCTGGATAGTTTTTAATGTGAGTTATTAACGACTGAGGCTTCAAAGGCAAGATCTTGACAGGAAATACATGGTCAAAGAACTGGTTATTTTATTTTTAGCTTATCTTAAAAAGGAAATAATGCAATTCCTTAAGTCCCATGTGTCCTGTTCTCTTTGGCTGTGTTGGGTGGCTTCAAGCAAACTTGATACCATCTTGAAGACTGGCAGCTGGGTAAGAGACACAAATTCTTAGTTTGTTGAAGGGAAAGGTTAGTTGTTCTTTGAGCTCTGTTCTGTTTTCTAGCAGGTCAGCACAAGGTGGTTCTTCCCACAGTAGTAATGGAAGGCGGGGCTGGGAATACAATTGTGGAGTGGCACAGTGAGGGACTAGAGCCACTGAGAATATATGAAGGGGGCACAGTTCTGCTGCCTGTGGAACAACTTTATTTTTTTTAATGTATTGGGGGAGAATCTATTTGAGACTAGCAAAGTGCATGAGCTGAGTGAGTCAAGGGTATCTTACATTCTTCTCAAATTGTTTTCCAAACTGCTGTTGTTCTGCAAATGTAACAGCACAATGAACTTAAATGCTGAGGTTTGGGGGGTGTTTTTTGTCTTGGAGGTGAGATGCTTAGCAACCAGGAGTTCTGCTTTTGTAAAAATGGATCTTTGCATGCAGCCAGAATCAGTGGTGCTGAGCAGTTCCCTTGTTTGTTGTTACGTTAGAAGTCTGCTATGTAATAGGCAGTTGTTGCTGGTCTGTCCTTAAGCCTCTAAGTTGTGTAGCAGATAGACAAAAACCAAAATTCTTCCAGACAGACAAAAATCAAAATTCCTGCGTGACTGGTGGGAAGGGGAATTAATGCTAACAACTGAGCATAGCTGCACTTGAAGGTAAAGTTCCTTGTGTTGTTGTACTCTTTTCTACTACTGGAATTGGAGTCACCTCTGAAGCAGGTCTGCCTAAAATACTTAGAACCAGTTGCTCAAACAGCAGCTGAGACTCCTGAGCATCACAGAAGCACTTCCCTGTCTGAAAATGAAACTGCATTTTGTGTGGAGGCTGTGCTCGTGCAAGGAAGCCACGTTATGCACCGTGACAGTGCTATCAGTCTGTCTCCTTGTCTCACAGCAGCACAACTTTGGCACCTCTACAGCAAATCTGTTGGCTCATGCTTCCCTGGAATCTTATTAGGGAATCCATTCAGTACCTTCTTTTTCTAGAAGTGGTAATGTTGTCTTAGAAACCAAACATGCAAGTTGTAATGCTGGCTGTGTGCCGGTGTGTAAGGTGCTGCTGTAGCTATAAATGCCAGAGGATATGCACAAGCAAGGTTTGGTGCTATCTTTTCACTCTGACTAGTATTTTAGGGGGGTGGATGCTGCTGCTTCAATCTTGATTTTCCTCCATGTGCAAGACTCTGTGCTTCAAGTAGCTTAGTCTTCTGTGTTGTTCTTATTGGAGAAGTGAAACACCAGCTGGCGTGTGTCCTCAAACTCACCTAGTCTGAGATGTCTGACCTGTGGGTGTTCCTCTTGATGTCACAGAGGCATCTCGGATGTGTGGTTTGTAATGTGAAAGAAGGGTGGCATTTGAGGCTTTACCTATCAGCCAGTGATGTTGATAAAGACAAAAGTCAGATTATATTGATGGCATGGTAGCCTGACTGTTTAGTTAAACAGTGAAACACAGAGGAATACAGTCACACTGATATCTAGCACTTCTCCTGGGGGATGAAAGGAGTGGGAATAGCCAGGTTTGAACACAGGATAACTGTCCAGCTTGCCATTCAGCCTGTCTTAGAGGTGATCCTGGTGTTTTACTGACAGCTGTGACTGACTGCCTTGTCTATTGGCAACGGAGAGACCTCCAGACAAACTAACCTTACATCTGGTTAAGATAAAGCTCTGATAAAACATCAGCACACTTGGATATGACCTTCTAAGGGTCGTTCTGATTGCTGCTTCAAGGCTGAATATGCCTGGGGACCTTGGAAAGATTTGCAGAGTTGCTGATGAAAAATAAAATCCAGTGTGTTATCAGCTGTTGACTGCCTTACAGTGCTGCGATCCTAAAATACGTGGTCATAGTTTATGAACTTCCTGCAGCTTTGATGTGAGTTTAGTGGGACCCTATTAGAAGCCAGAAATGCTATTGAAAAATTGGTGTCTGAGCTACTGTATGCTGTGCTTTCTGTGTTTTCAGACATGCAGCTAAAAATGTTCAATGTTTGCTTTCCTTCCTTAGGCTGGGTTGATGTCGACCACGTGATAACGAGGAAAATGCAGCTAATAATAGAAGCTGAGGTAAATACAATACTTGCTTGTGGTGGGGAGCAGGGCAGTTGACCCTGGATGTCTTTTGGAGGGTCACTAGCCCTGGAACACAAACAGCCCTATTCAGTCCTAGCTTGAGCGCAGGGATTTTTGCACAGCCGTCTCTCTCTCCCCCACTTTGCACAAGAGGGGTAGTGTTATCTAATGAGGTTCTGTCTCACTTGACCCCATCAGGCTGAAGTCCAAAGATAAGAATGAACTTTGAGACCTGTAAATAAAATAGAAATTGCCTTACCACTAACTTTTGGCAGTGTGATGATTAGCCAGCCTGCTTGCATACTGAGCTTTTAAAATGCTTTGTGTCCTGCCATCCATTGAATAAAGGGCAGCATGGAGCCTGTGTCCCACAGCTTCTGCTGCCCTGGCTGTGGACATGACCTTCCTGAGCTCTGGTCTCATTCTTTTTGTCAGTGAACAATATCCTCAAAGAAAACAGCACTGGGTGTTTCTGGCATCATCTGCAGCTGTGTGGGCTGCCACTGTCTTAGATCACATTAAGGTGACTTATGCCCAAATTAAATGAAATTGGCTAATGATGGACTGCACCCTCCTTGTTAACCATTGTTTTGTGGCACCTGTGTTCTCCAGGGCGAATCACCCCTCACTCTTGCATAATTTTATTGCAGAAAATTCCGTGGTAAATCTGAAGTTATCTAATTGTGCCAGCTTGATGTGAATAGTAGGGAGTGGATACTCAGAAGACAGAGAAAAATACCTTGCACCTTTGAGATATTTTCCTGTTCAACTCTTTTTTTTTTCCCTTTCCCCCCCCCACCTCTATAGGGGGTGTGTCATTTGTAACCGGTATAACTAAAGTGTATTTAAATGTCTTCTACGAAGGGTGTGCTGCTTTTGTTTTTTGCTGAAACTCCTAAAATTCAGCCCATTAGAAGGATAGTCAGCTCAGAATTTTATTTTGGATGTTGTTTTATCCTGTTTATCCTTGCTGAGAACAGGAGATCAAGCCTAGTAACTTCTCTGCAGACAAAACAGCCACTGTTAATCTCTGTGCTGGGTGTTTGCAGGAGAAAGCTTTCACCCTAAAGCACAAGTAGCTTTGGAAGTTCCAGGGAGCACTAGCTGGTTGCAAGGAGACAACTTGACCTTGGATTTCGTTCTTCAGAAGTGTCTCTTGTTCCTTTATGTTTTTTCCTGGTCACCAGCTTTGAGACAGAGTTTGTAGACAAAGTGTTCTAACCCACAAAGAGAATCCTAGAAAACCAGTAGGTCAGTGGTACTTTAATTACTGAAGTTTCTCCCAAAACACAAGGAGTTCAGATTTGAAGTCCTTGAGTCATGCAGTTGCAGCTTTGTTAAAGGTGCTTCAAGGCTGAGGGAAAAAAACACCCCACTGCAAAATACCTGAGAATTCCTGCAGTGCTGGGCCCTTTTTTTGTTGCAACCCCTGAACAGAGGCTTGGATTGCAGTTTACCCTTTCTGTGACGGGTTGATGAATTCTAGGCAGGTGCTTGACGTGTGGAAAGCCTGGTCAGTGCCAGCTCCCGCGGGGGTGAATGGGATTTGTGGGAGCTGGGTGTTACTCATGCAGGGGAGGCCTTCAGGCATCTGCGCTTTAGAAGTCCAGTCCTTTGTTCGTGGGTTCTGTCACTTGGCCAGGGCTGGGTGTTGTCACGTGTCAGTGACCAAAATTACTAAATCTGTTCAAAAGTAAAGTTCTGGGGAACTGTTGCAACTTTAGAAGGAAGGGTTACTTCGCTCAACTTTCTGTGACTTGTCATCAATTCTTACTATTGGCCAACTTCTGCTTGTGATGGCATAGCATTCTTTTCATGGTTTTTGGTTTGTAATTACAGTTAGTTACAATTACTGTAGGGTCTGTACTCTGATTTGTATTTTGTTTAATCCCTTAAGAACTCATGCCCTGCTCTCCCAATCCAAACACGTGCACGTGTTGGCATCAGCCCTGGAGGGCTGTGTGAGGAGGAGGCAATCTCAGCAGAGTGCCAGCCAAAGGGAAGAGGTACTTGAAGGAAATATCACCTGCTAAACCCTCACTGAGGAGAGATTAAGCTACAAAGGGGAGACACTATTTAAAAAAAAAAAAGTGTTTTGATGGGAATGAATAGTGCTTTGTTTGGCATGGAAATTTGAGCAGTCCGAGAGAAGCAGGAATTTCTGTTTGACTTTTTGGTAGGGATTTGTGCATGCATGCTGTAAAATCAGGCTGTACCAGAGAGCACCAGTGTCTTCTGTTACAGGTTGTATTCACAAGTACTCAGTATTTGTTGTTTATTTTTTTTCCCTGTTTTAAAGGACCAAGTTCATATCTCTTGCAGAGACAATCCTCTGCCTCCCAGAAAAGCAATATCTAAAAGTAGCCAGATCCTAAGAACTTTGGTAAGCACTGGTGAAGCTTATTTAGTCTATTCTCGAAGCTGCCAAATAGGGGAAAAATGTTTTTTCAAGTTAAATAATTATCTGCTCCTTCTCCTACTGCAGCTTTTGTTTCAAGCTGGATCTGACCACTGTAAAACAGGAGGAATGTAGAGTTCTGCTCTAACTTGACTTCAGGGTCTTCTCCTTGTATGTGGTCTCACTTCAGATTGTCTTGTGTTTTCTGCCAGAGAGTTCAATTTACTTGGCTGTTGTCACATTAAACAGGAGCATTTTGTAAGAGTACATCATCTGTTTGTGTATTTTGGAGGATCATGGAATAGTTTGGGTTGGAAAGATCATACATTTCCACCCCCTGCCATTGGCAGTGACACCTTCCACTATCCCAGGCTGCTCCAAGCCCCAGTGTCCAGCCTGGCCTTGGACACTTCCAGGGACCCAGGGGCAGCCACAGCTTCTCTGGGCACCCTGTGCCAGGGCCTCCCCACCCTCACAGGGAAAAGTTTTTCCCTAACATCTGATTCAAACCTGCCCTCTGCCAGTCTGAAGCCATTGCCCCTGGTCCTGTCACTACAGTCCCTCGTGACAAGTCCCTCAGCCATCCCTGTAGGCCCCCTTCAGACACTGGCAGGTGCTGTGAGATCTCCACACAACCCTCTCTTCTCCAGAAACCTCCTTGGAAACAGTTTTTTTTCCTTTTCTCAACCTTCAAGGTGAGAAAGTAGATAGGAGTTGGGAATTCTGAAAGTGCTCAGGGAAACAAGTGTTTCTTGAGCAGCTGGTCACTAGGAAGACCAGATGAAATGATGATATGTAGTCTTCAACTCCGTGTAGGAAGACTTGCACCTTGAATCTGGAGGCAAACTGGAAAAATCCCAGGCAAAGGATGGTCAGACAAACGTGGCTGGTGAACACTTGCATAAAGAAAGCAAAACATGGTATGCAATTAGATTTGAAGTAATTTCTTGGACCTTGCCTTTTGCCAGTGCTGAAGGTGATAGCTGGCTGGCAGAGTGTTCAGGAGCTCAGGGGTTGGCTCTCAGCTGTGCTTCATCACTGGGCTCGTCACATTTGGTGTTTGAGGACTAAACATTAAGGAACTGAATTCTCAGAACTCTGATAAGTCTTCTAAAAGGCCAGAACAATTCTGTGTTGAATCTGGTGGAGATAAATGTTACCCAAGGTCCTCTGGCCTGAGGTGTGTGAACAGGCCAGGTTGAGCCCTGGTCTTATCCAAGTAGGCTCCAACTGTTGGCAGATGGTACAGAAAGGTTTTCTTGATGCCTTGCTTTGTCCTGCTCCAGGCTAAAAAGGAATATAAATATTTTATGAAAACGTATCCAGCAAGGTAAACAGTTTACTGCTGTGTTTTTACTCTGTCAGCAACTGAAGCCAGCTTTCATGAAGGAGGTGGACAGCCACTTCACAGAGTTTGTGAACAGTTTGGTGGCAAAATCGGCACTCCTGGATTCCTCCTCTCCAGCCTCCCTTTTCCCAGCTTCCTGCACAGAGAAGGAACTGCACAAAGCCAAGTAAGTCCCTTTTAAACTGTTGCTGTAACAAGGTTGTGTTTCCTGGAAGCTTTATTTCCTTTTTTGTCTCAAATGTTCTCTTCTTTCTTTGCAGGAATTCGAGGGCCCCTCCAGAACATGGGAAAATCTTTACTGCCAGGAGGTCCCTCTTGGAGTGAGTAACTTCATCAAGTTAATTTTATCAAATTGACTGAAAATACCCTTGATAGCAAATTAATGAGCCTTGGCTTTGAGGTACTTTCCCTGCCACCACCCATGGTCTTATGTTCAAATCCATGGGGACTAATCTGTTCAACCTTCTCTCCCTCTAAAATATCTGTACTACATCTTGCAGGTAGAAACCTTAATTACAGCCCTCTCAGTACCACTGGGATCACGGCTAATTATCCCTGTCTGGGGATAAGCTGAGGAAGTGTCTGTGTCTGTGGCACCCCAACTGTACCTTAACTCTGGTCTCTCCCTTAGTGAGCTCTTTGAAGTGAGTCACATCAGGACAATCTACCACATGTTCATCGCTCTTCTCATTGTCTTCATCCTCAGTACACTTCTGGTAGACTTCATTGATGAAGGAAGGTAAGAATGCTCTGGGAAGGCAGGGATAAGGGCTGGGAATAGCTCTTCAGAGTGCCAGACATAGATGAAACTGCAGAATGGTGCAGGAAAAAGGGGGAGTCCTTGGGATGTTGTTGGAAGCATGGGTTTCAACTTGGCATACTTGGAATATATGCTGGAATTGCTGTTGAGAGGGTATGACCATTTCAAGTCAGATAGATGGGTATTAGGAAAACACTGCTAACTGATGTGTTACACGAGAATTGTGGCCAGCACAGCTCAGCCCAGCGTGCTTAGTTCATCATGAGGCTGGCAAAAGGGAATGGAATACTTTAGCTGGATATCTTCAATGAGACAGTAGCTTTCAGCTGCTTGTGTTGCTTGAAGGAGGACTCTGCTTAGAAAAACTTTAAATACTTCAGCAGTCCTTCCTCTGTTTAAAAATGACAGTTTTGGAACACTGTACTTGTACTTAAGTAAAAATAGACCTTTGTTTTTCCTGGGGAAAAATCTCAAGGATGTTGGCACAGCCTCTGCTAAGCTAGTGCTTTGCAGGTAGCCAGTTGTGAACAAGATTGTGAAAGACTGCTTTCCTCACACTTACTTGTTGCTTAAATAGTATTTTGGCAGGCTGTATCTCATGTACACAAGTAGGATTACATGTTTATCTTGCTCATTATTGGCTCCTCAGTGTACAAAACCAGAGCTGTATCTTGATTATAATCACTGTCCCTTTGGTCTGGGTATAAGAACTGATCCTAACTTACTGGTGTATGGACAGTGGGGGAGAATGGGTATTTACCCTAAAATCAACTAGGGCTGGATTCCCTGATTACTTTAAAAATAATTTTTAAAATGGTATCTGTGGTTTTAGCTAGATCTGATAATTTGGATCCAGTTTGCAACTGAGCCTCCACCTGAGAAGAAATAACTTTTTGCTGGTGTATTCTGTACTGTCACCTTCTCTGACCTCATTTTTGAAGAGCTGCTTATTGTAAGAGTAAGCTCTGATGAGTGTGAGAGGCTGGAAAGTTGAGCAGCCTTTTGTTGATGTCCTTATGTTTTAAGCTTGATTAATGGACTAAAGCACCTGGTGCACACCAGTTGGTCATATTTGGCCTGACCTTCTAATGACCCTGAGCCTTTTGGGGAATTCTAAACTGAATCCGTGTGGAATGCCCACAAAGAAGGATTAAACTAGGTTTGAGTGCTGGGTGTTAAAATACCCCATGCCTATAGAGGCAGGGAAAAAGCCTCTTTAGGCTTAAACCCCTGGGAAGAACTGAGTCTCAGTGCATTAGTGGTGGTGTCCTGCGGGGGTTCCCCAAAAGCTCTCGTGGACCCTGGTTTGCCAGTGAGTTGTTCAGTCACCTGCTTGTTCTTAGCTGATCTTAGAGATGTGCTTAAGCCCTGTGGGATTTGAAGGTGAGCTGTGCCTAAAAGCACTGATGGCATCAGTCCTTCTCTTATTTTCTGGGATACTTGAGGGTGGCCACTTGAAGCTGCCACAGACAGCCCTCTGTTTCTGAGCTGAGATGGCCACGGTCACTTCTGTCCAGACTGCCAAACAATTCATGATCTGGAAACTTTGTGTTTTGTAGAGTGGAGCAGAAGTATTTCTAATCAAACAATGGACACTGAAAACTGTCTCTTTCCTTGTGCCTTCTAGGCTGGTCCTTGGATTTGATCTCCTGGTCTTTGTGTTTGGAAAGTTGCCCGTTGTCTTCTGCACTTGGCTGTGCATGTTCAGTGCCACAGTAGTTGTTCCATACAACCTGTTTGTGTGGTGGGCCCAAGGCTATCCCAGTTCCTCCCACCGTGCAGTCCGCTCTTTCTTCTATGGGATGCTGTTCACACTCTTCCAAATAGCTGGGCTTGGGTTTGGACCAACCTACATTGCTGTGTCCTATGCCCTGCCCCCGGCTTCCCGCTTCATTGTGATACTGGAACAGGTGAGTCCCTGCCCTGAATCCTCTGTGGCTGAGGATACAGTGACTTCTTTTCAAAGTGGAAAGGGTCCTTTCTCCTAAAGGAGTCAAATGTTACTTTTATTCATTAAATTAGGCCAGGGCTGTGGATGCAGTATCTCTGAGACTTGAGGACAGTTACATGCAGCAAATCTAATAAGAAAGAGTGGAGAATAAACTTCATTTTGACCTGGAAACCACTTGTGGGTTTTTACCCTGTATTTAAGACTTTACTGTGGGTTTTTACTTCAAGGCTGAAATTCCATTTATTTCTGGTTGTCCTGTGGATGCTAAATGCTTAAAACCAATTTTAAGAACATGTTGTGCCACAGTGGACAAGGAAGCTGTAACATACCTCTTTGAAAAACAAACCCAAAAAAAGCAAGTATATAGTTGAGGAGTGGTTCCTGTTCACATTTCTGTTCCCAAGAAGCAAGTGTCTTGGCTCTGTAGTCAGAACTTGTTGGAAGTGGAACTGGTTTTTGTGGCGGGGAGCAGGGGAAGAGTGCAAGAGTGGAGGTCTGGCCAGACCATCAGGTTAAAACAAGGATGGTCAGAGATGAGTGTAGTTTTAAGAATTAACTTTGGACTGGCCCTACTTTTGGTTCTTCAGTATTAAAACAAAATTTAGAAGAAAACCTGCTCGACAGCCGTGGACTATTTATGTGGGGCACCACCTTATACCCAGGTAGTGATAGTTGCTGTACAACACATGTAACTTCAAGGAGTCATCTAGACTTTGAAACTTCCTGGCCTGCTGAAATGGAGAGGGGCTTCCCTTCAATTTTAAGTTAATGTTAGCTGATTAGTGATTTGCTGGTGTTGCTCAGAGCCCTTGTGTACGTGGTGGTCCTGCAAGCGTAGATGATGTGTTTTGACTCTCCTGAGCCACGATTGCTGCTGCATGTTTCCCCTTGCAGAGTCTGAAATTCAGGCCAGTTAAACAGGCTTGTGGGCAGAGGAAGCGGCCTTTTCCTTGTGAAAGGGCTAAATTGGAAAGCAGCCAGGATGCTGACGGTGTTGCTGTAAAATGCTCGATCCAGTCTTCACTGGAAAGCTGGGAAAATGGGAGCACTGAGCTGCTCTTCTCTTGGCCCCACAGGTTCGTCTTGTCATGAAGGCTCATTCCTTCATCCGGGAGAACGTACCCAGAGTCCTGTCCTCGGCCAAGGACAAGTCTGGTGAGTGGCTTGCCCTGCTTCATTTTACACAGCCAGCTCTGGTTTTCCCCCCATTGCTTTGAGCTGCCCTCATGAGCTGGAGAGGTGGGACTTGAACAGGGGACTTTGGATGGGGAGGTCGAAGGTTTTGCATCATAATTTCAGCCTGAACCTTTTCATTTGTACTCAGTTGTATTAGACAACAAGCTAGACTGTTCTTCAGGTCTGAGTCCTCTCTGGATCTTAAGTCTGTGTTCTCCAGGATTCCTGATTTCTGCTTTTAGGAGTAAAAGGTGTCTAGATGTTGCCTGCACACCTGCAGCTCAGTGCTGTAGTGGAAGTGACAGCAGTCATAGAACGAAAGGTCTCCTAAGCAAGACATGCTAGAGCTGACTGGACTGAACCCACGTGTTGATACAGGCCTTGTAGCTTTATCTTCCCTAGGAGGAAAGGAAATGTGATACCAAGGTGTCAGCAGATAGTTAGTTACCCTCACTTGTGACCTGTGCTTCGTGCACTCCATCTGAAAGGTCGAGTTTGTTTTATTCTCTGCAAATCCCATACCTTTAGTTCCAGACTGGGGTTTCTGAGGTGAGAAGGGTTCTGTTTTGTGAAAGGGTACTGGGGAAAGTGAACTGTCAGTAAAAAGATTGCAGAGTGTTCTTTTGGTTTTTATTTCCCCCTCTTCCCAGGCACAGTACACATTCCCAGAATTTCTCAGTACCTGTACTTCCTCTTTGCTCCCACCCTCATCTACAGAGACAACTATCCCAGGTAATGTGAGCAACAACACAACATTAAAGTAGTCTGAAAACTGAGGCCAGCATTAAGCACCCCTGGGTGTGATCGGTGTATGAGTTAGAGCTTTCATAGAGATGTGGTTCAGCTGGCAAGGGCAAGACTTGCTCATGGAGTTCTGCTTGTATTTCTTTGGGAAACTCACTTGAAGTTAAACAAATTAGGAACTTGCTACAGATTATGTGGTGATAGACAGTTCCTGCAATAGGAACTCGGGTGTTTTATGTGGTGCTAATAAGCAGTCCTGTCCCTGAGTTTGAGGCTGAAGCCTTTACAAGTGGGAACTCCCAAACTCTGGTGCACATGGCTGGGTTGCTTTGGCAGTGTGCAGTCAGAGTCCCTCACACGACTGTGGGCAGATCCCACTGCCTATGGAACTGCACAGTGCTGCCCTCCAGATACCTTTCCATGTATGGAATTGCTGGAGTTCTGCTGGGTTTAAAGTGAGGAACCAGCAACTTGGGCAGTCATCCCTTGGACGTCAGGAGATTAAGAATTCTGGAATTCAAAAGCCTTTTTTTTTTTTTCAGAGAATACGTCAGTAAAATTGTAAATTCCTTCAGTGAATGGAAGGGAGGGGTTTGCTGCTTTGAGGTCCTTTTTAGCTGTGATATCCTGTTCTTTTTCCTAGGAATCCCATGATAAGATGGGGCTATGTAGCTACCAAGTTTGCACAGGTGAGTAGTGCAGCTTTCTGCAGAATGCACTCTTGGAGATCATCTCAGATGCGTTGCTCAACAGCTCTCTCTTTAGCATTAGCTCACTCAGCTTGCTGTTGGCTTACCAGTAAAAAATGCTTTTCAGTGACTAACAAATAAACTGCCATCTTGCTGCACTAGTGGTTGTTCCAAAGAAAGAAAAAAATTTAAAATATTCGCTTAAACAAGCCTACAGATTAAAAAAACTGTGTGTAGGGCAACACCCATGCCCTCTTTCTGATTGTAGCACACTGGCACAGCTTCCTCTCTGCAGATATTCTGAGCAGTTTTGAAATAATGAGGCCAGGAGTCCAAACCCTCAGTGCTTATTTGAGTTCGAGGTTGACTGGTTCTTCACATTTGTGGCCGTGAGCTTCAGTAGCTTCTTGTGGATGTGTTTCCAACTAGTGGATTTGTGTGACTGAAACCTTCACTGTCACACAATGCATTTATGGTTTAGGGAGCAAAACAGTTTTTATTAAAGGCAGCATGAACAGGCCTTTGGCTGCTTGCTGTTGGACAAAGGATGACAGAGCACACACCTGCCTTACATCAGAGTATTTAAACAGTGACTTGCAATTTGACCTCAACATCCACAACGTGGGTTCATGAGCCAGAGAAAGCCTGAGGTGCTTTGGCCTGTAAATGTCTTCTTTGGGATAAAAGAAACATAAGCTTTAATACTAGATTTAACTACAGTAAGTATTTTTCAATTATTTCTGCCCTTATCCTGCATGTAGAGCAAGGGTACTTTCCCCACGGTGGCAGTGGCACGGATTTTTTGTGTCAAAACTTGTGAGTTGATAGGACTGGGAAAAAGTGACAGCTGCTGCAGTAGAAAAGTGAAGTTGATTTTGCTGCTGGCTGTCAGCGTGCTCCGGGAATTGCTGTGGCTCACTTTCTGCCTGGATCCTTAGGGAGGTTTATTGGCAGCAGTGTAAAATAAATTCTTTTGGCTTGTGGTGGCAGCTGCTGTTCTCTCCTAGAGCTGGCAAGTGGTGATGTTTTAATTGTGTGTTTCTGTTGTGAAGTCAGAGTTTGGGGTGTTTCTGTTCCAGGTGCTTGGGTCACTTTTCTATGCCTACTACATCTTTGTGAGACTCTGCATTCCTCAGTTTCACAACAGTAGTCAGGAAACCTTCAGCCTCCGAGGGCTGGTCCTCTGCATCTTCAACTCCATCCTGCCAGGTAGGGCCCAGATCCATGAGTGACTTTTCTCTTTGTGCAAGAGGTGGAAGGGAGAAGTGCTTCATTTGAGATGTGTTCATGACAGGCAGAGATCAGCAAAGGAGGTCTTGTGGGCAGACTTCAGCATTAAGGGGTAAAACTTCAGAATCAGCAATACAAAACAAAAGCTGGGTCTGAATTGAACTGTCTTCAAATGGAGTTGCAGGCTCTGGGGCAGCCTTGCTGTCGCCCTCTGGGGCGGGCAGGGCCTGGCGAGGTGGGAGGCTGAAATGCTGTTGTGCCAGCTGTACAGAACAGTAAAGCTCATCTGTGTCAGTGCCTGTAAGAACAGTTCTGACTGCGTTCGGTGCTCTGGCTTATGGCTGAGAGAAAACACTACAAACTGCTCTGGATGTCCCTTGTTCCCAGGTGTACTGATCCTCTTCCTGGTGTTCTTTGCGTTCCTTCACTGTTGGCTCAACGCGTTTGCCGAGATGCTGCGCTTTGCAGACAGGATGTTCTACAAGGTGAGAAGCAGGAGCTATAGCTCATAAAGCTTCTGAAAGTCATTGTCAGCATGGAAAAAAAAGAGGAGGAAACTGAAGATTGTTTTACCAAACAAAGCAACCATGGGATTTTGCTTGGTTTATGCTGTTAAGGCTTAAGTTTGTTGCTGTGCTGTGGAACAGCTTTGATTTCTGCTTGGCAGTCAGAGTTGCTTTAAGGTGAAACACCCTGTGCACAAGCAGAAGCAGCCACCAGACCTACCCAATAGTTCCATTAGCCCTCTTTTTGTTCTTTTATCACATCAGCAACTGCAGTTCAGGATAAAACCAAACCTTAATATACCAAGTGGAATGTTGAAAGCGCGATGGAAAGCTTGGTCAAATTGTTATGTTAGCTTGGTATAATCCTGTCCAATATTTTTCAATTTGATGTCCTAGAAAAGCCCTCGAGAAGGTTTTATAGTTAATTAGATTTATAGTCTTTCAATTGTGCTTTCAGGACTGGTGGAATTCCACATCTTATGCAAACTACTACAGAACCTGGAACGTGGTAGTACATGACTGGCTCTATTACTATGCCTACAGGGACTTCCTTTGGGTGAGTAACAAGCAGATGAATTATTTTGTTAATTAAACGTTTAACTACTGGGCAAAACGGTACATTTGTCACGATGTAGCATCCCTGTCTGTTTAGAAGTACAAAAATGTTTCACGTCAGCTGTTGTGGGGAGCCACTGTGCTTTTAGAGAGACCTGTACGCTCACTTCCAAGTCCTTAATGTGCACAGAACGTGGGCCTGAGATGTAGGAATGCAGGGGTTGGCTCAGCAGTCAGAACTCATGGTGCACTGCTGCTGTGAGCTGTGGTAGGTATTTAATGAGTGGGCTCAGCACAAGTACTTATGCAGGGAACCAGACATATACCTGAAGAAAACCACCTAAACCCCGAGGTGCTCTGTGAGGCACTTAGCATTTCACATGTGCCTCTCGGCTGGAGGAGAACCTTCTTAGCTCCGGGAGGAAAATCCAGTGTGTTGCAACAACCAAACAAAAACCACAGCAGAGCAGCTCCTAACACTTGGCATTCTCCTCTCTGCCAGTTTTTTGGAAAGAAGTTCAGAGCAGCAGCCATGCTGTCTGTCTTCACCGTGTCAGCTGCTGTGCACGAGTACGTCCTCAGCATCTGCTTCGGCTTCTTCTATCCAGTTCTCTTCTGCCTGTTTCAGTGCTTTGGAGGTAAGTTCCAAGGACGAGAGCGTGGGAGTGGGTTTCTGGCTTGTTTTAGAGAAGCATGCTTTGTGCATTTGACAACGACTCCAGCTGCTCCGTAAGCACTAACACACGGTGGTGTCGTCCCAGCTTTGTGAATGGATTTCTGCAGCCCACTAGACACACACCTCTATACACACAGAGCATTTGCAAGCTTGGGGCTTGGATGATCAAGGTCTCGGTGGAGAGGAGGTGCTGTTCCTGGGACACTGCACAGAGTTTTACAGCACTGCTTCCTCTTTGCCAAGCTGTGGTTGAATCGCTGTGTGTCAGCAGCTTGTCAGTCTACCTGTTTTAAGTCATAGTGGAAGGCAAGTATTACTTCACTACTCAGTGAGGAAGAGCCCATTTAGAAGTCAGAGCTCTTGCATTTCTTTTGGGGTTTTGAGTTAGAGGGCTCTAATAAACTCTAGGCCGTTCCTGCCGTGCCTTGGTGACCAGTGTAGCACAAACAGTGTTGATCCCCAGAGGCTCACAGCCAGGCCAGCTGCTGGCAAACTTACTGGCAGGGAATGTCAGAATCGGCTCAGAGTATTTGCTCTATTGCCAAGCATAATCAAGTTTTCATGGAGTAGCCTTGTTGCTCCAGAGATGAAGTGAAAGGAGGGGAAGATCCAGTAAAATCAGTTATCTTTGATTTTTTGAATCCTAAGTTTCTGAATAATGCTTCTCATTTCACCTCTTTCCAGTGGTCTTCAACTTCACCCTCAATGACCGTCGGAAAGGGCCCTTCTGGAATGTGATCATGTGGACTTCCCTCTTCCTGGGCCAAGGTGTCATCATCTGCCTCTACAGCCAGGAGTGGTATGCCCGCCAGTACTGCCCCATGGAAAACGTGAGTGCTGGCCCTTCCCCTGGGACAGGCAGCTGTGGGAGTGGCTGTCCTGCCCTTCTGTGCAGGAAGAGTGGGAATTTCCTGGCGTGAGCCTTTCTGGCAGTGTGCTACATCCCTTCCTTAGGAGTTATGGAGCCTAGAGGCTGCCTAACAGAAGTGCTTTCAGTAGTGCTCCTTCTGTGCTGGTGGTATTTCACTACTTGAAACTGAGGGTGGTGTTAGCACATTTCTGAGGGTATGCTAGACCTCATTTAGGCTGTGGCAGTGGAACTGCAGCCCTTGGCCAGTGAAGTCAGGAGAAACTTTTGTAGGAGGCCCACAAAAACCGCACCTGTTGTGCCTTCCCAGGCTAGAGTGGGTGGTGCTGAGAAGTGGTTACCTATAGATAGTTTGGGGTCTTGGTGGTGTTTCCTCTAACTCATTTTCTTGGTACCAGATTCTGTTCTAGATAAACTTCCTGCTGTCCGAGCTGATTTCAGTTTTAACCAAAGGTATCCTTTGGCAGCCTCTATTTCACGTTTGATTGTCCTCAATTAAGAGTTTGCCATCATAAATTGCTTGGCTTCTTGACACAACAGGCTACTAGGCACAGTGTTTACCGTGTGACACAGTGATGCAGCAGAACTTGTGGCTGTAGCTACACTTCCAGGCACGGTTCAGCGAGGGCAAGAACAGGGTTGTAGGGTGCAGAAATGTGGTGTGATCTTTCCTGTTAGAGAAGTTTGATGTCAGCAGCTCATAGCACAGCTGGTGCTGTTGGCCTGTGACTAATGTACTGCTTCTCCATGTTTTGCAGCCCACATTCCTGGACTATTTAAAGCCACGATCGTGGTCGTGTCATACGAAGATGTGAAAATGGGGTGCTCTGGCCATGTCATCACAGAAAAACAGAGGTGTCCTCCAAGTATTTGGACCAATGATCTAACTCACTACAGACTTTTTCTAAGGGAAGTTGTGCCTCCTGACTGTTGGGGACAAACTGTAATTTTTTTAAACGTTGCTGGAGCAAACCAGTTGACCTGGCTTGCAACAGACTTCAAAGGCAGCATCTATTACATGCTGTCCCACTTTGAGCCATTTCCATGCCAGTAAAACATTGAGCTGAAGGTGGAGTCTACTGGAATCCTACTCATCCAGGGGTCCCCCCCAGGTTGCTGCTTTTCTGGACAAGAGGCAAGCTAGTCAGATTTGCTGGTAGCTCATTGCTGGTATCCGTCCATCTTTCTTAGCCATCCCTTTGCAATTCTTTTCTCCTTTTTGGTAATGGGATGTCTACAAAACTTGTGTTCTTCATGGTCCTGCCTGCCACAGAGACACGGACAAGTGGCAGAGCAACAGGGTATTTGCCTCCTTGCTCTGAAGATGGCCAGAGTTTTCCTGGCTGCTTCAAACTGCATCTTGTGTATGTTGGCTGCCAACAGGTATAAAATGGGCAGAGGAAGAGGGGTTGTCACTGTGCTTGTGGCTGCAGTGCAGTCAGGTTCAGAAGCAGGGCATGGTGTGTGCAGTCTTTATGTGACTTTTTACACCAAAAGTTTTTTTTCTCTGTATTCATTTAGTTCCCAACTGCCTTACACCATTTTTTTCTCTGAAGGCCCTTATGAGTTGAGGAGTACTTTTTCTTCTTGCTCTTCCTTTCTCCTGCTTTAGATAATCAATTCTTTTAACATGATTAACTTGTAAAAGAGCTTTTGCTTCCATTTGGCAGGTGCTTAAAGGTACACAGGTTGTTAAGGGTTTCTTTACTAAGAAAAACTTGAAATACTGTGACCCAACTGTAAGAAGATGGGATCAACTTCACAGGTACAGAGCATGGTCTCGTTTGAAATGGCCACATGCAGTCCAGTGTGCCAGCACACCTTGCCCGTGTGTGTTGGAGCAGCTTCTAATGCTGCTGGGGAAGGAGGATTGGCCCACAGCTGCTTTGTCACCTGCCTGTGTGTGCCCTGGCATCCGAGGGGGCTGCAGGTGGGCATCAGCTTCCTGGGTGGTGCCCTCTTGGTGAGGAGGTGGGACATCCTCCCGCACACAGCAGTCAGGGCAGGGGCCGTGTGTGAGCTCGGGGTTTCCATACCCATCGCTCAGAGTCCCTTCAGCTCCCTTGTTCTCGCTGCCAGACAGAACAGGGAATTCCAGAGCGCCTGGGGACGGGTCACTCCCGTCCTGCTGCAGCTGCAGCTCCCATTACTGGAGACAGGGCCACCTGATGGACATAGCTTTGGTGAGAAGGGCCACCTGATAGAGGTACCACAACTGTGGTGACAAAGGTTTGAGAATTACTCAAATGTTAGCAGAAACTGCCACTAGAGAACAGCATTTCCTTACTACCTGCAGCCCTGGGTGCTTCATACCAGCAGTATTGGGACCACTGATGGACTTGTCCCCAAGCCACTTCAGACTCTCCTTTGGGCTTCTGTTTTCACTAACCTAAGTCAGAAGTAATGTCATGAAAGCTAGGGAATACTTAAACTCTTCAGTCTTTAAACTGGTAAAGTTTTCAGTCTTCTGTAAGAAGGAATCACGCTCTTGAGAAAGGACATTGTACCAGGTCAGATTTGCCAAATAGTGTTTCTGTGTGAGGTTCTCCTCTGAAAACATCTCCTGCTAAAAATTGTTTGATGAAACAGTTGAAGTAATTTCAGAGGAAGGGGTTCATGTATATACTCCACTTTGGCAGTATTAGTATATAAAATCCTGAGAATTAAATGGATTACTTTATCCTCATTCAGCCTGAGTAATCTGAAATCTCTTACCATACTTTCTGTGGGAGGAAAGAACAGAAGTTCTGAAACAACTAAGCTTCTTTATTGAAAAAACAGACAAAAAGACAAAAAAACACCCTTTGGCCAAACAGCTTTGTCACATCTTCGGTAGAGGATGAGATTCACTCCAATTCCTTTTTGTTTGGTGCTCAAAACACTTACAGAGGTAACTGCACTCGGAGGGGGTGGGATGGGTTAGGGACTTGGATTGCCCAATACCACAGGTTTGATACCTGTGGCAGGTCTTGATACAGTCTCAGTGTTTTCAAAAAGAGACCAAAGGATGGCACTTTGAGCCCTGCTTTGGTGTTTCCCTCACACCTGGCACTGCTGTGTGCCCAACAGGAGTATCAGCATTTACCGTGTCAGCATCATCACTGTTTGAAGCCTGAGGGCTTGAGCACCTGGCAAGCAAAAGGCAACCAGAAAGGGATGCTCAGCTGTTGGAACCAGTCTTAGTTTTTGACAAGTTGAGGTTTTCAGCCTTGTAGATCAAGGCATCTGGCAACCATGCTGTCAGGGCATTAACAATTTGGATTACTTTCAATTTTGTGGGGTTTTTAAGTTGCTTATGAATGTAGGCTTACTTTTATTTTTCTCAAGAGTGCTGGAGGGGAAATACTAAGTCTTTTGCACATTGCTTGTTTAATTAAGAGTCAATTATACCATGTTTGAGTTTCTTAGACTGCAAGTGCCAGAGCTAGCAGTGCGGTGTTCTGGTCAGTGGAGAGGATGTGAAGCTTCCCAACCTGCCTATTACGAGCTCTTAATATAATGTTGTATAATATATCCTGTTTTCTGTGGTTCCTTCCAACACAACAACTGTGCTTGCTTCCATGGTAACTCCCTCAGCTGTGAGGTGGGAGGCCTCCAGCTTTGGAAGGGCAGCCAGTACAGCTGCAGCTCCTTGCTCAACAACCTCACGACAGTCAGTGTTGGTACCGCAGAACGCGGGCTGGTGCAGAAAATGGTTTGTTCTGGGAAGACCAAAGCTCCGTGGAGCCCTCGTGCCCAGTCCGTCCCTCCTGTGGGGTGTGTGCTGCCAGCCTGGGGGCGAAGCAGTGCTGTGTCTGTGAGCTCTGTGACAGCCTCCGAGCACGGCGTGTGCCGTGGTGGGAGCTGGGGGAATGCCGATGGATGTGTCCCATCTGACGTGGCACGGATCGCACCTGGCTTGCCCGCTGGAGGCAGACCGAGCTGTTGGAGCTCCCGCTTCCCAGTGCAGCTGTGCCAGAGGGACAGCAGATTCCAGGAGTTTGGGTGCTCCGCAGCGTCGGAATCCCGACACCTCCGAGCCCCGGCTGTCCCGTCCCCCTGCCCCAGCCTGGTGCCCCCTCCCTGGCTGTGGCAGGGCACACCCCGACCTGGCACAGCCATCCCACCCTGCAACCCGTACGTGGTCTGTCACGCACAAGAGCTGTTTGTAATCTACTCTATTACAGCGGTTAAAATATATTTTGCTATTAGGGGAGGAAAACAAACTGCCTTGGCCTGTTTTTTCTCTGAGGTTCCTGGTTTGGGGGGAGTTACAAGAGGGCACAGAGGACGGGACTGGGAGCAGAGTGAGACATGCGGAGTTCCTCTCCTGGGAAAGGTGGCTGCTGTGGGGAGATGTTGGGAAGAGCCTTGTGGAGGAAGGGAAGCCTGAAGCTGCCTGTGCCCACAGCCCCCTTCTGGGCAGGGCTGCAAGTGTCTTCTCACTTCCCAAGGACAGGGAGGGGAGAGGGATGGAGACATTCCTGCCTGGGCTTAGAGCACGGGGTGGTAGAGGCGAGATCTTGGCTGGGTGTGGGGGGGGAAACTTTTACACAAGCCCTTCTCCAGGTCCTGGAAAGCAGCATGAAATGTCCGAGGTAAAGACCAGGTGAGAAGGGAAGTTGGAGTCTCCTAAGCTTTGTATCGGCCACCGCATCCCTGAGAGGGGAAAGGACATCCTTGAGGCCTGGGACAGGAGCACAGGGAAGGCGTCCATAGCTCCTGGAACAGACCAGAGTTTCTCACCTCTCCTGATTTAATGCACCTCTAATGGGAGCAGCTGCCAAATGTGTATCACGTTGGTGACTTCTGCCTTTCTTTTGGGCCTGAAAAGGGTTTGTGAGCCAAGAACTTGATGTGATGTTTTTCCAGCTGTGTACCACATGCTCCCAAGTCCTGTCTGTGTCCTTAAGCTGTAACAGCTACAGAACAAGGCCATTAATCTTCCCATTCTTTCTGGTGGGAATATCAAGTACTGCCAAAGAGGTATGAGGTGGAAAACACAACTTGCCAAAAGTTCTTAGCAATTTTTTGTATCTTCTTTCCAAGCAACCATTTGTGCAGCAAGACAAGAAACTACCTGTCAGGGTTACTGCCAGATTATACCTACACCCACAAACATGTATCTGAAGGCAAAGAAATCTAATTAACCTCTTTAAAACCCACAGTACAAGGATAGAGCTGACAAGGAGGTCAGAAAGTCTTCATACCAGAAGCATTTATAAAAAATTACGCATTTGACAGGGTTGGTAGAGGAGAAAGGCTTCAGAAGAGAATTCATGGGGATTATGAGACTAATGGAAATACTTTTTTTTCGTTAGGAAGATACACCTCCAAGAAGAAAGAGTGGTAAGATTAATAAGTGGTGACAAATACCATTAAATCTCTGGCCCAGTCAGATGTATGAAAGAAGCACTTGTGCCTCATGAGTTTGTTGGTGGAAACCAAGTGCCCCTTTGGAGGGTGCAGCAAAGCACTGGGGGCTCCTGCACAGACTGTCAGGTGTAAGGGGGTTTCCACAATAAGTAACAGCAAACCCCACCCTCAGCCCTGTGAAGTACAAAAGTGGGTTTAGTTCTGCTACTGGGCCATTCATTACTGCAATTTTTCTTGGCTAAACATTAGAAAAGCCACTCTCACCATGCCTACACCTGCAGTGCCTGTTCCTGCACTAAAGGCCGGTGGAAGGAAGCTGAGAGGAGCCTCGTGGGAAGGCTCAGTTGCTGAGGACTCATCAGGTGGGTCTGGCCTGGAGGCTGTGGGGTTCTTCATCTGACTCTCCATCCTTCCAGCTGCCCTTTAATCACGGGATCTTTCCCTGCAATACATTTTGCCTTCATTTATGCGATTGCTGGTGTTTTAGGGCACTTCCAGCTCTGCAGGAAGCTGACTGCTAGCAGCCCACCAGAAGGAAAATGGCTTTACAGAGACACATGGACTGAAGTTGATTTAGAGCATCCCTTGGTGTCCATGCACCTGGAGCTTTATCTCCTACAGGTAGCAGGTAACTTGTCCTAGGCTTCACCAGCGATACAACAACCACTAAACACAGGATTGGCTGCCTGTGGTTTACATCCTGCTTCGGGTAAGGGACCAGGAATTTTGTCACAGATTTTCTCAGCCCCATATTTTATCATCAGCTTTGCTTGCTCTTTCACCAGCAGAGTAAATGCTGCTGAAGTGGTTCTGATGTGCTATTCTCCAGAGATCCCCAAGCTGAGGGATACCTCCAGGGTGCTGGACCACATCAGGCCTTTTCTTTCTCCCTGGAGAGCAGTTTTGTTCCAGAGGAGGTTTGCAAAGCCTGACCTGTGCCAGTGCTTCTCTCCACAGGCCGGGGCACCTACAGTCAGTCCCCACAAACCACCAGAGCCCCAGGGGAGTATTTCCATCTCCTGTCTTTTTCTGTGGAGAATACTCTTCTCTAGGCCATGTGTTTGTGCCCTGGCCAAAAGGTTTGCTGACCTCCTAAGATAAATTTATCCTGTATTGCATCACTTTGCTGACCACACCACTTGACACAGATCTGAAGTGCCACCTCCCAGCCCCTGAAAATGTGCTCAGAAACGCCCTGGTGCTGCTGTCAATCCCTTGCTGAGGCTGTTTTGTCCACACTGGTTTCTTTATCCCCAAGAAATAACACCACAGAGCTTGCTTAGATGGTCGCCCTGACCTCTCCCACTCCCTGACACATTTCTTGCTCAACAGTGGCAGCCACGTGTGCCTTGTCTGCAGAGCTGCCTGCAAATGCCAGATTGGCTTTGGCATTATCCTAATCGCTGGAGCAAATTCAGACGCCTGACAGACCACCCTGTCAGTCTGATGGGCGCTGGAAGGTTGGCAGAGAAGGGACAAGGAGCCCGGGGCAATGGAAAGACAGAGCTGGGAACACTCAGCAGGGTCTGTCCCTTGGTCTCTCCTGGCAGGTGGCTGTGCTGCCTGATCTGGCTGGATAAACGGCCCAGCTGTCCTGTCGGAGTGTGGGCCCAGAGATTTGAGGGAAAGATGTTTTGGGAGTACTTCTGAGAACCATCCTTCCAAAGGACGCCAGGCTGGCAGGGATGCTCTGTGATCCACGATTAAGAAAAGAAGCTCTCCTGGCTTTAACAGACTTAGCAGGGAATAGCTTTACACTTCTCTGTGCACGAGCAACGCTTAACGGCGCTAGGAAGTGAGGAGTGTTTGGGTTTGTAGGCAATAGGGCGTTGGCAGCAGACTGAAAAATGGTCTCTGGCCAACCACAGGCTCTGCAAGCTTAATCTGCCTAGAAAACAGGATCTCACCCATCTTTTTTGACCCAAGAGAGGTAGCCTTGGCTGTGAGGCTGAGCAGGACAGACTGGTGCGTGGTTTAGGCTGCAGTAAGGGAGTGGTGGGCTGCTGTGGGGTGGGCTGGGAGAACACGATCTTCCCCTCCGTTTCAGGGTGTCTCTTACCTGTGTGACACTGCAAGAGGAAGCAATGACTGGCAGAAGCTCTTTGCCTGAGCATCATCAGGACCGTGGTAGAGTCACCCGTGAGTGCTGTCACTCAGCTGTTTCTCTGGGTGTATCACTAGCTGGGAGAAGGGACATCCTTGTATGTGTGTCCCAGTGTTACCCTGGTCCTAAAGCCCATCAGCTTCCCTGGCACAGTTCAGGGCTGGCTCTTTCCATCTGCTTTTGGATGTAGATTGTTTCTGTCAGGTTCTGAATCGTGCAGTGGGGAAGGTAAAAGCAGTGTGCAAAGGCACCCTCTGAGCTTCCCTCTCCCAGCTGCCAAACCTGTGTCCTCTGTGGGAGGGAACCAGGACTGTGTGCACACCTTTCATGTTTTTACAAGGGCAGGTAGTGACAGGACAAGGGGCAACGGCTTCAAACTGAAAGAGAGTAGGTTCAGGTTAGATATTAGAAAGAAATTCTTCCCTCTGAGGGTGGTGAGGCACTGGCACAGGTGGCCCAGAGAAGCTGTGGCTGCCCCATCCTTGGAAGAGTCCTTGACTACTAACAGAGTTTTTCCTCAGCTCTCATCCCTTCTTTCCCTCTGCTTTAGCTACTCTCTGATGATGAAAACCTACAAGACATCAGGAAGTTGATAAATGCAAGATTTTGGGGGGGTTGAACATATTACTGAGCAGTCCTTGCTCAGCAAATGACCCTGTGTTAACTGAGCCCCAGTGAGCATCTAAGTCCATCACAAGTGTGAACAAAACCACTTCAGCTCAAACCTTTTGTGCTGAAGCTCAAGAGCCCACACATGAAAATTTATGACTGATAAATGGCATAGTTCAGCCAGTGCATTAAACTCAGCACTATCTGACCAGCAGCTCTGGTGGCTGATAAATTACATTAATCTGTAGAAATGCTCAGAATTGTCATCAGTAGGTTTTCAATTTATTGTGCGACCTACTCACTGTGGCATCTTCGTGCTCGTGGATTCCTCACACTTCTCTTACCTGATTTCTGTCACCTTTCTGGCACAGCCAAAGGCTGCTCCAGCTTTTGGGGGCATGGCAGGCTTGTGCTCTTCTTTCAGATGCTAAAAGCTGACCTAGAGCAGTCGGGAGGCATCGTCTCCATGGCAGCCTGCCCTGCAAGAAATAAACCAAAGTTCACCAAAGTGAACTCTACTGGGGTTCCAGTGTAAGGAAAAGGGGGGGAATGGAAAGGAATAACCCAATTTGCAGTTCTGTCTTTGCTTGGGGATGTCAGGAAAGTAGCAGGGAATAAAGGACCGGGTGACACAACGTGGACTGGCCTTTTCCAAAGCCAAAGTATGACCCCCTGATTCGTGCTGGGAATCAAAAGCATTCAAGGGATGAACTCCAAGAAACTTGATCCACAGCCACAGGTGAAAAGAATTTCTGTAATTTTAAATGTGATAACAGTGCAAAGAACACGCAGTGCAGATATGACACAGGGAAGTCATATGTTCAGTGGGAGAGTGGGTGGTTTGTGATTATGTGGATGATTTATGGAAAATAAAATAAAAGGAAAGGATGGATATTTCAAATGTAAAGTAAAACATCACTTTGAAGATCATTAACCAGACAGCACTCTCTGAGGGTAATACTTTTACCTTATCAGTAATGCAAAGTTATCTTCATCTAGATACTGAATTATCCTGATAATAAAGCATGTAAATAAATGTTTTCTTTGTGATATAAATTTATCATCTCCGGTGTGAGATAACAAACAATTGTTGCGTGATTTGCAAATAACCTTCTCAACCTTTGCCTCTGCAAGACCTTGACTCGTTCCTGATTTCAAAAGTGTTTTATCTCTGCTGTTTTTAAAATCATCTTATTTCCTCTATTCAGACTAAAACTAAGCTGCACATATGGTACTCAGGTTTGCTGAGCTGCTTCTCATACTGTCATCTTATTCTTTCACTCAGGGTTATCCTGTCCTTTTCCCTCCGTTACCTTATGCTACATGCCATATTTCAGCCTACAAAAGGAGCTGAGAAGCTCAAGGAAAGAAATAAGTAGGTGTCCTAAGAAAGGGAGAGCAAGATGAAGGAATGGGGCCAGAACTGGCCAGACACCAGCATGGCAAAAGCTTAACAGCAGATTGTCAGGAGCCTCCGTGGTTAGCCATGGTCTGAGCACAGGCACAGCACGGATATCTGATCCAAAACTGCTTCAGCCAGCAGAGTCCAGACAAAGAAATCTTAGCTCATTTTCACAAAGGCTTTGGGAACTGGCCCACAGCAAAGGTGTTCTCTTGATCCATACAAGGCTTGGATTCATTTTTGCATTGTAGTGTAATGAATGGCCTTTCAGCAGAACACACAAGGTATCCCTTCTCTTTACAGTGGCTCTTTGGTAACAAAGAGTGAAAATGAGAGAGAATATAAAGACTAGGTAAGAGACAATACTGGAAACATGGTAATTTTGTCCTGTAAGGCAATGGCACTCAGTTACCTGAAGCATTTATTATCTTCTATGACCTAATTACCTGGTCTCAAGCAGCATGTGACAGAAATACAAAGGTTTTGATGACAAAGATGAGAGAGGGAGAGAGAACAATGACAGATGAGATTGTTTCAGAAAGGACATGTAAGAAAGTACTTACAGGAAACTTATAAGGTTTGGCTTGAGGTCTTAGCTTTTCTTCAGTCTTCCTTGATCACTTCTTAAAGCCTTCACAGAGCACCCTCACTGTGAGAATAAGGTGTGTTTTTACTCTGAAATTTGCCCTTGGGACTAGAGTGACCTCTCCAGTGAGCTCCATTTAGGTGTCTTTTTTGCTGGGTTTTAGTGAAGTTTTAGGATCAATGCAATGGCACAGACAGCCTTCCCAAAGCAAGCTGCTATTTAGTAAGGATAACAAAATACTTGTAAGGGCTAATATGGCCAAACACCATGGAAGTGTTCCCAAGTGACTGTCCTCCCTCATCCCATGCCCTCCTGGGACCCACCTTTTCTTTTCCTTTAAGCTGATGCTCTACAGCAGGAAAACTTAAACAATTATCATTCCTACTGCTTCTCTTTGGCCTCCTGATCGTTCAAAACTCATGCCTGGTTGTGGAGCTCCCATTGTGCATTCTACAAACTTCCATCCTCCAGAGGGTAAATGACTCCATTTCTCACCAGTCTGCACGTCCCAACTCTGCTTCACTGTGCTTCTCCCAAACCAGAGAAGTTAACCAGCCCTACTCCACAGCTGTGCAGTGGGGACACCAAGCCATGCATCAAAATTATTGAAATAGAAAACACTGCCATTGCCACCATGTGCTTAGCATGCCAACTGTGCTACAAGGTGTCATGGAGACCAAGAGCTCCCCAGGATTTTAACTAAGGCTAAACATTGACTCTCAAGAGCAAGCATTGTTACAACTCAAGCATCTTCCCCAAGAAACAGGGAATATCCATCAGCATGTGCCAGGTAAGTGAATGAACAAGTCATTTACTGCCTTGTCCAGGCATTTTGCACATCTGTTCGTACTGTATCACCTGCATCTTTGAAGAATGTGACTGTAACTGCAAAGCTGTTTTGAAAAGAATATTAAGCCTTTATGCAATGAGGGAGCCAAATCTGCCAAGACAAGAAGTCAGGGCTTTACATCAAGCCTATTTTCTTTCAGCTTGCTTTGTATTCAGTGTTTATTAAACAGCTCATTCTTAATCCTAAGTGTAGCCAGTTCCCACATAGGCTGTTCATCCCTCTTGGCATCCCTCACAGAATCCAGCTTTATTTTTGTTGGCTGAAGGAATTGTAATTAAAGGTTGTGTTTTCTTCCCCCGCAGGCACAGCTAAGTTTTTGACAGCACTGGGGAGAAGTATTCAAGGTGTGAAAGCTGAAGTGAGGTCCTGGCATGCACGAAGCCAAGCTCCCAGCATTTTAGCACAACATTCCTGCCCGACTAGCCCAGGTGCATGCAGTGAGGAGCTGCACAGGCTCCAGCCCTTTGCATGAAGCTGAGAGTGATGATAAACCACACTTCCTGTAAGGACAGAGGTGTTAATTGGATCTGGGCTGGCCCTGTACAGAAAACTACACTTGAAAAATGTCCTTCTGTGGGGCCCCTGGTGCAGGAAAGTGGCAGTGGGATAAACATGATCAGCTGAAGTGTTAAAATGATTGGTGCTGCCTTTCATTTGCTTTGGTTTGGCAGCACCTGTGGATACAGTTGGAGATTTCAACATCCTTCCTGGAACACCCCCATCTCCCTCAGAACTGCCACCTGCTTTGGAAATCTTGACATTTGAATAAAAAAAAACCAAAATGAGTGATTCATATAGAGTCAGATATGTGGGGGCATATTCCTCTCCATGGTGCTCCACTGTCTTTAGTAAATACCATCAAGAAATGAATCATTTGCAGAACACATAGATAATGTGTATGGGCAATGCCAGGTTTGCCCACAACTAGAGCATTAACACAACAGCCTGTGTCAGGTTTCCAGCATGTGGTGTTTGAGCTGGGAAGCAAAAGATATCTTTGAGGCAGGCCATCCTTAGGGTCTGGTGCTCTAGAGGTCACTTTGCTTCTGGGTTTGGGGCTTTCTTCGGTGGCACCTAGGGGTTCTTTTCAGATGATTCAGCAATGGGTTCCATCCTTGAATAATGATGTTCTTAATGAAAAAGGAAGTGCAAGACTGCAGCTGCTAGGGATAAGAGCATTCTATCTAGTATCCAGTCTTTCCTTTGGTCTGCCCCTGGCCAGAGCACAGTTGTGAAGAATACTTGTTTCTCTTTCGACACTTTTCTTCCTGTTTGAGTTGTGGTTTTTGTCTGCCAGCCAAAGGAGCAGAGGAGAACTCCTCTAAAAATAGCTGCAAGGTCTCCAGTCCAGTGCATGAGCACAAATTTATTGTCTCACCCTTAGTAAGCATTTCCTCTGGAATAACACTGATGTTTCCTGTTCGGAGAGCAGCTGTGCCTGCTGGCTCCCTGTGGTTTTACCTCCTTCTCCTAGGGCTGTAGATTCCTAGGGTTGCAGTGTGGTGTGTGATTTTATGTTTGTTGCTGAATTCTGGACATGAGAATGCACTGCATGGCTGATAAGCAGCATATCCTAAACAAGAACTGGGAAAAGGTTAGATCCACAGTAGGAAAAGGTATGTTTGTAATGAATATAGAAGAAAAAAAAAAGGTAAAAATAAACGTTTCTGTCATTAGAGCAGTTTGAAAATTCGGTGAGGTAGGACACTGACTTCTGTGAAATACACTGACTTCAGATTACTTGGCAAGACCAGTCATTTCATCAGTGCTTTAGGTTTGCTCTGATGCTTTGAGCAGGTGACTGAACTGCACAGAAAACTGGTCCTGTGGCTGGTGGGTTTGCCCTGATGTGACAGCAGACTGCTTGTCCTGTGAGCATCTCAGTTTTACCCCCTGGGGGATCAGTTCCCCATGGTGCACGATGGCTTTTGCTCCACCCACTGAGGTGGACTTTTGCTGCAGTCCTGGTGGTTGCCTTGCCCAGGAGACCAGGCTGAGCTTCTGATTTAATTCCTTATGTGGAAGGATGTTTGAGACTGCCTGTGACAGTGAGGTGCATTGCACAGACGGCTGGCCTGGCATTAGCCTGCTTTCATGAAAAAGCAGGTTACATTCAGACGACAAGGAAATGGATTTAGATTTATTGTCCTGGACAATTTGTTCCCATTGGTTCTGAACTCAATCCCAAGGCAGAGTGATGTTGCCCATGACTCCAGTGTACAGCCTGTGCTGCAGCTCTCGTGCTGCCTCTCCTTTTTTTCGCTGCTGATGTAATGTTAAGTAATTAGCACGTTCATTAGTGTTTAGAACTATCTATACTCAGGACTCCTGAGGTGGCTGGAGTTTAAGTCTAAATAGGTGCAAGAGAAAGTCAGAGACAAGCTGGCTTTGCCTAGGTTATTTGGATGGACAAATGGAGCACATCAGTAACCTGATCCTGAGGGTGCCTTATAGGGATTGCAGCTATAAGGACACTATAATTTCTTCAACTCAAGAAGAGCTTGAAGGTGAAGATGCCAACACCAATGGGAAATCTGTAACAGAGAAAGAAAGATCAGAAGTAAAAGAGAAGGTTGCTATTATGCAGGTGACTGTAGTGGCTGCAATGTGATACTTTCCAGCAGGACCTTTTTATTTGTTACTCATAGTGTGTGATGTGACACATGGCCCTACAGCTGCCCTGAATGCCACTAGGCCAGTGGTACCTCCTTTTCTTTTCTCCTTTTCTCCTATTTCCTTTTGTCTCTCAGCAGCAGCCAGGTGCTGGTATGAATTATCTGACTGAGGACAGCAAAGCCTTTGCAGACATGATCAGATATGTAGGGCATGACTCCAACATCCCCCTGAAGTCTCTGAAATCAGATGTCATCTTGGTTACAGGGGTAGGAGTCTCCCCCACACCGATGGTTTTAGCCTGTTGGCAGAGACTTGGTGCTGGGTTTTATCTACTCAGCCTCTGTTAGGAGACCCCATTTAACACTCATGTCAGACCTGCTGGGGCACTGCAAGGTGCTGGTGTTCTCTCTGATTCCCCTCTTCTTGCAACTTTCAATAATCTCAGCACAGTTACCACAGCTGCAAGTTGTCCTCCTGCCCCACACGTCAGTGCCATGGCCCCAGGTCTTTTGTGGGACCAGGAATGGGTGATGTGTGTAGTCTGAACCAGGACTATCTGCAGAGGCTGGGAGAGTGAAAATGGTTTGGTGCTGAGCACATGGGAGGAGCTGGAGAGGATTTAGAGGTTCAGAGGGATTTCACAACACAGGGAAGCAGAAGTTTAAGTTGTTGCAGCCTCCTAGGATCTTGTTTT
Organism: Machaerirhynchus nigripectus; assembly: GCA_013397975.1. Lineage (NCBI taxonomy): Eukaryota > Metazoa > Chordata > Aves > Passeriformes > Dicruridae > Machaerirhynchus > Machaerirhynchus nigripectus. Next base: position 666,974 of record VZRQ01004838.1, on the reverse strand, counting down.
GTCCATTAGCCTTTCAGGATGGAGCTCTTTGGTAAAGTTATTCTCCAGAAGTCATAGGGCCTGCCTTTTGCAGTCATCCCCTGGCCAGAGAGTCATCCAGAGTGATGCCAAGAGGTACAGGGACTGGGGATGTTTAGCAAACTGCCACTGGACAGTCCCACTCCTTAAGCACACTGCATTCCTGAGCCTGCCTTGCCCCTCATGCTTTAGAGGAGTGCAGCTAATTCTGAGTGACAGTGGAAGATGCAGGAGCATTTCTCTACGGACTTTGATTTATTTTACAGAGATAAATCCCTGGAATTCACAATTACCTTCCAAAGCTTAGAGCAGGAGCCTCTCAACAGTTACTTTTACTGAAAAATCACAGTTGAAAGCTGACTTATGCCTGTTGGACCCTGTGAGGAGCTGCTTCTTTCTGTTCTCTGAACATTTTGGTGTGTGTTTTGGGGTTTTTTTGCTCTTGGTCAAGCTACAGCCATGTTCAGCCTCTCTAACTCAGTGATTGCACCAGCAATCCAAGCCTATGAGCCAGTGAGAGTTTCACATCTGCATCAGAAAATGATTTTAGTCTGTTTTTAATGCCAAGATGCGTTCAGTGCCTGAAGTAGCCTCTGGTTTTACACGTTTTGCTGACACAGAGCTCTTGCCTGGGTACTGTGAACTGAGACACCAGCATCAAACCAGGCACATGCTGCTGATGAAATGTGGCATTGTTGGTTTCATGTTCACTTAAAAAAAGGCTTTCCCCTTTCCAGCCAGAGGGAGGTGACTGCCAACAAATCCTCCACTCCCTTTTCTCAGGAAGAGTTTGAAGTCCTGGCAGCGCTGGAATGTCTGCAAGTGCAGCTGCTCTGAGTACTGGTCCTGTGCTGGAGGCCTGAGCAGGGCAGGGTTTCACTTCAGGCGGGTGCTGGTTCTGCTCTCTGATAAGGTTCTGCTTCATCCAATACCTGATGGCTTAATTTTGTGTTTCCTTTCCTTCTGAATGTCTTGGGACACTTGAGAGGTACTCATGCTGGTTTTCTGCAAGACTTCTAATTCTTCAGGTCCTGTTTGCACTTGCAGGGTGCTGTGTGAATGCAGCTGAGCTTTTCCATGGCCTGCCAGTCCCCTGAAGCTTGGCAGGTGCAGCCATGCAATATTGTGCCTCAGTGTGGGGAACACAGGGAAGGGACACCCAAGTGTCTCTGTGCAGAGTCACATCGAGGTTTGTGTTTGGTAGTGACTTCTTCCATGCCTAAGCAGGCTCAGGCACTCCGGATTATGTTCCCTTGTACTTGTGTTGCCTTATCCAGGGAAACCCCATCTCATTAGCTCTGCTAATAGAAATGACTCTGCTCCATTTTTATCCTCTCACAGCAAAGATCAGCATCTCACCATTTGCTAGCAAACTCTGAATTTTAAAATTAATTAAATTTGCAAGGTTTACATGGATGTGCCATGAAATCCTTTGCAGATCCTTTAACAATGCCCTTATCTGAAACCATAAGCATGTTTTATAGAGCCAGCCAATCCCACTGGACTCTTCAGCTCTCTAAATCTTTCTCTTGGGTCTCCTGCCAGCAGCTCCTTAGATTTCAGGTTTTTGCATTAACTTTGCTTCTGTGTTTCAAAGAAACAGAGATCCATGCTCAGAATGCAGAGGAAAGATCTGAAGGTCTTGAAAAGAAGCAGGGAGAAGCTCTGCAGGGAATCAAGAGCTAGAGTGCGAGCTGCAGAAAGACAAGAAAGTCATCCAAGAAGCAACAGACAAGGAAAGGCAAAGTCAGGATAATCAATATTCTGAACCTTTTTCCAGATTTGGAGACTGAAGCAATCTTTGAGGATACCTCACTCATGTGTTTAATGCAGAACCCTCCCCTACTGGACACATGCTGGGGTTTTGTCGTGACTCTGTCAGTGGTCAAGCAAGGAGGCTTTTAATGTGATTCTAGATCAGGGCAGAAAAAACTGCTGGACATGGTTTGGTTTTGAGAGAAACTAATTTTGGTTTTGACATATAACATAGGGTCTGTATCTAGGAGATCACTGGAATTGGCACCATGCTCCTTGTGAGCAAGTATTCCCTGTCACAGTCAAGAAGATCTGTTTAGGATCACTGAGTTTGGATTAGAAAAGAAATTATGTTCCAGAGGCCACAGACCTTTTCTGTGCATAACACAGGACACTCTTGCTTTCTCCAGGAGGTATTTGGACACTGCTTACCTACTGTTCTTGCCCATATGGTGTGGCAGTGAGTTCCTTAGGTCACAAGCTTATTGTGCGTGAAAGCATTTCCTTGTGCCCTTTCCCAACTAGATCCACAAGATTTAAATGTGGAGAAGGTGAAAGAATGGGAATTAAAATTTCTTTCCTTAGTCCTTCAGTGTATCTTGTCCCTTTGACTTCAAAATGGGAGGAGGGGCTAAGTTGTTTATTAGGGATGTGATTCCTTGGGCATATTTTAACTCTGTGGTATTTTTAATGGCTTTGGCTTGCTGTTTTTTTCTTTCAGAAAAATTTTCCAAGAAAGTATCTCAGAAGTCATGGCCTGCTCAAGTCCCAAAGCTTTTACCTCTGGCCAGCCCAAGGCATCCAGAAAAAGCAAACACTGAGTAACAGCAATGGCTGAGTAGTGTCTTAGGGCCCATTCCCAGTGGCGTTTCACCCTGATCTGCTGCTGTTACTCCTTACCTGCTACTCCAACATCTCTGAGCAATTTCAGCATTTATGCTGTTCTTCTTCCTGCCTCTACCACTTCCACGTGCGTTCTGCATGTCCTCTGCCTCCTCCCACAGCTGTAAAACTATTGCTACCTCAGCTTTCTACCCAACATATCTCTCTTGCCTGTGCCCCTCCTGTTTGCACTCATCGATCTCTTCCTGCTGCTTTATTTCCTTCTGCCTAATCCCTGTTCGATCATGCAAGCAACTTGTTTGCACAAACCAAAGTTCACCAAAAGAGAGTATTTTATGTCAGTGCCAATTTTACGTCAGTGCCAGCATGGCCTGGCTGTGTATCTGAAAACGGGCACCCTCTTCATCCTCTGAGCTTCAGATGATCCAGCTACCAGCTGTTTGACTGATTAGGAGGAAAATGCACCAAAATCAGGATGACTCTGCAATTTGACCCATTCTCAGCTTGGAAGAGCAGGCAGTGAAACTGTCTGGAATTACATCGGCTCAGACAACACCTGCCCGCTCCCTCAGAGTAAATTCTCTCTTGGAAACTTCTTCTATCACTCATCTTTAAGTACATTTTTAAACTATGTTTTCCTTCTGCAAGGCTTTTGAACATAATATCTCCTGATGGTAAAATGACAAGTTTCTGCTGGCTCTGTATATGTAAAAGAGAGAAGATCCCCCTGGGACAAGGCATGCTTTTTGGAGCTGAGGATGCTCTCAGCTATAATTTGCCTTTCTGTGAGAAAGTTACATGTTTGAAAAACCTATGCCTGGCTTGTGCAGATACAAGTGCAAACAGGGTAATGGGTGTGCCCTGACGTAGTGCTGCCTGTCTCCTGACAGTCAGTTCTTGGGCTAAGCATTGTTCCTTTGAGACATTATCTGTAAGCTGTTGGTCCTTCGTGTGCCAAGAATCTTGGCGGGGATGGATCATTTTATACGGAGTTAGAAACGCAGCCAGAAAAGTGTTCAGAGAAAGGATCAGCTGCAGCTCACGCTGCAGTATCTTACATATCTTATATATCTTATATAAGGATCTTTTGTCCTTATGCCCCTGAGGTTGGGAAAGAAGGGCCTATTCCAGCAGCATGAGAAATAACCAGAACCAGCTTTAGAGGAGTAACTGCACGGCTCATGTTCCCAAGTGGAAGGTGACAGAGCTGTTCAACTTCCCAGAGCTAATTTTCCACGAGCAGATAACTACTGAGATCTACCACAGGCTCACCAGCAGGAGCCACAGTGATCCTGCTGCCCCCTCCCCTGGGAGGGTTACAGTGGCAAATGATGTAGATGGGAGGTTACACCTGGAGCTCAGGTGCTTGTGTGGTCACCGCCATGCTCAGAAGTGGATTTTTACCACTTCCCAGCCACTTGTAAGGGGGCTGGTTGGCCAGGTGTCCTTGCTGTAAAGATGCTGGCAAGTACCTGTGGACTGAGTACCATGGGAGCAGTCAGTGTTACCAGCAGGCAAAGAGCTGTGAATAAGGGAAAACTCAAGAGTGAGAGACCGGCTGGGTAACCCCTGCTAGGCACGGGCATCATGACCAACAATGTGGGGGCAATTGAGAGAAGGGTCACAAAGTGCCCTCTCTCTTGACCTCTACAGGACACCAGCAGCAGAGCAGTGGTGCTGGGAATGGCTGTGCAGGGAGATCTGCTTTGAAGCAAGGGGAGATGCTGTAGGTCAAGTAAAAGGGCAGGAGCAGAGCTGACGTCCACACAAAGGGTACCAGGATCAGAGAATCTGAGTGCAGGGGTATTTCCTTTGACAGTGCTCCAGATCTTTGCCAGGGGAAAGGACTGCAATACCTGTAGGTTCCTGGCCACTTCAAACAGCTGTAGGCAGGAAAGATACACAGGGGTTTGTGGCTTCTAGGATTTTTGAGAACTCTCTCTGTTCGTTCTCTGTGTGTGAAAATTACCAAGGCAGCTGCAGGCGGGCAGAAGTGTTACTGTTCCCGAGGCTCTCAGCCAGTGGTGCCGGATCCCCGTCAGCTCAGCCAGCGCTGGTTAAACGGGTCACATCAATGCTTTTAAGTGCCCCCGAGCTCAGACGTTGTCCTGCCTCACCACCCTGTGGAAGCAAGCAGCAGCACAGCCTTTCCTCTGCACAGCACATGTGCCCGGCAGGGAAGCACCAAGCCTCAAAGGCTGCCCTCTCCTCCTCTTCCTTTTCCTCCCACTTCAGAACTAGGACTAAACGCCTTGGTTGTGTGGATGTATGTGGGTGGTTACTGAAATCCCATATCCAGGACACCACAGGACCCAGCTCTTTCCCTCCTTGCAGCACCCACCATCCTGCCTGCGTGCTGAACCCCTTACTGTTCCCCCCCGACTGTCGTGCTCCCACTCCCACCTGCCTGGGTTTTTGGTCTGTGGATGAGGGGCATGGAAGGACACAGGGGAGGGTCTGTCCTTCCTTCCAAGGTGATGGGGAAAGATGGATCAGACCCTTGGAGCTGGGCTGTAACGTGTCAAGGTGCATCTGGCTCTGTGGAGAGGAAGGGGTGACACCTCACTTCCCTCAACCCCCTGCTCACACACTTGCCAGGCCTGCTCCTTGTACTCCACATTTTTTCCTTTCCAAAACAAGTAGAGGCTTTTTCCGTGTACAATCCACTTTATGTTGCAGGCCTGGGCTGCTTTCCCTCCTGCCTCCAGGTCAGAACCTGATGGTGGGCCAGCCTGCTTGCTCCTTTCTGAGCAGGAGCAGTGTGGGAACCATTTCTCTCAGAGCATGGGTGAGTCCTTCTTGTCTTTTGAATTTTCTGGGAGCTTTGTGGTGCCAGTGAGGAGGCTGCTCACGGCTGGAGGGCTGTGGGCAGCCGGAGAGACCAGGTTCGTGGCATCCAGAGGCAAGGGCAAGATGAAAGCAGCAGGTTTCTCTGTGGTAAGGGAGTGCAGTGCATGGAGATAACGGAGCTGAGCAGCAGCTGGAGCACTGGACAGGATCTCAGCTGCCATCCGCAGGGACTCGGAAGCAGCCTTTTCCCCCTCAGCAGCGATCACCTGCCAAGCAGGGGAAGAAGGAAGGTTCTGTGAGGCTGGGAGTGAGGGGGCACAGACTGTTTGTTACAGAGTGAGGTTGCCATGGTGAAATTTTCAGGGTCAGTGTGATTATAACATTCCTGCTCCTTGAAGATCACAGCATGTAACTAAACCTCTTGGCATTACCAGAAGTTTGGAAGCTCATGTCTAGCATGTTTTTACTAGGCACATGGGAGCTCACAACTGAGCTCCCCTTGTTAGACTCAGCTCTTGTTCAGGAATTAAAGGAAACGTATCAACCCAGAGTTGTGTGCCTGTGTGGCACGTCCCAGGGACTTCAAACCTGGAGGTGGGAAAGGAAATGCTTTGGAAGGAGATGAGAAGCATTCAGATGTTGGCTTACCCGCACTTTGGCCTGTCTCTGGGCCTCCGCTTCCGCAGCCAGGGACTGCCGGAGCTCAGCAGGCAGCTGCACGTTGTTGCTGTGGTAGTAAAGACAGGCATTAGGAGCTCTTGGCTCTCCTGGCAGCACTGGATGCTCAGTCTGAGGCTTGGGATGGGCTCAGTCGGTCTCTGCAGAGCAGTTCATTCATATTCTTTGCCCCCTGGGTGTCCCTCTTTGCGTGTCTCACTTTAGCCTTCTACCTCCATTCCCATCCTTCTCTTTCAGCCTGGTTTTCTAGTGATCAGGCTTGCATGATCACCAGGCAGCAGGGAGACCTGTTTGTGCCTCTGAGGCTTACAGTTTAAGCTCAGTCTGTGAGACAGCAGAGACTCCACCAGGAGACTGCACTCAAGGCAGGCACAGGAACGTTCTGTTCACAGCTGTATTCATGCACTGCTTGGCTCTCTCTTCCATGTCCCTCTATGTGACGAGTGAGTCCCACCTTTCTGCACAGACTTGAGTGATGAGCCCATCCCTACCAGTGCTGAGACCCCGGGGCCTTTGATCTAGAGTGGGACATGGAGAGTTCAGTGCCTGCTGTGCCTTCTGGGCTACCAGAATTGAGTGCAAACTCTGCCTGCAGCAGCACTGAAATGGTGATGAGATCCCAGCCAAGGATCCTGCTCTGGCTGTCAGGGCAGGAGAAAGAACAGTCTGACGTGGAAATTTTACATGAGGCAGAGGCTGAAAAGGGCAGGGAAAATAGGAAGGTGAGAGGCTCTACCTTCTGCAGATCACCTGCAGGGAGAGGGCCAGAGGCAAAGCAGGAAGAGGAGCAGGCAACAGCGAGCAGCACAGGACAGGTACTTGCAAAGGGACAGAGAATTCCCTTCTACCAGCATTTCCTACTTACATTTCTATTCTCTCCACTTTGATCCCCCAGCAGCCTGTGACCGCATCCAAAGCCACCTATGAAGAGGAATAATTTTAGAGCACGGGAAGAACAGCAGCCCTGGCCTAGGCCCCTAACAGGGAGCAGGACAGGGCAGGGACTCTAACTGCAGGACTGTACGACAGATTTATCAGGTTCAGTGTGCTACTGGGCAAGGCCCCTCAGAAATAAAATTACTGCCCTCGCTTCCCATTTGTGTTTACCCCAGGGGTTCAGGGTGATTTAACTGGAGTCCACACTGATTCCAAGTGTGGAAGCCTTCTTCAAAGCAGTGTCTGTGACTCTGGGGGACTGGCCACCTGGGCTTCTTTGCAGAGCCTCAATTCACCCCTTGCTTTGCTCTCTCTGTCCCCACCGAAGCACCTTTATCTCCTGGCTGATGTTCTTCCTCTCCAGCAGAAGCTCCGAGAAGGCTTGATGTGCCAGGAGGCGCTTCGTGGTGGTCTGCACCAGCAGCTGGATGGCACTGGAGATGCTGGTCAGGGTGGTGAGGAGGAGAGAGGCATTTTCCAACCGGTAGTAGCAGACAGCATCTATCTCCAAAGTAACCATGTCTTTGGTCACCACCTAAGTAGAAGACATTAGGGGAGATGGAGCTGGTTCTGGCAACTCTAAGGTAGCACAGAAGAGCACACAGCTGGGAGAATGATGAAGACGAGCTGGATGGTCAAGTGTTTGTAGCTTCCACCCCTGCTACTGACGGATCTTGGGCAAACTAGAGGTTACTTCGAGATGTTTTTTTCACTTTTCTTTGCAAGGATGAAGGTAGGAAGCTTCAGATTTAACATTTAAAAGATCCCAAAATTAATACAGAGAGAGGGTGTCAGCCATACCTGATGGAAGGGGATCTCTAGGGTTTTGAGGCGGAGGTCTATCTTGTGATAGGTGTCCAAGCAGGGAAGGAAAAAGAAAAGGCCTATGGGAGGAAGAGAAAGACAGCTGGTAATCATCAGAACTGCAGAAATTACCTCTTCTGTTTTGGAGAACAGGGGAGGGTTTAGCATGCAGAACTACAAAAGAACAGCAATACACAGGCTCAAACTCTCAGGCTGCTTCTGTGATGGAAAAGCCATTAGAAACTACTGGCCCTTAAAAGGAGCAAAAACCATCCCATCTCCTGTCTAGCCATGCCTGCTTGGAGGGCACGAGCATGCCAGCTTTGGTAAGGCATGCAGAAGAGGAGCAGCGTGGCTGGGAGGAGCTCAGTAAACACCTTACCAGGTCCTTTGGCTCTGCCAGGAAGGAGATGCCCAAGGCGGAAAACAATGGCTCTCTCATACTCCCGCACTACCTGCAGAGGGAAACAAAAGCTAGGCTGGAGCGGAGGGAGTGGCACTGGGAAAGGCAGCCTCGCTGGCACGGGAGGAAGTTTGTTCTGGAAAAGCCCTGCAAAGGGAGGATTTCAGCAGGTTATGGCATCACCTGTCACTGAGTCACTGTACCCTATGCCCAGAACTGCTAGCCAGCCTTGTATATGAGGAGCCCTGTGACAGACAGATTCGGTGAGAGCAGCCCATGTTAGACCCACACAGGGTTTCCCAAGATGACCCGGCATTTTGTTTCTTTATAGCCTGGCCAAACTTAAATAACCAAGTTAAAATTTTCCATGTTGCTCGTTTCCCTCCAAGGCAAACATGTGCCCACTCTAAGAGCTGTAATACTGACATTCTTGTTGATAACAAGATGAATGTGAAATTTCCTGAGAGCTGGGAATCAAAATATGCCTCCGTGTAGCCATGCTATAAATCTGAATAAAAATGAGAGGAAGAGGGAAAATCTTCTATTAACTGAATGATCAATCTCTCTTAAAATTTTTTATTCAAAGCCTATTTACCCTGCTGCTGTAATGCAACCATCTCTGGGCTAGGTAGGCTGAGGGATGTGTCTGAAAGCGAACAGACTTGCAATCTGTTTTAAAAAAGAAAAACCTTAGTTTCTGCCTGCTGGTATTTCAGCAGGAGTATTTGATAGGCAGTGGTTGGACCCCTGTGCTGTAGCAACATGTGATAAAGGACAAATCAAAATTAATGAGTTGAAGAGGTATAAATAGGGCCTTAGACCAAAAAAGCTTTATGCTCATGTCCAACACATGGTGAATCAGTGTGTGACATCCGGATCAGACACCAAATACTGAGAGGCCCCATGGCTATTCTCACCTTCATGCAGAACCAGACAGAAATGGGGAAGGTCATTATGATGAACAGCAAAGACAAGATGGTCAAAAGCCACTCACAGACACCCAGACCAGGAGACTTCACACCTAGGGAGAAACCCAACAGGACTGTGTTAGAAGAGGACTGCTCCCACAATACTGATAGCCTGACAAGTGCCTGCACACATGAGCTTCACTGTTGTCCTTTGCCTGGACTCAGTGTAACTGAACCACCTGGCTCTCTCTGGGCTTGAGTTAAGGAACACTCCCTGCTCCAGACTGCCAGGAGCTGCAAGGACGGATGGATAGATTTTGTCTCTGCTTTACTGACAAAAGTGAGCCATGCTTTTCCATGGTTGCTTGACTAGAGAGCAGATTTCATCTTGAAGAATTGGGGCTACCAAGCAAGGTTGAAAGGCTTGGAGTGGGCAACTTCGCTGAGCTGGGATCCCTGAAGTTTAGTTGGAAAGATGAGCCAAAGACAAAGATTGTAGATAAAAGAGAGCTTTAAACATGAACAGCCTGAAGTGCCCTTCTCTTTTAGAGTATTTCAGGTTGTTTTGGAACAGGATTTTAGTTGCATCCTAGCTCCCTAATGCAGTGGGATGAAGCCTCTGGTCCAGTGAAATCTTCCTGTGTTCTAAGAAGTCACCCCAAGGTGCTGGAGACTGACTGGGGTGGTCAGCCCAGATGAATATTACTTTCTACATCTCCCCAAGCTGAGTGTGGGTCATCTTGCTCTGACTGCCCTTTGTTGTATTCCTGTCTGAGGGAAAAATCGGCAGGAATGGCATGAAAACAGATGGAGCCAGAGACTGGACCTTGATTTGCAACTGTGAAGTTAGCATCCCTCCCATTTTTAATCCCTCCCAACCCTTCCATGCCTGCCCCTCTGTCTTTAAAATTCTTTGTAGAACCACCAGGTCCTGAGGGAGCTTCAGATCCCAAGAACCCGTGTGGTCACTAGAGCTCCTAAGTACTGCTCAATAGGTGTAACTCCTGTAGCGGAGGCAGAAAGAGGAAGCTGTGAAGAACTAGTTCCCAGGGAGTCAGCAGCACAAAGTCTGAACCTTTGTGTCACTCTGGGGCAGCAGAGGTGCTAGCATGGAAGGGCACAAGTGGTGCTGGCTCTTGTCATACACATCTGCCACGCCTGTGGTGACGCTGGGTCCAAACAGGCCCAGTTGTGTTGCCAAAAGGATCACGATGCTCCCTTCTATTGTAGCAGGCTGGGAATGTGCCTAACAAACACATGGCGAGGAGCTGCTCTGAAAGGTCATCCAGCTGGTGAGCTGCAAGTGTGCACCCCAAGGGCAGTTCTTCCCTGCAGTGAGATCCCTTGGGCTATGAACTGCCAGTAAGGCCAGTGCCATCCACCGAAAGGAGGCCAAGCAAGAAAAGGAAGAGATCAGAGCATAAACAGGACTGGGGAGTAGCAAGATGAAGCATGAAGGATGCTGGGAATGTAACTGCTTGTATCCAGGTTCACTGCTTTGCTGGACGGTGCTGATAAGCCTGCAGAAGCTGGCTGGGAGGCTGGCTGGAGTCTCCCATATCCTATCCTGAGGATAACCACGCCTGTGCAAGGTGGGTGTGATGACACTGTGCAGAGAGCAGAGTCACACTGTGACCCACGCAGCATCAAAGAGCCCACAGTTTTCCAACCCCTTCCCTTCTTTAAGCCATACCTTCCTCTTGCTGCTCACTATCCAGCAATGCCACTGCCTCCATTTCTTCATCAGACACCACATCGTCCACATCCACCACCGTGGAGGTATGCACCCTCCCATCAGTCCCCGCGGTGCTCTTGGTCTCCTTGGCTTTCTCCTGCTTTATACCTCCCTTTACTTTGCCACCTTCTCTGCTGCTCTCCCTCTTCTCTCGTTTGCTCTGCGTAGCCGGGGACTCTCTGCGTCTCCTATGAGACTCCCTGGAAGAGCTCCGAGACCTCTTATCCATCCTCATCTGTGCCGAGGAGCACGCAGGTGCCTGGGGAGTAGAATGAGTACGTGCTTGAATTTATTGCTGCAGGCAGGAAAAGCAGGCAGGGGAGGAGAGAAGGGGAGGTGTCACATCAAGGAGGCTCGTTTCAAGTTCATCACAGGCTTGTCAGGCACAATATACAGTGAAGTGAGCAAGCTGTTTCCAGCTGCTCTGCTCTCATCATGCACTGCTGTGGAGATGGGAAGGAAAGTTAGACCTGGACAGGGTGTACCCCAGGAGGACATTCTATTTGCATCTTCCTGCTTTTGGAAATAAAATGCAATCAGAAGCACTCAGGTGATTTTCAGTAGATAGTTTCTGCAAAGCTGTTAAAAAGCAACCTAAAAGTAACTGTCAGGCATGTGGCCCCAAAGATATCAAAAGGTGAGAGTGGCCCAGAATAGTCACCAGGGTGAAAAAGCTTTGCTGGCGAGATCAGTGGCTTACTCAGGAGTGCTTGGAGGGGGTGTTGTGGTGAATGTCTGGGTGAGTACCATCTCTCACTGCTCTGTTCTCCACAAGCCCTTTGACTGGCACTGTGAAGGGACACTGGCAGCAACCCCCTGCTCTCCAGGCTCACCTTCTGGCAAGGAGGGAAAGTGACTGGTCCCAGCTCTCCTGAACGGGTGTTAATATGACAGCCATCACAGAGTTAGAACTGTTGAATCTAAACTGCCAGAAGAGTTTGTGCCTAAATCCCTCCGTAGTTTTCCACAGCAGGAGCATGGCAGACCGAACACAGGAGCTTCCTCTTTTCATGCTGCTCAGCCTGTGTTGACATCTGCAAAAACCTGTGGAAGAAACACTTCTAAAGTCACCACCTGTGTAACAGAAATCAGCACCTGGCTAGAAATTACACTACAGCAAGACACAGCTGGGACATAAAGCAGGGCAGGGCTGAGCTCAGGGATTCCAGTCCCTGATGCAGAGGAGTGGCTGGAGGGAGCTGGAAAGACAGCTGGGGAGGTGCTGATCCTGGTTTTTTTCACGGATTCCTGTTTTATTGGAGACTTGTGCTCCACCCAGACTCAGGATCTTGGAGGCAGGGAGGTCAGGAACTGCCTGCTTTCTCTGCTGTGCTGGGTGCCTTGTCAGCAGGTCACCAGGGAAGTGATGGATGCAGAGGGCTAAAGGCAGAGAAAAGTTGGGTGTGAGTGGGACGTAATTAACAAATTTTTACAGTGTATATTCTTTGGAAGTGCTCCAGAAACCTTTGCCACTTGGTGTTTATCACTTGGCCAACATGGGACTGGCGGGGATGGTCTCCAGCTGCTGGCAAGGCAAGTGGTGTTTTAAGCAGCAACAGCAAAAGGCAGCTCAGGTCTGGTTCTGCATTCCAGTTGGTGTCTTGTCAAAAGCACCATGACATATTTAACACCTCCAAACCTGCAGCGTGCTGGTTTTGTCTGATGTTTTATTCAGCCAGAGGGTCCTGACTCCACCATGCCTGGGAGATGTGTTTGGCTGCCAACTTTTGAAACGAGGCGATTTTTTAAGGGCACATGATGATGGGTTTGCAACCTTTGGTGTCCCAAAATTCGTAAGTTCAGCTCCTTTTTTAGTCCGAAAAGTACTCCTGTGTGGAAATCAGCTGTGCAGTTGAGGGGGTTTCGCAGGTATCTGTGAGCCCTTAGGAAACAGCCATTGCACCCCACTTTACCACATTCTGTGACTTCAGGAAAGTCACTCAGTGTCTCCTCTGTGGATTTTCCTCTCAGATGGGACTAAAAAAATACACAAGACTCCTCTTAAAAACCACATGTGGTGTTAAATATTGTTACATTGAAGGACCTGGTCCTGTTTTGTGTGTGGCTCTTTCCTAATGTGTCTCCACTGTGGATTTTCCTCTTTGATGTGACTAAAAAATATAAAGACTCCTTACAATACAAGACTTCTTTTACAAAATACAAGACTCCTCTTAATAACATTAGGAATGGAGGTTCTGGAGCAAGTCCAGAGAAGGGCAGTGGAGCTGGGGAAGGGTCTGGAGCACAAGTCTGATGGAGGAGTGGCTGAGGGAGCTGGGGGAAGCTCCGCCTGGAGAAAAGGAGGCCCGAGGGAGACCTTATCACTCCCTACAACCACTTGATGAGAGGGAGGGTGTAGCCAGGCAGGGGCCAGGCTTTTCCCCGAGGCAACAAGAGACAGGACAAGGGGACATAGTCTCAAGCTCCACCAGGGGAGGTTTAAGTTGGACTAGGGAGGAATTTCTTCACAGACGGGGGTGAATAGACATTGAAACAGGCTGTCCAGGGAGCCTGTGGCATCACAGTCCCTGAAGGTGTTTACGGAAAGATTGGACGTCGCACTCGGAGCTCTGGTCTGGCTGACGTGGTGGTGCTGGATCATAGGTTGGACTTGATCATCTCACAGGTCCTCTCCAATCTGGTTTGTTTTGGTTTGTTTTGTTTTTTTGAGGCAGGGGCATCTCCCCGCCGGTCCTCCCCAGCCCC
>VZRQ01004838.1:637509-652972 GCA_013397975.1 Machaerirhynchus nigripectus | reverse complement strand
GGCGGGGATGGTAGAGGGCACAGATATAGGGGGGGCAGTGAACTCCAGGGGTGCTGGCAAGTGAGTACGGGGGTTGTTGGTGAACTTGCTGCCAGCTCCCCCTGCCAGCTTTCAGCTGCTAAGTGGGAAAAAGTCAAAATTCCACGTGATTCTGTGCAGCTGTGGTATAAGCTGTCATCTGCTTGCGTGTGCTCCCCTTTAGTACAGAGGCCTCGAAGCAGGCGCAGCTTATGGAGGTGCTGAAGAAGGAGGTGAGGGCGATGCTGATAGCTGCCAAAGCGGGCTTGACGCCGGAGCAGCTGGAGGAGCAGTACATGGCCATGGTCTGCAAGCCTCTCCCTCTGCGCAGCCTGGGCTTCCAGTCCACCTTGGAGCTGGTGACACAAATGCCTGAAGTTGTCCGAATCTGTTCTTCTAAGAATGGCGCTGTAATCCTCAAAGGTGAGGTTTTGTTTCCAAATGGGTGGAGCAGTTGTTTGGAACATCATAGTGGTGTGAAGCGTTGTCCAGATGTGCAGAGCTGTAATGTCACGTATCTGTTAATCTGTTTCTCATATGACTCTGGTTATGTTTTTGTCTTCGATATTTCTCCTTGTATTCTGATCTGCCTTTGAACACCTTTGTGCTCTTCCCTCCTGAAAAAGTCGCCCAGGCTTCTAGTTATTTTTGTACACTTTTGCACTCTGCACTTAGTTTAGAAACTGAGGTAACGTTTCCTTATGGGTACACTAGAACTGGTAAGCATCACTTTTCCTGTAAATGCAGGCTACAGCAGGAGCCAAAACCAGGGGCCTCTCAAGAGAAGCTGTGAAGGTTTCCCTACCTGATCCCATAGGAAGTTTAGCCTGTATCAAAGAGCCTTTTTCATTTTCTTTTTTTTGGGGGAAGAGTTGCGGAAATAAATGGCAGCTGCAAAGAGTTGATTGGGAAGGGTGAAATGGTTGGGGGCTTTTTGAGTGCTACAATAACACAAGAAAAAGTTGTTTAGAAGCTTGGAAAAGACCTGGGCTGTTCTCCAGAGGGTCCTTTCCTGGGCAGGGGGTGCTCTGTAATGAGAGTTTACTGTGATTCTGCTTTCCCAGCAGAGAGAGCAAAACTCTCAGCAGCTTGGGTTTTGTTTGTGATCCTGCATCCAGGAATTTGACCTGCCATCCTACCTGGTCTGCATTTCTAGGGATGAGGGTGCAAACTGGTTGCTGGCTTTTAAAAATAGTTCAGTCCAGTTTGCAAAGGGAGAGGTTGCTGGAAATCAGCCGTGATTTAGTGTGGGTGCTTTTGAAGGAGACAACTGCTTCTGGAAAGGGTGTGGAGAAGAGGAAAAAAAGGAACGAAGAGGAGCTTTGTCGGCGTAGAGCTTTTAATGGTTCATTGTTCTGGTTGTCAGTTTATTTCTCTCTGTTGTAGCCATTGCAGATGACTCCACCAAAGGGATTGCCAAGCTGGTTGCCAACCAGAAAGTAAAGACACGTAATAAGGCATCAAAGAAAACTGCTACGAAGGCGAATGCTACTTTTCCCACTAAGAACTACAAGAATCCACAGAGTTTCCAAACTCTGGGTGCTGGGGCTCCCATCCTGCCAGCAACAGTGAAGGCTGAGCTGCAGGACCTGCTGAGTTCCTCACCGCTTCTGCTCGGGGACTTGGACAAGGCCTTCCTCAGGCGCTTTGGCCGGGCGTTCCAGTACAGGCAGTTTGGGTTTTTGTCCATGTCTGAAGTCCTCAGAAGCATGTCTGATTCCATTGTTGTTGAGCAGACAAAGGCAGGTTCCTTGCTGGTCCTGAGGAAGCACTTGGCAAACAACATAGAACAGGAAGAGGTGCCTCAAGGTGAGGCTGAGGAGGAAGAGGTGCCTCAAAGTGAGGCTGAGGAGGAAGAGGTGCCTCAAGGTGAGGCTCAGGAAGGAGAGGTGCCTCAAGGTGAGGCTCAGGAGGAAGAGATGCTGCAAGGTGAGGCACAGGGAGAGGAGATGCTGCAAGATGAGGCTGAGGAAGAAGAGATGCCTCAAGATGAGGCACAAGAAGAAGAGATGCTGCAAGGTGAGGTGGTGTGTTTAACTGAAAGCACATAGCTCTTACAAGCTCTGTGGCCAAGCAACTGCCTTTCAGGTGTCTGTTGCTACATTTCCACTTGCTGTAGAAGTCCTGATTCCCCGGGGGTTTAGCACAGTAGGGCTGTTGTGTGCTGCAGGAGCAGCTGTCACAAGGCAGTTGTCTTGGTAGCAGAGAATTTTACTGGAAGGTTTCGTCACGTTGCCACTGGTTTTTCGGTGTGATGTGAAAGAAGGGATGATTGGCCCACTCGGAGTATGGACTTGCTGAATGTGTGTGTAGGACTGGAATTTCTGGTCATTCCAGGCAACAGGTGAAAAAAATAGAAGGATCTTCTGAATGTCTGCTCTGCAGGCTGGTACCCTTTTTCATACACTTTTTGAGACTGAAGATTTAACAGTGGCCTGAAAGGCACGGCTACAGTGTTCCACAAAAGAGACAGGACTGCAGATGCCCTCAGCGTTCCCATAAAACCTATGGGAGAGGATGGATAATCACATAGAGTTCCTGCCAAATTGATAGCTTTTCCAGGGAAAATTCGTTTTAACACTATTCTAGCTATGGATTTTAATCCTTAGCTTGCTTACAAGAGCAAGTGATTCTTGTTTTGTTTTAACTTGGTGATGTGGTGAATCCTCATGAATGCGGTGGCTGTGAATGCTTACAAGTAGTGAGGAAAACAACACCAGTGCTTTCAGACTTTCATTTTTTGATGTTTTCCCTTACTGCTTAATATGCAACACTGTGTCAGTCCAGCAAAGGATAACAGGTGAATTACTGTCCTTGCAGCAGCGTCTGCAGGTGAGATGCCTCCTTTGGAACCCATCCGTGAGACGGAGAGCTTCCACCAGGCAGCACTTCCCATGGATTTGGAGCCGGTGCAAACACAAGCAGTAGGTTTGGGTGATCACCTCAAACAAGTAAGTGGCTGGACAAATGATCTGTAGATGTTTCATGTTGTATTCCAAGGGGTGGTGCTGTTTTTACTGTCCTTGTTTCTGTTTGCATTGCTGATGCACTGCTGCTTTCAAACGTTTTTGTACCTGTTATAGATGACTCTGGAGGCAACCTGGCTCATACTGACCTGGTGTATAGCTTTATGTGGCATCCAAAGCCAGTCTTTTTCTGGCCTCCTTCTGGTCTTGAGGTCTATCAGATCATCCAAGGCCAGTTAAGTGTTATCGTGCTTGCTTACAACAGTGGTGATACCTTTTGGTATAGTTACTTGTAACTGGACTGTAATAACTTTGTTGTGAGACAAGTTGTGTGAAATTTCCCCTGCTGCTGTTGACAGAGCTGCAGTGTCAACCAGTTTGACAGAGCTGGGGAATGTTCCTCAGTGACCTTGATTCCTGCAGTCTCAAGTCTGCTATTTGGTAGGAAATTATCATTGTTTTGTTTTGTTTAGCAGTGTATTTTTAGAAAGGGATGGAAAATAGCGGTGCAAAGGCTCTGAACTGCCAGATCTTTTTGGCAGCATTTGTCCCTCCTTTATCTTTTTCTTTTGAGCATCTTTAGACCTTCTTTTTCTTAGGAAAATCCTTCTGCTTAGAGTTGTTTCCTCTGCCAAGCTTGTCTTATGGCTATACCCAGCTGCACAATTGGAGCTTATAGGCATGGAAAGAATCCCAAGGGTTCTTCCTGACTTCGGTGTTTTGTGTACTAATGAGCTCGGCAGCCTGGAACTATGAGTTGGACTTTGTGTAGCACTTGGTAAAACAGACCCTTGAGAGATTCCTGGCATCCTGTGCTGATCCTTTAAAGAAATTTTACCTTGGTGTGATGAGGTCCCCAAGGAATTCCCCTAGATCAAACCACAGGTCTGCTTGTGTGAAGGCTCTAAAAGGGGGGTTGTGGTCTAGGTAGCCCCAGATTTTTGTTCCTAGGAATTGCAGAGGGAACCCGTTTAAAGATCCTGGCAAGACAAGACTTGGAAGATGTTTGTGCAACTACTGTTTGTCATGGAACACCAAGTTTGATGTTCTGTTTTGAAAATGCTCTAAAGAGGAGGAAAGCGGTTTGGAATGTGCTAATTTGGATGTGCAATGGACATTTGTTCATCAGGATGCTGCAAGGCAGAGAGGAAACATGCAGCCTGATTCCTGCCCTGCTGCCTGGTATCCCAAGACTAATCCTGAAAGTGTTTTCAGGGTCAGATGGGGCACAGGGGCTGAGTCCATCTGCCCGGTTCCAAGAAGGAGAAAGAATACAGAGCTGCTGCTCTCAGGAGCTTTTTCTTGCTGTCCTGACAGAAGGAAAACTCTTGGCAGCTGCCAGTCCGGCTTGGGGCAAGGAGTCAGCCACTCTTGCAAGCCCCACCTCTTTAAAAGCCTGGTTTTACACTGTGTTCTCTTGCTTTGTCTTTTTATAACTTTGTTGCATTTTGTGAGCGTGTTTTCAAGTACACATCCTGTAAGTCTTTCACAGAAATGTCTGCTGTCACTAACAACGTGTGAGCTAGACTATAAAGCTCATGTGTGCCCTTAACAGTCTGATATGAGGAGCATTCTCAGAGCAAAATTGTCCCTTAGAAACGCCACCATTCACAGGCACTACACGGAGGGAATCTGTGAAATTTGTAAGGGTTTTTTAGAGGAGATGCTGCTGCCCAGGCCAGAATTCCCTCAGTTGCTCTTAGACTCAAAAATGTTAACTCACTGTTTAACTCAAATGTTTTAGTCAAAATTTTTGGCTCCAAAAAATTGAAGGGCATTAGGCTTTACTCAGTCTGCAGAAGGAGAGACCAGGGAAGTGGTCACAGGACCAAGCCTGCCAGAATTCAAGAAACATTTGGACAATGCTCTCAGGCACATGGTGGGATTCTTGGGGTGGTCCTTTGCCAGTCTAGGAGCTGGACTTTGATGATCCTTGTGCGTGCCTTCAAACTCAGAATACTCTGTGATTCTGTGCACCTTTACAAAGTGATTAAGAGAGCCACTATTGCAAAACCCCATTGTTTGCAGTTGAATTTAGCCATATAAGCAACAGGGAATGCACTGGAATATGAATTTCCCACACCTTGCCTGATGCATGATGCAGTGGTAACTTGTAGTGTGTTCACAATGAGTAAAACTGAAGTGGTTTTGACTTCTGATCATTGGAGAAGTGCTGTCTGCTGGCACAAAAGGAAGCTCTTGAGACAGTGAAAGTAGCTGATGTCTGATTAAGGCTCCCATCCATACTACTTCAAGTGAAATAGTGTTTTCAGCAGTTAGAATAATGAAAAATTGAAAGCTGTGCTAACAGCTCACTTGGACACATTTGTCTAAAGTGAGAAAAGAAGAGAATTTGTAGGTTTTGACTGGTTTTGTCTCTGGGAAGTAGCTCTAGTGTGCAGGTGGGATGCATTCATGTCTTCTGTCACTTCTGAATAATTTTCAGAGAGTTTTGCTAGTTCAATCATGTACTTTTTTATGGTCATGGAACATAAAAAAAGTATCTTTTCAGTAAAATCCAGCAGAGAGATGGGTTGGCTTTGGGGTTTGGTTTTGTTTTGCTTTTTTGGCAATAGCCATTCACTACTTTTGTCTAAATGTGTGATGTGACTTCAATTCCTCTCCTTTATTCCTTGCAGGAATATGAGCATGGTATTTTTGTAGCACCCCTCTTAACACTGGAGGGAAGAAAGAAAGAGAGTGTGAAAATGATTATATCAATCACAGGGAAAGTTTTCATCCAAATTTGTCCAGTTTGTTGGGGTTCTCTGATACTCAGTAATTCACAAGTCCCCAGGAAAGCTGAACTATTTTTTAAATTAATGGAAAGGCCGATTCTGTGTGTTCAGTGCATGAGGAGACTTTTGAGTGCCACCTCCCACTTATCCCTTTGTAGCGTCAAGGTTTTGAGCAGTTATCACCAGCTCCAGAAATCCCTCCAGATGCTGTTCAGGACAAAAGCCTTTGCAGTTTGCCACCTCTGAGGAGAAGGTGCTTGGTGGGAGTCCTTGTGGAATTCGTCGTCTCTCCTAGCCAGTTCTACATCCACGTCTGCAGCACGGAATCATCCTATAAACTGCAGGATCTGATGTTTGAGATGAGGTGGGAGCATGCTACGGCAGGGCAGTGTGTGTCTGTGCTGAGGGAACAGGGCACCCAGCTCTTGGTGATGGTCACTGCTGACTTCATTACTCGGGACAGAGATGCTGATGCTGTCCTGAAACACTCACTACTCAGACAGCTGATCTGTCCCTTTTAACTGACAAGCAGTAAGTGTGGTCACGGGCAGTTCCTGTAGGTTGCCTCTGTCCTAGCAGTTCTGAGCATTGTAAGCCTGGAAAGGCTACGGAAAGGAGCTTCAAGGGTTCCTTTGTCATGTCTGGTGCAGCCGTTGCCAATGTGCTCAGTTAAGGCTTTTACTTCCCACATCCAACACTGCACCTGGGCCAGTACTCCAGAACCTGGTTCATGAGAAACGCTGAAATGTCAAGGTAATGGTGGAAAAGTAGTGATTACAGTGACTGTGTTTAGCCTCTGATCAATCCCCATTAATTAACTTTTTGTTGGACCCCGAGAGTAATCATTCAAACGTTAAAAGTTTGGGTTTGCAATTTTATTGCCATTTCAGTTTAAGTGTGGCAGAACAGAGATATAAAGGGTCTATTAAAAATCCTGAAAATTCATGTCATGGGGACTTTGAAAAGTCAGGATTCTTGTGATGCCCCATATATTTCTCCTTGTTCATCCCCTGCTCCCTACTAAGTGCAGGTCCTCACCGTGCTCTTTTACAGACACGTTTACTCACATAGAGTCGCTTCTGATAAGTACATCATGCCTGAGTCCGCGGTGCGGCCTGGGCAGCTCTGCTGTGTCATGGTCTCCAAGTGGTGGTACCGTGGGATCATCCACCGCGTGATCAACGACCAGGAGGTGGAGGTGTTCTGCGCAGACTATGGACACCTCCAGGTTGTCCAGAAGTCTTGGCTGAGATTCCTCAAGTAAGTAAATTACACATGGGCAGCAGAATTGCAGAACAGTTGAGGCTGGATTAGGCTTCTGGAGGTCATCCTGTCCAAGCGCCCTGCTTAAGTGGGGCTGTTGAGAACGGGCTGCCTAGGGCTATGTGGAAATGGTTTTTGAGTGTTTCCAAGGATGAAGATTCCATGACCTGTCTGGGCAACCCATTCCAGTGCTTGGTCACCCTCCTGGTAAAAATGACACTTTGCAGCTGGTCCACACCATGCTGATGCATGGTGGTGTTCTTCCCCGAGGGCAGGACTTGGTTGAACTTTGTGGGGTTCCTGTCTGCCCATTTGTCTGTCTTGTCAGGATCCATCTGGATGGCAACCTGACCCTCTAGGGCATCAGCCACTCCTGCCAGTTTTGTGTCATCAGCAGACTGAGGGTAGACTCTCTCCCATCACCCAGGTCGATAGTGAAGACATTGAACAATACTGGACCCAGCACTGGTCCCTGGGGTACACTGCTAAATCCTTTCCTGTGTCTGCCTTCACTCCTCAGTCTGTCCTCTTGCTGCTTTCTGTCATCTCAGGGCAAGCTCCGTAATACTCCTTCCTGGGCTGCATGAAAGGATATACAGATTCTCCTGAAGGCACATCAATCCGAGTGGGAAGTACTTGCAGTGTCAGAGGTGCTTGTTCTCTGCAGTTCAGCACATTTCCCATATTTTTGTCTTCCCCCTCGTTTGCCTCTCCTTGTGCCTGGCTGCTGGCATTCTTTGGTTCAAAAGCCATGGCTCTCTGCCTGTAACTTTGTCTGCACAAGGGGTTTTGATGGGAAGGTGCTTGGGCCAGAGAATGCGTGAGGGACCGGTTGTTACTGCTGTTGCTGCTGTGCCCATTCTCTGGATATGGAGAGTTTTCTGAAGCTGCTGTTGGATTTTAGTCGTAAGTGCACAATCCAATGTGTGCTTTGTGTTCCTAAACTGATCCTAGAAGAGGATCCAGAAGAGGAGGAAGTTCTTCTCTCCTGCTGATTTAGCCCTGTTTTTGCTGTAATGGCTTTGCTTTGTATTTTAGGTGGCACTACATGAAACTCCCTGCTCAGGCCATCCCGTGTTCCTTGGCACGGGTAAAACCCGTGGAGGTACGTGTCCACATGCAGTTTTGTTAATTGAGACATGTACAGGAGTTATCAAGTAGAGGTTTTTTCCCCTGCTAAGGGCAGACATTTGGATGAAGTCAGGTCCTGTTGGTATTTATGGCAGAATTGGTACTGTTCTGTTCAGCAGAGTGTGCTGGGTAAGTCTCTGCCCTACAGGTAATCACCCTTCCACTGCTCTCCTTACCATCAGAGCATTCTTGCTTATATTCTTGCAGAAACAGATGGCTACTGTTAAGCAACACAGCAAACTTGTTCCTTTCCCTGCCAGTAGTTCCCCAACGTCCTTCTGAAGCCTTAGTAGCTCCAGCCCTCTGTTTTAAAACATTCTTCTGTGACAGAGCTTTGAGTGAGTTGATTTCATGCACTTAGCACAGCCAGAGAGTTACAGAGGTCATAAAAAAGTTTCTCTGTGATGGGAAACCTCTTGGTCAAGAAGCCTGAGAAGTACAATCTCTGAAGGAAAGCATGTGAGCAGAGTTGCTGCCTCTGTGTTTTTAAAGATGTTGCTTTTAAAAAGTTATTTCTCCTGGGTTTTCAGGGTTAATTACAGTTTTTCTTGTGGTGAGGCTTAGCAGCATCTTAATAAATTTTGATACTTTTAATGTTTGTAAAGTCGTGTGATTCCAGGAATTAAAAAAAAAAACCCAACAAACAAAACCAACAAACAACTGTATTTTAGGCAATCGGAATAAAATCCCTGGTGAATGCCATTGAACTATGTTTGGAAGTAGGCGTTTAGGGTGGAAGGGCATTCCCAGTGTAATGAGAACGGCAGGCTTTAGAGTAGGTTGGTTTAGTTTCATGCTGGGAAGCTTGTCTGCCCAACTTCCCTGTGTTTATCACTAGCCTGGCCTAGCTCAGTTGGCTTTTGGCAAGTGCCCACCAGAAGGAAATGTCTCAGGTGGTAGATGTTGGTCTGTTTATAGTAACTTTGTGTTGTTTCTTCTTCAGGGTACGTGGTCCAGTGCAGCAGTTCTCCTGTTCAAGCATCTCTGTCGCTTCAAGGAACTTGTGGGCATCGTGGATGAATATGTGAATGGTGTTCTGTACCTCTTCCTGTGCGACACATCCACCAAGGAGGATGTCTACTTCCACTCTGTCTTGAGGGATATGGGATATGCTGATGTCTGTGGAGAGAACATCCTTTCCCAGGTCAGGAGGGGAGGCGTGTGCTGCTGAAAGGAAGGGGAAGGGAAGGATCCCTGTTTGGGTGCCTGTAATGGGAAGATTCTTCCCTTGAAGCAAGTGGTTTTGTGAACTGGTATTCCCTCCTTTCCTGTAGCTTGTCATGTTGTGACTGCATCCCAGAGTGTCTAACTCTGTGGTGAGAGCTTGCTTTTTGATTAAGGCGGAATCTGATGACACAGCAGAGATGTTCTGTTTAGTAGAACAAGCTATTTTCAGCCTGTCTTCCAGCAGTGGTTTAAAAGTTGATATGGACATGGTGTTGGTTTAACAACTCTCATACTTTGCCAGTGAAATGTACAGTGCTGGATGGCATAACCATGGTGGATTGCCTGTTGTGTTTGCATAGACACACCAGTTGCAAGCCAGAGCATTTGTGCTTTGGGCTTACCTGTGCCATTATTTGCATGTCCCAGCTCAGTTTCAGTAAGGACTGTGTGGATTATGCAAACCCTTGGGAAGGTACTGCCACGATTTTGTATTTCAGCAGAAATCTGGGTTTTACAGCCTGGAATGCTTCTGTCTGGTGTTTTTATTCAGCAGATGCAGAATGCATGTTTTGGCAGGATTAGATCCTAACAGGGTATTTTTGCATGTGTAGGCCCAATTTTGGGGGAGAGGGGCGTTGCTGAGAAATTTTGCTGCTGGCTAAAGAGGAGTTCATTTTCATGATAAGGCCATTTCTGCAAGAATTTGGAGCTAACTCTTGGGTGTTGTGCACCTTCATAAAACCTGATAGAGATTTGCTGAATCTTTTTCATTCTTTGTGGTAGTTGCAACATAGGGGTTTTTTATTATACTGTGCTGTGTTTTTCATTTCTTCTAGGAATTTGAGGAACTGAATCCTTCAGCCTTGTATATTCAGCCCAGTGGAAAACGGGGGAATGCTGAAGTGGTGGAGCCAGACCTTCACTTGCAGCAGGAATCTCGAGATGCAGACAGTGAAACAGCAGCCTTGAACCTGGATGGGGCCAAGCTGTGACCAGGTGAGAGTTTGGCTCTGGCACAGCTGTCATTCCACGAAATCAGCTCCAGGGCTCAGCAGATGTGTCTTGTTTTAGTCCTGTGAAGTTTTCTGTGGAGTTGGTTTTCTGCTTTTGTAAAAAGCAAGCAGAAACATAATATGAAAACTGTTATTTATGTGGACCATAAATACCTTTCTAGCTGCCTGTCCTCTGATCCCTTTGCAGACTTCAGGGAGTCTGTGTGGTCTCTCCAACCTCCCATATGTGCACCGTAATTTTTCAGTTTGAGAATGGACTCTGAGAACTCAGACCGGTGCCAGATTCTTGTGATGAGTTTGACTTGGCACTTCCATGGTTTTGCACCCCTGGGAGCCAGGAAATGTTTGTTTTCCCTTAGATCTCTGGGGTTTGGCAAAGGATGTGTAATAACTCAGGGCAGCCTGTAAATGCAGGAAAAGACCAGAAGTACTGGTGGCGAATATTTGCATTAAAGGGTCTTGCTCATCCTGAACTGACCTGAAAGGAAGTGTTTTGCAGTCCTGGTTGTTGCTGGGGGTAAGGTTATGTGCAGCTACAGGTTTATCAGAAAGATAACTGTAAGGGTGAGTGTGAAGTGTGTATGTATGCTTCACACCTTGGGTTTCAGAGCATGGTAAAAAAGAAGCCCATGGCTACTTAGCAGTTTGATTAGGGGCTGAACAGAGAGGTTAAGGAGGGAGTAAACCCCAGGTCTTGAGTGCAGTCTGGGGTAGTACCATTAGAAACACCAGGAACACTTGTCTGCAGGTGATGCTCTCCCCTTTTCTGTGTCATTTAAACTGTAGTCTTTTCATGAGACATTTTACTGCAGGGACCAAAGCACCTTTCAAGCAAATGTCAGCTGTTGAAGTGTTCAGCAGGGGGCTGTCCTGGGGCTGTGTTTCTGACATTGCTCCGAAATAAGAGGAAAAGCAGGTTTACAAGTTAATGCTAGTAACTTGTAAAGTAGTCATTTTCTCTAGGTTTTTGTCTAGCCAGCTGGGGTTTCTGTGCTAGAGAAGCTCTGTGTAAGCTGTGTGGCTTGGATGTTACTGTCCTTGCTCTGTCAGTTTATCAAATGAACTGAAAGACATAAACTGTCATCCTACTGTGTGTATTTGCAAGAAGGTAATGTGGGGAAGACTGCAAATCTGAGTTTGTGTTTCAAATGCAGGAATCTGGAGAGTTCCTCACCTAGTTGACTAAAGCAAGATCCATAAAGGTCAGACATAGCTGGTGATTTGAAGACTAGAGGAATATAAATGCATCCTGTCCCTCAGTAAGAATGGCATGGGTGGCAAGAAGAGACAAAAATCACCTTGTTCTTGTCCTAACACTTGTATTTTTAACTGCACGTTAAGCAGAGGTTTTCAGTGGGCTGCTGGTATCCAGCTGAGTAGGTGGCTAATTGGGCTCTAGTGATGCCTGTCTTGGCCTCCTGTCAGCACTGAATTCCTGCTGCCTGGCCATGTGGCTGTCCTTGCTGCTGCAGGAGTGCCTCACAGTCCCCTCGTGCCCTGACAGAAGCAGCCTCAAGAGCAAGTGCCCAGTTTTTGAACAGCTGTGGTTGAATTGCTGCTTGTCTGTCATTTCACTAGTTTTCTCCTCCATATTGAGTTAAAAAATACAAGCATCAGCTCTAGTCTGTGGCTGAGACTTGAGTGAACATCCCCGAAATGTGAATTTAATTTGAATTCTTAGGCAAAAATGCAGAGGGGCTTCCTCTGACTCAGCTCCTGCCTCCTTGCAGAAATTCCCTCTGTCATTGCCATCACTGGTTCTGCGTGGGGCTGCTGAGAGATGAGACAGCTGCTAATTCTTTGCTAAGAGAGGGTGCCTTGTGTCCTGTAATCATCTATGGCTCTTTCCAGCTTGCTGTGCAGGAAAAGCTGCCCTTTGGCCAAGGGAACTAAGGGATTATTGTTGTTGTGTGGTCTCGTTGTTGTGGTTTTTTAATTATCCATTTGCTGACCTTCCACTTCTTTGTAAATGTTGAGAGATAATTAAGATCAGGGCAGCTAATGAGCTGAGTATGCACTCATTGGACCCTCTCAGTTGTTTTACACACATTTGCAGACACCTCATTCTCTTGGAGAGTCCTCAATGCCTGCTGTCTCAGTCAAGACAGTGGGAGACCTTTACACCTCCTTTATTTACTCCAGGCAACCAGCAGAAATGAGGGAAGGTGACCTAGACCAGATGGAAGGTTTTCCCAGCAAGGCCCAGCTTTATGGAGCTGGACATCCCAGTGCTGTACTCAGGGCAGCACCGTTCGTGCTGGGCCCCCTTGAGCAGATTGGGCAGTCAGAGCTGACCGACAGAAGGCTGAGCAGTCTGTTACTGTGCTGTGAGTTTTGCAGCCCGTCTTGGGTGTGTCTGAGGGCTGGTGCTGCTGGAACAGGTGGAAGTGTTGGTGTTTCTGTGGGCTGGAGATGCCACAGTAATAAATAGCTGGATGCAGCGCGTTGGGTTGACCTTCGTGCAGCAAAATGGATTTCTGATTGTTTAATGGGGACAAATGAATTGAGGGTTAGTTCTCTCGTCGTCGGGTTTTGTCCTCTAGATTTTCTAGACTTTCTGCTGCTTGCATGCACAAGTATTTGTTTCTTCACTCCAGTGTTCATTTCGTACTGAGTCTCCCAGCCTCCCAACCATAAGGAACTAAGCATTTTGTAAACCCTATGAGGCCCCTGTGTGGCTGTTTGTCTTCCATCTTCCAAACGATGGAAGAATTTGCAACACCCGTACAAGAGCTGCTCGATGTACAAGGTGGATTAAGTGACTTGCCAAAAGCAGTGGCTGCTTGTGCCTTGGAACGCTCTCTCTAGGGTCCCCTAGACATGAGCTGCTGAATTCACATCTGATTTCCCACCCCTGGGGAAGTGGAGGTGGAGCAGCAGGAGGAGAGGGAGAGAGGTCCTTGCGTTATACCATGCCAGACTCACCAAACAGGTGTGCGTTTGCCAGTCTTTCTGTGGCCTGGTGAGGTCCAGGAAAAAGGGATTTCAGTCTAAACTGGAGCTCTTGGATTTGCCAGTGTAGATTTGATCTTTCTTTTCTGTGTCCCTCTTTATGCAGATGAGGAAAACACGAAGACCAGGACCTGCCCGGGAGTCCCGCGGCTGGCCTCTGCGGTGCTCTGGGCTGTGTGACCAAGGGCCACCTCAGGAACTGTGTGTCCCTCCTGCGCTGCTCTCTGCAGTGTTGGCAGCTGCATGATTGGCCACTTCCCATGCCTACTTCCAGTGGCTCCCCAGCTGGAGAAGAAGTGGTAAGAGGGGAGAAGCTGGAGCTGCTGCCAAGGAAGGCTGTCTGGAGCAGCACAGACTTTCTGTATGACCATGCTGTTGGGTTTTTTTTCGTTCAGAAACGTTTAATCCCTTGAAAAATCCTGGAGTGTGATGTCTCAGGTGTGCCCAGCATGTGTGATAAATGTTAGTTTTACTTTGAGGAAAATAGTTTGGTTTTGTTGTACTGGTGCTGTACTGAGTTACTGCTCTTTAATATAATGGTTCAGGAGAACATCCAAGTGTCACATTGTGTTATATATCCTTTAAGTTTAGGAGAGGGAAACTGGCTGCCTGTCCCTCCCTCGCTCAGTGCATGAGCTGTTTCCACATCGTGTGGGGATGTGGTTTTGGTTTTTAAGGCAGCGGCTGCTCTACACACTCCTTGCTGTGAGGAGAGCCAAAGAAACCTCCTTCCCCAAGAAGAAGATGCTGTGATTTGATTGTCATGTATACAAAGTGTCAGGAATCTCATCTTAAAGATGCAGAATAAAATCTGTGAGGAATCCAGTGAGAGAGAGCCTGAAGCTTGACCATGTTTATGTAGCTCCTTGCCTGTGGCAGGTGATCCTAATGGGTGTTAATGCAGAGAAAAGCTGTGAAAACAGAAGTGCCCTCCTTAGGAATGCTGGCATCCAGCTGCTTTTCTGGTGCCTGGAGTGTTCCTCAGATCTTCAGGGGCCATTCTGTGCCCACCTGCAATCATGCCAGAGGTATCTTTCACTGCAAACCCCCAAGAAAAGCTCAATAATATTAGCAGTAATCCTGGATCGGGTAAAAGCCCAGCATAAGATGTTTGTTTATTGGACTAGTTGATCTTCAAAGCTCTCTTCCAAACCAAACCATTGTATGATTCTTTTCACTTTTAATTTCAGCCTTTAAGGGTGGTTTAGGATGTGAAACAGCTAAAAAAAGAAAACCTGTGACTGGCTAGAAAGCAGCTGCTGGCAAAGCTAATGAAGGAGATGGAAGGAGAATGCTGAGGAGCAGGGGCTGTCCAACCCTGTGGGGAGGTTCAGAGCTTTCCTGACTTCTCTGGTGCCACATCTGGGTTGGGGCACTTGCTGCACATTTTTGTCATGTAATGTTTATAATGGAGCTGAGCTTGCTCAGAGCTCACCCTCTGCTGCAGAACACCCTTTTGGTTTCAGGGAGGTGACAGCTGGGGCCAGGGTAGGGTCTTGAGAAGACCCCTAAATCCTCTTCTACCCCTCCCTGGGCTGCAGCAGGGGCTTGAATCTGGAAGAGCTGTCACCGTGTCCCTGCTGCTGGGTCACTGCTAGGTGGCAGCCGAGGCCAGCACTCAGCAGCTCAGCTCCCTGCAGCCGAAAACTCCTCTTCTCTGGGGGCCTGGGAGAGTGAGGGAGGTGAGGAGCTGCAGAACGTCCTGCTGAGCGGGCAGGTCCCTGTGCCCAGCAGGAGCTGCCTGGGGTGCAGCAGGTCCCCAGGCTGCCTGGGCATGTGACTGGGAGCCTTGGGGATGGGTCCCACTGCTGTCTCAAGAAATTGGGAGTGGGGAGATGCTATGGGGTCTGGAAGGTGCTGTGTGGATACTCGGAGCTTACATGTGTGCAGAAAGATAGCAGCAAATTTGTGGGAGGGAGCCAGCAAGAGTTAAACAGTATCCCTGTGGTTTGGGAGCTCCCACATCCGCCAGTTTGGGGATGGAGGGAGCATATTCTGGGCACTTCACTCTTTTTGCACCCTGCGTACCTGCTGAAGGTGGGCTGCAGGGCCTTGCTGCAATCCCATGTACCTTTCCTCATGCTTAACTGATGAGGATTTCTTTTTTCTTTGGGTTTTTGCTGTTCGCACGTTGTGTGCAAGCGCTTGATCGGTTTTTCATGCACTTTCAATCAAGATAAAAGGAGGAGTACTGAACCTTAACCCTGAGCCTGGA
>VZRQ01004838.1:592433-627891 GCA_013397975.1 Machaerirhynchus nigripectus | reverse complement strand
GGGGCGCTGAGCACAGCCGGCTGGGATGCTCGGGTAGGATGCTCCAAGCACCGTCCTGCTCCCTGCACCGTCCTGCTCCCTGCACCGTCCTGCTCCCTGCATTGTCCCGCTCCCAGCATTGTCCCGCTCCCTGCATTGTCCCGCTCCCAGCACCGTCCCGCTCCCTGCACCGTCCTGCTCCCCGCATCCTGGGGCTGCACCAAGTCCCTGCGCCACAGCTTCGTCTGGGCGAAGCTCCGGGGTTGTGGTGCCCTACAAGATCCTGACTCATTTTCTCAGGGTTGTGTGGTCTGACTTTGCGCTGCGCTGGGTTTTTTCAGTCCCCGTGAACTCTGATGGCAGCTCGGGTGGGTAGGACAGAGTTTTGCTGTCGCTAAACCTACTTCTTTGCAGCCACGTGAAGTTTTGGAAGTCCCAAGCCTGGGGCTTAGCATCCTGCTCCCTCTCCAGGGGCCCAAAGCTTTGCCATTCATCAAGGACATGCCAGCCCATCAAATCCCCAACCTCTCCACCAAACCTCTCCACAGAAATGGTGGCTGCCTTTGCTGAAGTGGAGGAAATCAAATCCTTTTGTTTATTCCGAAGGATCTCTGTTTTATCTCCCACTGGGCTGCAGTAATTAAAGGAGACCTGTGCTTGAGCTATTTGCCTGGCTTTTGTTTTCTCTTAAGGTTATCCTGGAGGATTTTATTCCCTCCAAAAGGGCATGTGGAAACATTTAGTGTTTTCAGCTGTATCTCATTTGTGTACTATTGATTGTCTCTCCAGCAGAGAGATTTTCTAAGGGGTGGTGGAATATTCCACCCCGACGGAGGCTTGTGTTTCTGGGGCTGGTTTTTTCCCCTTTCCCAGCTTTGCCCCTTGCTTGCCTAAGCCTCAGAACTCCCTGTGATGCTGTTTGAGGGATACCGCGTGTCCTGGGGCTGCTGGTTGGCATTCAGCGTTGTTCCTGCAGGATCCAAAGGGTTCTAACCTGGGCTTTGCCAGGGATTGGGAGAAAAGGCTTTTCCTAGGAAGGACGTTTTCACCTGTTGAGGAGCCAAGAGGGCAGAGCATCACTAGGCTGCCGTTCTCTATATGATGGTGGACATCGGATCAGTGAGTCCAATCCTATTCCGGCACCATCTTTCCTGGGATGTGAAATCCTCATCCATCTCTTTCCAAAGTGCTGTATTTCAGCCTGGCCACAGGCCTGAGGATAGCTGGCTCCAGAGACCTGCTTAGGAGAGGCAGCCCAGCACTGTTCCAGCCCACAAGACCCTTTGCAGGGTGGAAATCAGGTGTGAAGGATTTTCCACTTGGCAAAGCCTCCTCTCTGGAGAAATGCAGAGCATCCTCCAGCCATTTTGGATGGGGCATTTTGGGTGCACAGAGCAGCAGGAGAGCCGGGTGGCTGTGTGTGTCTGCTGGGAGGAGTTAGGGTGGAGCGCTGAGAGGAGCTCTGCTCCCCACTGGTGCAGGATCACCCACCTTAGCCATGGGCACGAACAGAAACACAAGATATGCTCCTGTTTCTGGGAGCTGCTCTGTGGTCATGCCTCAAATCCGATAGCCCCCAGGGCAAGTGGCAAACAGAAATAAGGTCAGGCCGTGGTGTTCCCTTTGTTCCCTGCCCCTGCTGCCTCCACCTTCTCCCCCTCCATCCCTCCTGCCCCCATCCCTCCTGGCGTCTCTGCCCTCCTAACCTTCCCTGTCGCTGCTTTGCCACCAGGATGAAATATTTATTGTGGCTCCGTTACCCGTGTTTTCTTGAAAGCGAGTTTCACACTTCATTTGCAGGAGACATTCAGAGGCTTCACGTTGGGTTTTCCTTCTCGCTGGGCGCGTGTGGCGGTGCGTGCGTGACCACCCCAGCCGGCCCCGCCGCTGCCGGGTCGGGCTGTGTGAGGTGGAGCATCCTGAGTGATGGATGAGTCTGTAGCCCTGCTGTGTGATAAATCAGCGAGGGAAAAAATAGCTGGTCTGAAATCCAGCAAAGAGTTGAGCTCTGCAGAGCCGGCCCGTCCGTGCCTGGTTGTATTTCGCCTCCTTGCTCTGGTGGGATGCAGTGGGTGAAAGGAATGTGAGTAGTCCTGTAAAACACCTGCAGGTGAGCTTTGCCCATAGCTCTGTGGAAAAGTCATTCCTGGACCTGATCCTGGAATGACTGCATTTGGATTTACCATGAACAGTGGGGTTTGGATCGGGTGCTATGCCTTGCGTTTGACCCCAGGGCAGCGTGTGGCTCTGGCTTTCCCTGGTGGGTGCAGCCCTGGGGCTGGGGTCCAGGATCCCGATGGATGGGCCGTCTCTGAGATGGATTACTGGTGGCTTGGACAGCAGAGCTGTGGCTGGGTGACCCTGTCCATCCCAGATGGGCTGTCCTCCCACAGCACACCATCAGCATCACCGTGGGTACCGTGGGTGTCTGAGCTGCAGAGCAGGAAAGGGGACCCGTGGCTTTCCCATCCCTGCATGGGGCACCTTTCCAGGAGGAGAGAACCTCAGGTCAATACCAGTGTATTCACTCTGGCTGTGTGGGTGAGAAGGGCAGGAGGGGCTTCCCAGGCTGTGTCCTGAGGATGGGGATCTCTGGAGACCAGAGTTGCTGTAAGCTCCTGTTCCCATGGGTGACGTGGCTGTCACTGGGTCTGCGTCCCACTGGGAAGGATGAGGCACGTGGGCTCCTCAGGGGTGATGCCAGTAGCAAGGGTTTCCCTGGCTCCCTGGTGGGTTTTCTTGGCTTGCCAGTGGTGGGGTTTGGGCTGGTTCCCCTCCAAGCTGGCTGGTTTTTAGCACGGCCACTTTGTGGTGCCCTTGGGAGGAGAGGGCAGCTCATCCCTGTGCCGTGCCCAGCTCTCTGCCTGGGTGACCTGTGCTGGCTCCCGTGCAAATCCCGCCCTGCTCCTGCTATGGGGGCCTTAGAAACCCAGGGGGAAGTTACAAACACGTGTGTCCCCAAGGCTAGGAAAGGGTCACCCGGAGGCCCTGGAGATGGGCATCCAAGCTCTGGGCAAGTCACATCTCCTTCCTGGAGTTCAGGGATGAGCAGCTGGTGGCAGCTGCCACATCAGGCAGACAGAAGCAAATGAAGAGGACATCAGAGACTTCTCTGGGTTGTTTTTTGGATCCCAATCACAAAGCCACACTTCCAGAGCCAGCATCTGGCCCTGATGTCTGGCCCCACCAAAAAGAGACAGTCTGTCTGCCTTGCGCTTTTGGGGAGGCTCCAAGAGCCCTCCCAACTGTAGTACTGGTGCACGTGGGAGGCTCCTCTCTCTGTACTGCTGCCTGAATGCAATTAGGCTTTAATGAGTCATTAAAATAAATCTCTGTTTCTACTCCAAGCGAACATGCCGGGGGGATGCTGACAGTCAGAGCAGCAGCTCTTGCATCATGCGGAGGCAGAGGCTGCCCTTCCCTGCGCCCTCCTCCCCAGGGCCGGCACCCTCCATCTCCCCTTCCCTTGGACAAAAGGGCATTTCCCAAGCACCATGAAGATTAGCAGCTACTGTGAGAGCGGGATTAAGCTGTAGCCAGCCCTAGGGTTGGGTTTGTTGTTGGAGGAGCTGTGATCTGGCGGGTTGTCTGTTCCCTGGTGCCAAAGGGCACCTGCCCAGCTGGAAGTGGGCAGAGGTGTACCTGGTTTGTCAGAGATGCTGATAGCTATGTGCTGCTTAACCCTTACCCAGATCGGGTGGGCAGCTGGGGGAGATCTCAGCTGGCCCCGTGGCTGGATGGAGATGAACGTCAGGCAAGAAGCAAAATGTGAAAGGGGAAGTGCAGTGAATCACTGGTCGGCATGCATACAGCTCTCCTAACTGTATAGTAAATGAGATTTAAAGACCTCCTGAGCCCAGAGGGGGGATGGTGGCCCCTCACCTTTTGGGCAGACGCAAGGCTCATCTCCCTTCATTCCTCTTAGCTGGTAAACAGTGCAATTACCCCAATATGATGCCTTTGCTAATTGAATCTCTCCACAGTGGCTGTCCAGCTGGCACGCTTGCAGGCAGGAGGGCAGGTGCTGGCAAGACACAGGGGGACATCCCCCCTGCGTCCCTGAGGAGCAGCACCCCTCAAACATCTGTCACTGTTTCAGCCACCAGCCCCCAGGCTGTGGGAGGGCACGGGTTAAGCCCAGGGGGTGAGACAGAGAATTTATTTTGTGGTTTATTTTAGCAGAACACGTAAACTGGGTGACGCCGAGGCACAGCAGGTCCTCCCTGGCATGGCACGGGTGGCACAGCCCGGTGTGCTATGCCAGGGGGACTGCAGCTGATGGGATTACAGAGGCTCCAGCCTCATCCAGAGCTTCTCCCCTGGGCTTTGCTTTCGGGAGCAGAGCTTGCTGCTACACGGAAAGGTTTTGCACAAGTTGTGTTTCATGTGCCAGGCTGGGAGGAACTGGGATAAGGCAGCAAGGACAGATCCGTGTGGGAACTGGGAAACTGGGGAAAGAATTTTCATGGGAATGGTGGGAATGAGGTGGGAAGGGTGAGAATGCACCGATGTCCAGGGCAAGGAGGGTGATAATGAAGTGGTGCCTTGGAGGAGAAGCTGTCCTGGGGGTTGTTTCACAGAAAGCTGCTGAGAAACTAGCTTAATGAATAAAAAACCTTTGGAGGGCAACTCGCTGCTGTGCTTGGGTGGATCTTTCTGGGGATGCTCTGTGGGTTTTCTCTGAACAATGCTTCTGGGATTGATCCTCCTCTTCCACTGTGTGCCTGGGATGAAGATGCTTTTGGTGTCACTGAGCCCGGTGGAATTAGCCCCACTGGAGAGCAGAGCATGCTCCTTCCTGTGGGGGAGGAGCGAGAAAATCAAAATGGGGAAAAGATCGTATATCCACGGTGTGTGTTTGCAGCCCCCAGGGAATGGAGGGATTCGGCTGAGCTCTTCATGTCCTCGCCCTGATGGGAAGACCCCACTGGTGTGAGGAGTTGAAGGTTTCATCTTGGAGCACTGAGGGTGCTGGAGAGACCTGCCCAGGGCTGGGAATGAACAGTGGAGCATCCTTGAAGGGAGGCTGGCTCCATCACACTGCAGGGGAGAGCCTGGGGCAAGTGCTGGGAGTGCTGGCTGACGCTGCGTGGGTGCCTCGCCACGGGGTTAAATCAGTCGTGGGATACCCACAGCAGCACAAGGTGCAAACGCCAAGGGTGGCATCGAGGTGGAAGCAAATAACCCTTCCTGCTCCTTCCCGAGCTCACAGGGATCCATGTCCTTTGCTGCACATTGTGAGCACCCGTTGTGGTGGGGGCAGCATGGGGTGCAAGTAAGATCCAAGCCCTTGCTTTCCCGGTCTGTGTCCTCCAGGGACCCACAGCACGGCAGGATCCAGCCGGGGCTCTGGCTCTCCTCAGGCCGTGGCCATAGGCAAGGTCCCGAGCTTTTAGCACACGTGTGTGGGAAAATTCTCCAGCTTTTTTGGCTAGGGCCAGCCTCACCTGGGACACACGCAGCGCTGTGACTCGCTGCAGCCCCGGCACGGGCGCTGCTGCTGCAGCTGCTGCTCAGGGGATGTGCGGGTGCTGGAGGGCCGGTGCCCGCGGCAGGGACGCTGGCCAGGTGCTGCCTGGCTCCGGAGCGCCCGTGGGATCTGACGTGCGGGATAATCTCAAAAGCCCTTCTCTGTGTGATTTGGCGTCGTGCCGCCGGTTTTGTCCCCGGTTATTTTGGGAGCGCGGCGGAGCGGCTCCCCGGCACACGTTCCTGCGGCCGCGCGGGGTTTCTGCCAGGAGCTGCCCCGGGAGGAGCCCTGGCGCAGCGGCGGGTGATGAGCCGTGTGGATCAGGCCGAGGATGTTCCCATCCTGCATCCCGCCGTGGGCTGCCCGCCTCTGACGCCTTCCCCGTGCCTGCACACCCCCCTTCCCGGGACCGCGTCCATCCGCCCTGGCTCCCGAGCTGGGCTGACTGGGAGCCGGCCGAGCAAACACAGCGGGTAGGAGACGAGCGGGGAGATGAGGAGGGAGCGGTCACGCTCCTGCCCTGGGTTTTAAAGCGCCCTGCAATGACGAGGAGCTGCAAACGGGGTTGTAATTATACAGAGACTTGCCTTGATCCAGCTGTAGCCCTGGCTGGGCCATGGGGTTTGCTGTCCGTGTAGGTTTGGGGGGACAGGGCGGGGTGACAGTCCCTTCTGTGTCCCTCCATCGTGTACATGGCTGTGGTTAATCCACGCAGGCAGGCGAGATGGGATCTGAATAGTCGCTTAAGGAGATAAAGCACAGATGAGATGCCCAAGTAACGAGATGCCGGGATAATCCGTGCCTGAGACATCCCAGCCGGCAAAGCTGCCCTTCCTCCAGAAGTCTGAGAAGTGCTGGGAGGTGTCGCAGGGAAAGGAATCAGGATGTGCTGGTCCCAGGGTGTTCCAGGGCTTCACACACCTGGACGGAGCTTGGAGGGGGATGCTTGGTCCTTTGTGGCTGTAAAGACAATTGCTGCCGGCAGGGAAGTTCTCCTGGGCTCCCACAGGGCAGGGCGAGGCCCGGCGTGGGAGGCAGTGAACCTGGCTAGGCAAGAAGGTGGTTTTTGGCAGAGCTTGACGGCCGGGAGAAGGGATCTCCTGGGCTCAGTGGTCGGGAGCGCAGTGTCACAGCAGGAGCACAGCCCCTCATGCCCACCCGGGAGCTGGGGTCTGGCTGGCAGCTTCCACCACTGAAGGCATTTGATATTTTTAATTGTGATTAATATCTTGCCTTTTCCACACACCTCTGCAAGAAATGAGCTGGTTTCACATCATTGTCGGTATTTTGTGTTTCCCATGCCTGGGCTAGGAAGAGGCAGTGGAGGGCCTTGGGGAGCTGGCCCAGGGGGTGGAGGGAAAGCAAGGGCAGACTTGCAGCACGGCACAGGATTTTGGGTTTTGATGACTGACTGTGATTCACTGGAGCCTCAGCTAGGGGACAGTGTCACCTCTGTGACCTGGCTGTCCTTGTGGTGGCCGGGAGCAGGGTGTTGGCTGCAGCAAAACTGCTGGGAAAACCCCACGTGGCTCAAGGCACCAAAGGCATCACAGCAGGAAAAAGCCTCGGGGAGGAAATGGGTCACACAAAACGCCCTTTCTGCTGGGAAAAGCCTTATTTGGAGTTCTCTGCAGCAGGCTGAAGTAAAAGGTTTCCCAACTGCTGCTGTGATTTCTGTCTGCAGACTGGTCCAGACTCCAGTGTAACTCCAGCAGAACCAGCAGCAGGTTCAGCTGTTGCATTAATTAGAAGTTTAAAGGCTTCCCGGTGCCCCAGGGCTTTGCACTGGGACCAGAGGGAGGCTGCTCTGGGGCTGCCAGCTGCATCCCACATTGCCATGGCTCTGGGTACAATTTCATTGGGCTCGGGTCGTTTGTGGGTGTTTCTGCTGCCTCGTGGCTCGGTTTGTCCCCTCAGCACGGGGCACCTGACGTGCAGGGAGCTCGCAGGACCCCAGCCTTGCCCGTGCACCCGTCCTGCCCCACGGCTGGGGGTTTGCAGCAGAGGGCTGGTCCCCCCCGCATCTCGCCGGGCTGGGGCCGTGCGGGACAGGTCGCAGCTGCCCGGGAGCTGCCCTGTTGTTTGCTGCCGTAATCTGTTTTGAAAAGGCAGCCCCTGATGCTGGTTTTTTCCAATTAGGCCCTGGGAGATGACTCTGGTGAGGCAGCGGCCGGGCTAATTTACCAGGCAGACATTTCATTGAATTATCCCGTGAGCTGCAGAGCAAAACCAGGAGAGCAGAGCCTGGGTCGGGGCAGACTCGTGGCAAGGTTCGGCATGATGCTCACGGTGGATAGCTGCCCCAGCCCACACCTGCTCCCGAGCTCTGGTGTGGGTGTTTGACTCCTGTCGGGCGGCAGGGACGAGCTCGGGGCCGGTGGGACACCCGGGGTGAGTAAGGACGGGAGTGTCTCCGCCGGGCTGGGAGTGCTGGTGCCTGGCAAAAACCTCGCCATCGACTCGCAAACCGTGCAAATCTGCCACGGGCGTCACTGAAGGAGAACAAACATAGAAGCCTGAGGTGCCACTCGTTCCCAGAGTCACTTTTCAGGCCGTAGCTCTGCGCCGTGAGGCAACATCAATTAAAGAAAATGTATCTCTGCAGCAAGCGGCTCTGGGCGCACGGACCCGCCCGCAGCCGGCCCCGGGCACAGCGACACCGCCGCCGAGCGCCCCAGGCCACCCCCGAGCGGCAGCGAGGGCAGCGCAGCCCTGCGCCTGTAAATCCTGCTTTTACGGAGATGTCTGTGTGCCGGACAGTCCCCGCGGCCAGGAGCGGGGGAGCAGCGGGTGCCAAGGCATCTGCTCCGCCTGGGATACTGAAATATTTAAACAACTCTCGAACTCCCCTTTTTAAGCCAGAAGGAGAAATGGGGCTGTGCCTTGGGGAGTTGGGCTCGTGCATGCCCCTGGGATGCCTCTGCGTCTTGCCCGCTCCGGGACAGCTCAGCTCACGGTGCAGCCCAGGCTTTTATAGGATCCCTAAAAATGTATGGCCTTTTGTTGGGATGGAGTGGTGGGGCTGAGCCAGCCGAGCCCAAAATGCTCCTTTCCCAGCAGGTTGGGATGTGTTTGGGAAGGGTGGATGGAAAATGGATATGGGCTGGTTCCTGGTGGCCCAGATGTGAACAGGCTGCTGTAGTTGTCCTGCCCCTTCTGGGCATATTTAGTTTGTAATCCCCAAAACCCCAGTTAGTCCTGAGACTGTGGCTCTTGCTCCTTCCCTGGGAGGTGTTACATTTCCTTCTTCATCCATGCAGGAGAGAGCTGTGGGCCAGAGAAAGCTATTTTATAGGCACAAACTGGGTAGAAAATGAACTTCTGGGCTGCTGGTGCATAGGGTTTGGGGAAGGGGAGAAGGGTAGGAGCTTCCTCCTCTTGGAAAACATCCCCAGCAAAGAGGAAAAGCAGCACTTCTCTTGTGCTTCATTTTCATTTTTGCCTTTGTTTAACTGTCACTATTTTAACAAGGAAGAGCCCAGTTCCTGCGTGGGGCTAGTGAAATGCTGATCCCAGCATTCCCAGAAATGGGAATATCAGAGATGGGGCATGTGGGAGCCCAGCCATCCTGGAGGCAGCACCGATCAGACACTCAGGTCTCGGAAGTGACCAAAGGATCCCCAAGGCCAGTCCCTCCCTGCCCAGGGTCGTTCTCCAGGGCTGCCTGCTCACTCCAGTCCTCAGGCTAATTGGATGCTGCTCTCTGAGCTCTAAATCAAATCACAGCTCCCATGAAATGAAGTTTTCTGGATGTGAACAGCTGCCTGCATCATCCATCACCGCTCAGCTCGTGGCGTGTCCCTCTTGGGGTCCTCAAAGGTCAGCGTTTGCCTTTTTCAGCCACCCACTGTCACCTTTTCCCTGTTAAGGAAGGCACCTGGGGAGGTGACAGCCGCACCGGAGGCTCCCTGTGTGTCCCCTCACGCTCCTGGCAGTGGTTCAGGGTACGGTTTGGTAACAGAGAGCAGGAGCTGAGTGTGTTGGTCTCTATTATTAGCTCTGTGCTGGGTCTCCTGATGGATGGGGATATTAGCTGGGTTATGGACATATTGATTTCTTTGGGGTTTTTTTCCTTTGTTTCGTGTATGAGAGTGGCTCAAGGAGGAAATCCAATGCGTACCCGCCTTTTGGCTTCCTACAGGAACTTCCCATGAGCTGAAAATCAATTTGTGGCAGGCAGGATGTGCAAACCGCCACAGCAGGGTGAGGAGGGTGGGTGATTTTCAGGGAGGGAGGTTCCACACTGTGCCTCCCGGGACGTGCAGCAGAGAGGGGCCTGGGCAGAGTTGGGAAGGTCTTGCCTGGAAGCTGCCACCTCTCTCTGTTAATTAGGGCCACGTGGCGAGCGGGTAATTAGATCTCCTCAGCTGCAACGGGCTGGCACTTGGGCCCTATCAATTATCCCCGCTCTGGACGAGGCACAGAGGGACCCAGAGACCAATAATGAAATGCGGCTGTGCCGGGGGGGCGGGGGGTGATGGGGCCGTGGCTGCACCCACTTCTTGGTACGAGCCCTCAGTCCTGGTGAAACGGCAGGTTTGGGGCACGGGGTCATCCTCTCCTGGCAGTTTGGCTTACCCACCTTTGCAGCACCCACCTTTCCCGGCAGTCTCCCTAAAAAAGCAATTTATTTAGCCCCACTGCGGTGACAGGGGTGGCACTGGTGGGGATGGGGACACTGGGCAGCCCCTTTGGGAAGGGGGATGAGCTGACGGTGGAGTTTTTCTCCTCGTTCTCCCTCCCAGGGCCGCCGAGTCTCCCCGTGGCCATGTGGTGCTGCCCGTCCCAACCGGCCGCCCCGGGGCCAGCGTGACTGTGCCGTCCTGCCTGTCCTTTTCCGGGTGAGTGCCCGTGGGGTGACGGGGGGATGCTGGGGCTCGCCTGTCCTGGAGGGGATGGAGGAGAGACTTCGTTTCCCAGCGGCACCTGAAACATCTGCCACCTGCGCAGCGATGCGTCCGCCTTCCTTGTAATAAATTTTCGCGTGGAAAAGGCCAAGTGCTGACTAAGCCGGGCCTGCGCCCTGCTCCTGTAGAGCATTTCTCCAGGCTTGGGAAATGCCTCCTTTCCCTGCTTCAAATCAAAGGAAATAGCACGGGGGTGAAGCAGGGCTTCCCACAGATCCCAAATCAAGGCAAGTTCTTGGGAAACAGGGAAAGGCAGGCAGGTGCGAGGGGTGCTGTCAGGCCACGTCTAACCTCTCCCTCCACTTCTTCCAGGTCCAACGCCTCCGTCACTGAACGTAAGTGTCCCCTGGGTGCCATGGCACAGGGATGGGGGCTGCTCAGCCTTTTAAGTGCCTGACAGGCAGCTGGGGTGCAATTTTTGGGCTCAGACAGTTGTGGAGTTCAGAGGCTCTCCTTTGGCTTTTCCTGGTGAAAACCCAGGTTTGTTCCTGCATTTTGGAGCAGAAACTGGATTTTCTGCCAGGAGGGTGGAAATGGTCCCTTTTGGCTCAGAGAGGGGGGAGGTTTTGCCAGTGGGCTGTGGGGTGTTTGACGAAGACCCCAAGCCAGAGCAGCAATAACAGTGAGGGGATGTGATGCTGTGTCTCAGGTGTCCTCTCACGAAGAGGAGGAGGAGGAGGATAATATTGGATGGTATTTTTCCAGCTGGGGAGAGAGGAAGGAGGATGCAGTATTTTGGGATGGCTTGTGGGCATCACGTCCATGATGTGATGATAAAGCCAGGGCAGGTGAGTTCTGTGTCCCTGCCTTGCAGAGTTTGATGGAGAACCGGTCGGATGACAGCGGGAACTGTTGTTATCACCGGGGGAATCCTAGCGACGGTGATCCTACTGTGCATCATTGCTGTGCTCTGCTACTGTAGGCTACAGGTGAGTGTCCTCTGCCTTGCCACCCACGGGCTCCCCAGGGCAGTGGTCACAGCCCCAAGCCTCCCAGAGCTTAACAAGTGCTTGGACAATGCTCTCAGGCACACAGTGTCATTTTTGGGCTGTCCCGTGCAGGCCAGGAGTGGAGATTCTGTGATTCTGTGCTCCCAGGGCCGAGATGCCACTGCAGGAAGGGTCCGGATGGGCTTTTCTCGCCTGTGATGGTAGGGAGTTGAAACCCTCTATCCCCCCCAGGTGCTGCTCCTTCCCTCCCCTAGGTGTGGGGGGTACTGCCCTAAGGCTTTTGAGGCTCTGCAGCACTTGCTAATTGAGGTGCAGGCTTGGCCGGGTTTGCAATACCAGATGGAGATTTTTATATAATTTTTTTCCCCCCTTGTAAATTAAAGGAGGAAGCTTTCAACAAC
This sequence comes from Machaerirhynchus nigripectus, assembly GCA_013397975.1. Taxonomy (NCBI): domain Eukaryota; kingdom Metazoa; phylum Chordata; class Aves; order Passeriformes; family Dicruridae; genus Machaerirhynchus; species Machaerirhynchus nigripectus. The sequence goes on along the minus strand of VZRQ01004838.1, from coordinate 616,184 downwards.
AGCTAGCTACAACCTCCTGCTCTTTAAAAGTTAATGTGAAGTCTGTGCCATGCGGCAGTGCCCGTGTGATGAAAAGCACAGCGCTTACTCGGAGCAGTTTCCAGCTGGCAGGATGAAACCCCTTCCCCTCGCAAACCCCACGGGGGGATGAGCGCGAGTGCCCCGGCAGGTGCCTCCTGCAGCACGCTCAGGTCCAGCTTTTGTCTGGCTTCTGCTGCTTCCCAGGACCCAGGGATGATGGAGCAGACCAGCCAGAGGCCACGGAGCGTTTCCCCGGCAGGGGGATGAGGGGAGCGGGGATGTGGCAGGGCTGCCCCACCGTCTGCTCCGCTTCCCCTCATACAACCCCTCCCCTTTCCCGCAGTACTACTGCTGCAAGAAGAATGACTCCGATGAGGAAGAGGAGGAGGAGGAGGAGGAGGAGGAAGAGGAAGAGCCCGAGCTGCCCACGCACTCGCACCTGGGCATGTGCAACGCCTGCAGCTCCCGCATGGTGGACGGGCAGGGCAGCCCCGCGCCGCCGCCCGGCGAGCTCAACCAGCACGGGGCTCACACCTACTGCCCGACCTGCTCCCCCTACGGCTCCCCGTTCTACATCCGGACTGCCGACATGGTGCGCAACGGGGGCGAGCGGGTCACCTACACCCCCGCGTGCTGCACGGAGGTGGGGCCGTCCCTCAGCATGGCCGCCCTGCAAGGCTACACGGTGAGCCGGCACGGCCTGCTCCGCGACGGCTTCCCGAACCCGCGGGCCGTCAGCACGGAGGTGTAGTCACCATTGCCACTAGCACGGGGCGTCTCCCGCCGGCACCCGCTCCGGGGAAGGGGCTTTTCTCTTGTCTTTGAGGAGAGCAGCCCGGACGCCCGGCCCGAGGCCAGCACGATCCTGCCGAGCTGCCCGGCACGGCCAAGCCTTGCGGGCCAGAAGGCGAGCGAGACCTCGAAGGGCGACGTGGAACCGGCCACCTCCGAACCCATCATAAGTGTCATTATTACCTACTCCCTCTCCCAAAGGGACTTGTCTAACGAGGGCTATGTACAGTACTACCTAACTTAGTTACCCCAGGCTCCCCCGGCTCCCCGAGCCCGGCGAGGCCTTCGGTGTCCCCGCACAGCCACCCGAGGTGATGCCCGCTGCCTTGGGCACACGGAGCAACGGGCTGATCCGCTGCTGCCGTGCCCGGCGAACCCCAGCACGGAGCGGGGCACAGCGGTGCTCCTCGGCGATGGGGAAACGAAGAAGGGCAGGTCCAGGTCATCCTGCTCCCCTCGTGCTGCCTCAGCTGCCGCTAGCAGTAAGCTTTTCTGTTCGAGTGTAAGATAGGGCACCGTCTCCCACCTGCTTCGGTCTTCGCACGTGCTGAAGAAGTTCAGGACATGAATTTAGGTCACTGCCGGGGGAGGCAAAGTTCCTTGCAGCAGCGCTCACCCACGCAAACTGGCACAGGGGGGTCCGTCTGTGGCCAAAGCCCCCACCTCTTCTACTCTTCACAAGCTTTCTTAGGAGCAATTTTAACTTGGACCCATGAATATGGCAAGATTTTACTTACGGGAAGAATTGAATTCCTAAACAACTGCCGTTTTGGTCACCTTCAGCTTTCAAAGCCCCACCCTGACAGCTCCAACAGCCAGAGGAAGGTTGGCTTTAGGATGGGTTTTGCTTTTGACAGCAACAGCAGAGCCCACTGGGTCATGTCTCCTTTGCCCACAGCCTCCCGCTGGAAAGTGATGTTCAGGTGGTCGGGGTCCCCCTGCTTTTGCTTCTGGAAGAAGAGGGCACAAGACCCAAATGTGTCTTGAACGTGTTGTGAACGTGGGTTCACTGGTGCTGCAGCTGGCAGTGACAGCCAGTGACTCTGCCTTTCTGCAAAAATGAATGTGGGAAAGGTTCTTCTTCCTCCATAAATCAAATTAGGTGAAAAATTGCTAAAGAGACATCTCCATCATTCCCAGGCACTTCCATAGCAACCAGTGCAGGACTGCTCAGCTGAGCACTTCCCATTCACGGCCGGGAGGAGGGACCGGGACAGCAGCGATCCCTGCGGATGCTGTCGGAGGTAATGGCAGGAAGCCCTTGCCATTCCTTTGCAATATAGGGTAGGACTGCTCAGAAAGGTGAGTGGTGGGGTTTTATTTTCTCTACTGCAATTCAGAAATTGTCCCGCTGCTCACAGAAGGATTTGGACTTGACCTCCCCGTTCACACACAGAAAAAGTAGGTTTCAGCACAGAGACACACGGCACACCAGCCTCGAGTGTCCACCTTACCAGGCAAAAGGCTGGTGTACACATCGGACCTGCCTGTGCCTTGGCACCTCTGATCTGAAGAAAGGAGCCAGACAAAACGTGGTGATGGTCCTTGTAGCCAAACACCTTGCCCCAGCCTGCATTTTGCACACACTTCTGAGCAAATGTTATGCACCATCTCCCCCACTCCGGCCCGAAAAGACACTGCATTTCCATTATCTGGAGACTCGGTCTGGCTGCGTCGCTTTTAGAGTCTCTTTCCACTCTCCAAATAGTGATAGCAGGTTTTAATGTCCTCTCACATTAAGGGCAGGAGGGAAGATGCAAGTTAGCAGCAGCAAAGCTCTCTGGATCCCACTGGTCAGTAGTCTGTAGCTCCTGCTGCCTCCCATCCAGCCAGTGCTCCTCCCTAAAAATATGGTCTGTAACTGGAAGAAAATCTTGGCTAACTTGATAAATCCCGTTCCTTCCCACTAGAGCATCTGCCCAGCTAGGTCTCATCGCGCTGGGAGCCACGAGAAGGTGATGTGTCCTGGCGTGGTCTCTGGCAGACAGCCCCGTGGTGCCGTCCCCTTGGTGGGCACAGAGCCAGCACAGGGACACGGCGGCTCCCAGCACCCAACTCTACCTCTCGGCACACAAAAAGGCTTCCCACTGTGGGAATAACACGCTTCTGTGGGTCACCCTTGTGGTGAAAGGAAGGCCACTCCATTGTCATCTTCGTCACAAGCAAATTAAGTGTGACCTGGCGCCGGCTAACGGAGGCTCGAGGCTGGGGCGGCAGCTCCGGAGCAGCCAGATGGCCCAAGATGGGGGTTGGCCTTGCAGCCAGCACACGCCCTGGGTCTGGCACAGCTACGGGGAAGTGGGTGAGTCTGGAAGGGCTGGAAACACAGGGGATGCAGCTGAGGATTAGAAGGTTTGGGAGCTGGTGGAGGAACAGGATGGGGTAGGGGCAGGGATCCCAGATTTTTTTCCACTTCAGATTCCTCCTGTTACTATTCTCTGTCTTTGTTGCTCAGCTATGGGTCCAAATTCAATGTCAGAAATAAATGAGGACTTTGAAATACAAACCAGGAGTGGTTTCTGTTCTTTTGGCAGGCAACACCCAAAGGGCTTTATCCAGTGCTGCCTGGAAGCTCTACTGGTGCAAGGATTTTTCCTCCCCACCCTTCCTGCTCCAGCTTTTGCTCCTCTCATGTCCCCTGCTCCTCCCTTGGCTCTGGCCTAGGCACATGCATCCCAAATCCACGGTTTTATAGTTTATCTCTTTATTGTGACACAACTTTTCAGTGTGTTTTGGCAGTTGCCCTTGCTGTAGGAAGCCTGCAGGGCAGAGCAGAGGGATGCTGCTGTCCCTGCCCTGCCGCGGGCTGGCCTCGGCGCCCCACCGCCTGCAGCCAGTGCCCTCAGACGGTTACAGCAGGGACAGGCTCTCCCACCTCACTCCTCAGTAGCTTTCTAGGCACTGACGGTTTGTCTCGTGTAAAACCCTCTTGGTGGAGAGGGAACAGTGGTGACTAAGTCGTAGGAATCCTTCCTCGCTGAGCAGGCTGCTCTACAGGGACTGGCTCCACAGCCAAGCCAGGTGGGGTGGCTTCAAGTGGAAATTCTGTCTCGAGGGGGCTGCTGCCCCTGAACTTGGAAGGGAAGCACAGCCTGGCAGCACTCAGGGTGCCTTGAGCCGACAGGACCAGCAGCAGGCCTTCCTGTAGTACCAGTGAGAGCACAGCTTCACCTTCAGCACCAGCACGCAGTTGGCCGTCGCTTTGTCTTCACAGACGTCTTCTGGGGAGCAGCAGCACACAGAGCAGGGGTTAAAAAGGAGATGTTCCCCAGCACGGACATGGACGTGAGCAAAGCCAAGGGCTCCCCCACCTCCCTGCCCTCCCAGACGTACCTGGTGCCTCTGTGGGGCACGGCTGGAGCTGGCACGTCTGTCTGGCCTCCGGTTTGGCAGAGGGGTCACAGCCCTGAGCCAGCGTTTCCCCCTGGTAGCACTTCACCTCCCGCAGTCGCACGCCAGCACCACACGTCTTGCTGCACTGTCGGGGTCGGGCAACAGCAAAGAGAGTGTGAGAGGCTTTTTCTGCTTTTCTATAGTTCCCAAGTTCTTTGCTCCACTGAGGTCTCCCAATCCCTGCTTTGGAGACTGTTCCTGAGGAGGTTGGTGGTCAAATACCACACTGATCTCAAACCTACTCTCCCTTTTTTTGCTGGAGGAAAGCATCCCTGAGTTGGGGTTGGGACAGAGCAAGGGAGAGTTTGCTTTTCATCTCTCTATTGCAGCTCAGAACTATTTTTGTTTGGAGCGTTGATGCTGTGACAGAAAACTGAGAAAATGGCTGCTATAAGCCAGGCCCAGCTCCCCTGTCTTCCCATTCCCTAAATGCTCGCTGGGTACCATCAAGGGAAAGAGGGAAAGACAAAACATGGACTCCTGGCAGAGGAGGAGACACGGCTGTATCCCGCATGCCTGGAGTGTGGTGCACGCTCTCGCTTGAGGCAATAATCCCTATGCTCCAAGATTTTCCCCAGCCTGCGTGTGCCAGTCTCTCAGCCCTCAGTCCCTCTCTCTGCAGAAGAGCAGAGCTCAGGGTCCCATCCAGACTCGGCGGATCCTTGGCAGAGCAGGCTGCCAGAGAGCCTCGGCGCAGGTCCTGCTCCACCAAGCAGGGCTCCGAGGCCTCCCCTGCCCCTTGCCCACCACCCCCAGCCCTACCTGGGACCAGGAGGTGGTGAACCACGTTGAACACGGCCTCCTGAAGCAGGCAGCTTGTTGCTCGGGTTTCGGGGAGGCCTGGCAGCGCCTCTCGGGGTACTCCCGGTACAGCCCGTTCTCCAGCCCCGCGCACAGCACCTGCCGGGTCCTCGTCCCGCGCCCGCAGCTGGCGTCGCACTGAGGGGGAACACAGCAGCCTGGTGACAAACGGCGCTCGAGCTCCAGGGAAGGGGGCATTCTGCTCAGAGGGAAGGCTGGATGCCCGTGCTAACACCAGTCTCGCAGAGGGAAGTGCTGCCCAGGCCGCAGGAGCAGGGACAGATGCTGGTAATGGGCGTTCAGCTGAGTTCACCTTGGCTGGCCTTGGGGGCAGCTGCCCCAGGGCGGCTGGAGCAGCCAAGGTAAGAGTACAGGAGGCTCTTTCTGTCTTATTTTATACACATATCTATGTTCTGAAAAACCACATAGCATATGCGTGTAGCAATCTACATCTTGGAGTACTGCCAAGCTTTGTGTGGGCCCAAGGGGACCAAAGTGGTGCAGTGCAGGTGAAGTGCACAGACAAGCACTGCTGAGCCCAGAGCTATGCAGGCTCAGCTGGGAGGGCCTTCTTCCTCAGGACACCACCAGGAGACTCAGCAGGAGGCAGGATCTGCTCCCTGACGCCCATGGAGGCAGTTGCCAGTTTGAGATTTCACTGCTCAGAGTCCTTTTTCACCACAGCAGGGCCAGCACAACAGGCGTGCGTCCACCCTTAGTCATGCTGAGACTCAGAGCTCATCAGCTGAGAGAACACGGCAAAGAAGCTGGCACAGGCAAAGGTGGGGAGCTCAGCTGGTCTTTCAAGAGCTCTGATGAGTTTCACAGCCGGGTCACAGCTGAAAATGGCACTTCAGGCCTATGTGTGACCCACACAGAGGGCCAGAGCAGGGGAGGGTTACAGAACTGCCAGGTTTAACCAGTCTGTGCTTGTTACTGGTGCTGGAGGAGACTCAGCTGAATGCAGTCAGCAGCTATAAAGGGAGCAAAGTGAGAACAGAGGCTTAGCCATGACTGGAGGGAAGAGGGTTTGGCTGCTTCTCTTATTTCCTAGAAACCTTCTTCCTTAGTGCTATATGAATCCCTGTTTTGCTCAAGACTTCAAAGGAAAAGCCCAAGCCTCGCAACTGACTCAGTGTGTTTCTTTGGATGCTCTGGGGTTTGGATCAGCTTGTGCGGGGAAGCCCGAAGTCTTTAGGCCTCGAGCAACAGAAAGAGAGTAAAGAGACATGCAGAGACTGATTTCTGGGTGGAACAGAGCACCTGGGCCACATTCACTGGACTGGAATCCCTGAAGCAAGCATACGGTTATGGTCTGGTATGGTGATTTTCAGGGATATGGGATATGGGCTGTGGCTCAGGTTTACTTCCAGCTGTTACTTATCAGAGATGAAGCTGGTTTTGTTCAGAATTTCTCTTTAGTGGTGGGAAACTCATGTCCTCTGTGGGGGTGAGCGAACAAGGCTCTGCTGAGGTGTCTGCAGCTGCCAGGTGGGAGAGCAGTTTCCTTAGGGCATCGCTGCCCTCCGGTGGAGCTCCCTGGGAAGGCAGCAAATCCCACAAACTTTGGGGTGTTCTATGGGGTACGGCAGGCACAACCTGAGATATTCACTACTCCTTCCCTCCCTCTCTCTCAAAGCAGCTGGGACAAGGGTGCAGATCCACGGCTGGAGGTCACACTGTACAACTGTGCTCTGCCAAGGGAACCAAGCTCCCCCCGCATCCTGTGGGACACGGGGTGGAAAGGAGGCCTGAGGACACAGGGCTGGGCTTGGCTTGGCTTTACCTGGTCCCACTCCTGCTCGATCCAGTGTGCAGGGCAGTTCTTGTCTCCACACGGGTGGACAGCCAGGGGCCTGGTGGCCGGGTCACACTGCGAGCTGGAGATCACCTTGCCCTCCAGGTTGCGACACGCGATGAAGCGGCTCATGCGCCCCTCGCCACACGAACCTGAGCACTTGGAGAGCAGAAGGCATTTAGACACGTCAGAAAGCAGAGAGTTGGAGAGGTCGGGCTGGCGGTGCCAGGAGAGCTGAGTCCAGCCCTGACACTGGGGCTGCGGCACTGGATCCCAAGGGGCTTTAGAGGTTCGTTCGGTCAGGGGCTTCCATTCTCCAAGTGCCGTCAGCTTCCCAGATTACTGAATGGAGCTCAGCTCCCAGTTAACCAAAATTTACAGCCAGGAGAGGCAAAACCAGAGATTATTTTAGTTTCTTTAGCTTGGCCTGTGCTAGAAGAGAGCCGAAAGAGAGCTGCAGCACGTCTGCCCAGCTGCTCCCACCCTCCAGCCCGGAGATGGGTGCAAGAGGCACAGCAGTGCCCGGACTCACGGGGCCCCAGTCGGAGGCGGTCCAGCGGCGGTCGCAGGGGGGGCCCGTGCACGCCTGCTCGCTGCTGGGCTTGTGGGACTCGTCGCACAGGGCAGGCTCCACGGAGCAGCGCACCTCCCGCTTCATCGTCCCCGCCGCGCCGCACCGCGCCGAGCACTGCAAGGGCCGCACGGACTCAGCCCCGGGGCTCGGGGGCAGAGAACGAGGCGGGGAAGCGGCTGTGCCACCTCCCGTTTTCCTCCTGCTGCTCTAGGAACGGAGGGAAGGGCCCCAGCAGGGCCAGAAAAGGGTGTGCCTGTCTCTATCTTTGCTGCTCATTTACTCAGGGACCTAGAGCACCAGCACATCAGTGCTGCTCAAATTCACCGGACCACAACCCCAGCAGGTCGTGGGAAGTCAGTCAAAGGGACTGCAATGGGCTTTTAGTTCTTCTGTATCTCCACTGTACTGTTTCCCAGTTGGCCCTCAGTTTGGATCCTCTAGAAGAGGAAGCTTCTTGCTGGCAGGGCTTTCACTTGGTCAGTGTCCTGCTTGAGAAGTGACCTTAGAAAAAATGTTTTGCAATGGCCTTTGTCTGCTGAGCAGTGCCAGAACAGGGGAGCTGCAGATAAAGGCACCCCTTGTTTGGCCAGGGGCTTCCTCAGCACCCAACGTCTGCCAGCCCCCTTCCTCCAGGCCCCACCCCAGCCCTGGCTGCTCAGCTTTGGGAGCAAAGCCTACCTCGGACCACTCGGAGAGCTCCCACTGGGGCCCACAGGCCTTGTTCTTGCAGGCTTTCCTCTCCATGGGCCTGGCCAGCCCCGCTGCCTCGCAGAGGTCGTCGTAGACGGAGCTGTCGAAGCCGGGCGCCAGCATCTTCCAGCAGCGCACGGTGCGGTACTGGGAGCCCTCGCCGCAGGTGCGGGAGCACTCGCTCCACCGGCTGGTCTCCCACCTGCGCGGGCAGACAGGGCACAAAGGAACGCCCAGGTGAGCGGGACAAGGGGCACGGCGTGGCAGGGTGTGCCTGCAAGCCCGGGGCTCCCTCACCCGGCAGCTGCTGCTGTGGCTCTGCTCACCGCACGCACGACAAACACACACATACGTGTCTGTGTAAATGCGGGGCTGGCCTTGGAACCAGCTTTGCCCTTACCAGGCAATTTAGGTCCCAAATTCTTTCCCTCTTTCTGCTTACAAGGGGATACAAGGACTTCTTAGTTTAAGCATACCTTCCAGCCCAAAAATGGCTGTATGCCTTGAGCAGAAAATGATCCTTAGAAAGACATCTCCCTGTGGACAGCTGATGTCACTTGCACTCACCTGGGCTGGCAGTCTCTCCCTGTGCAAAACTCGTGAGTAGGTTCTGGTCGGGTCAGGGCATCGCAGTAGGATTCATCCACTTCCACTCCGTCATAGCGCACGCACATCGCGTAGGAGGTGCTGATACCTGCTGGGCCAGCAGCACCCTCAGCCATGCTCCACCAGATCCAACAGCCTCCTCCCACCAGCATTAAATAACTGGAGTGCTCACTGCCTCTGAAACTCTCCCTGTCATATGAAAAATAACAGGATTCTCTCCCTCAAAGGCCCAAAAGGACCTTGTGTGATCAGTCACCTGAAGCCAAACCTACCTGAAGTGCAGGTGGAGCTGCAGGGGGCATAAGCTGAGACTTTCCACCGGTACATGTCAGCCAAGCTGATGTCATCGTGGCCCACGGGGCTCACGTCGAACTCATTGCTGTGGAAAAAGGAGGCGGCGTGAGCTAAAAACGAAAAGAATTGCCGCAAACATGACATGTAGGGAAATTCCTCCTTGCTGTCTTTGAAGATGGGAAGAAAGCCAGTGTTTCTGCTTTCTATTTCCCCCACCTTGGGCAAGGCAGACCACTGATGAACAGAGAGTGTAAAGCCTTGATCCACCCCCCAAATTCAACTAGCAAGGAGGAAGCATCGTTCATAGTGAGCCTTGTGTATACCGTGGTTTGCCAGGCACGTGGGTGCCCTCAGCCTCAGCCCGTACCTCACCCTGAGGCATGATTTGGGTTGGAAAGGGAACCTCAAGCAAGGTCCCTCTCACATCATATAGTGTGGCAGGGACAGTTCATAGGTGGGTTGCCAGAAATATTTAAAAGCTGGTCCTCAGTCTCCTGCCAAACGTTTGCAGAAGCCCCAGAAGCTTATGTGCCCGGAGGAATGGGACAGGAGGGGCGTGACGTGATGGTAAATGTGTACATGTGACACGCTATGGACTCCTGGCCTTCTTTACCACCATAGCAGCGCTGGCCCCGCAGGTCCTTCAGCACCCATTTAACTGGATCCTGAAATGCGCTCCAGGAGCTGCGGGAGCTCCGTGTCAGGCCAGCTGTAACAATCAGTCCTTGGAGGAAGCACCAACAGCAGCTGCCACAGACGGACACCGGTGCATGGGGCCATCAAGGGCAGCAGGGGGACTGCCTGAGGACTGGCTCGGCCCTCCCTCCCCAGCCGAGCACGCTCTGCCCTGCCCAGGGAATCAGGAGCCACCTTTCCGTGCCGGGGGCTCGCAGAGGCTCTGCCTGGCTGCCCGCGGTGGGGCCGGGCCCTGGCAGAGGGCTCTCCGCAGATGCCGTCGTGCTGGAGTTGGCTGCTTGCCCCTGACTCCCGGCAAACGCCTCCACCTTCAGGTCCTGCAGCGAGCTCTTGCGGGCCAGGCCTCTGCGGAGGCCCTGGGGCCAGCGGGCAGCTGCCCCGGCCCAGAGCCCGGCCGTGGAGGTGCTGGGGGCCGGCCTGGCTGCCAGGGGCCGCAGCTCCCTGCAGAAGGCAGCGTTGTGAGGGTCCCGGTGACAGAGGCGCCTGAAGAGACGGAGCCTGGAGGACGCTACGCGGCTGTGCTCCGGCAGCTCGGGCCTCCTCATGCTGTAGGGCACAGCCGTGCTGAGCGAGATTTGGTTGAACCTGAGAGCTGGGAGAAAAATACAGGAATGCTTTAACTGTACGGGATGGCTTGTGCTTCAGCATGTGGCAAGGCAAAAAACATGGAGCGTTCAGCCTAAAAATCATCAATTTCTACCAGGGAGCACCAACAGGCTTTAATTACCTGACCAACCCCTCACTCTGTCTTGCCCACTGCTCTGGAGCCCCATTCCAGCTCCAGCCTGGGCCTTCAGTCCCGGGCTGCACAACAGTGCAGGTGTACTTTGTTCCTGAATTGTTGTTTGGCTCTCCCAGATGGACCTCGGATGTGACTTGTCCCCTTGCTGTCCCCTGATGATCACTGGGCTGTTTCTAGGCCCTGCTGCTGGCCCTGCCCTGCCTGCCAAGCTCAGGCACGGAGTGAGTGCCCTGCCTCACCCGGACTGTGGCCACTCTCCCCCAGCCTCCCCTTCCCCCACAGAGCTACTGGCCCTTGCTGCTCCCTGACAGTCTCCAGCCACTGTTAACCATCCTTCCCTCCTGCCCACCCCGATGCTAAAGCCACCTTAGATTTCAAGAAGACCACTGTGGAATGTCTGCTTTCAGTCAATAAAACGGGAGAAGGAAGAACAAAGCAACCAACCCAACCCTGTTTCTCTGCCAACTGCTGCTGCTTCCTCCTCCTCTTCCTCTCCTGCTGTGTTTGCGTGGTAGACCTGTCTGATCTGAAAGTCATACTTCTCCTTCTCTTCACTTTGTTCCCAGCCCCAGTCCGGGCTCTGACTGGTAGAGTTGGTCTGGAAGAAGTGCGGGGGACCAAAGTCTAAATCTTCTTGCCCTTCTCTTAGAGGAAGCTGCTCACTGGTGTCATCAGGTGACAGGGAGAGCCACGTGGCATTGAAGTCCTGGGCAGCTCTGGAGCTGGCTGGAGCGGGATGGTTCTGGCCGGTGTCTGGCAGGTGGTGGTAGGGAGGCCTGGCGAGAGCAGGGGCTGCCGTTCGCAGGGGCGGCGTCCGTGGGACGGTGTAGTCGTAAGTTACGTGAGGCATTTTCCCATTGAAGTTATAGTACTGCAGGAAACGGGGAAAGAAAACAAAACTGCTGCTTTTTTGAGGGTATGGATTTCCCGAAAAGCTTTTTCTAGCCACATCCATTTGGTGGTGGTGGTGGAGGACAGCATCCTCGTAAATCCAGAAGGGAAGCCCCCCACCCCCTGTCTGGCTTCCTCTCAGCCCACCTACACACGCAGGTCTGGCTTGGGAAGCGGGTTCTATTCCTGTTATCTGAGGGAGGCAGGCAAGCCAGGAAACCCTGAAACTGGCTCCTGACGTACCATGGCGTTCAGAGACTGGTTAGTGGGCCCGTGGGCTATGATGTACTCCAGCCCGTCCGAGGTCAGGCTCGAGGGCCGCCGGTACTTGAAGATGGTGCCAGCTACCCTGAAGTTCTGAGGGTTGTCAATGGCGGAGTTGCCGTTGAAGAAGAAATGCCCGGATTCATCTGCCAGTGCTTCAAAGAGAGAGAAAACAGACAAACGGGATGTTCTGCAGAACTCTGGCACTGAGGAGAGCAAAGAGCCCATGAATGAGGAAAGCCCAGCAGAAACAGAACACCAGGCCCTGCCCATAGCGAACTCGGGTTCCAAATGTGTCTCCTGCCACTGGAGATGTGGCAGCCTTGGTTTTCGGAGAGGTGAAGCCCCCATGTGCTACCCTGGAGGAAATGCTCTCAGCAGCTCTCTCCCAACACAGGTGGGAGTGCACAGAGCCTCCTCCCACCTCCCAGGCAGCTGAACTGGGGTCTCCACGCCCACCCGGCTCCTCTGCTCACCCAGGATGTTTTCTGTTTTCCTGCGCTCGATGATGAGGATGTCCGTGGCACCAGCGGGGATGTTGGTGATGAACACGTAACCTGAGGAACAGAACAGAGAGTGAGGAGACTCCGAGGACAGAATAAAAAGGTCTGTGTGGGAAAAGCAGCTGGTGGGACAAGTGTGTTTGTGGGGAAGCAGCGCTGCCCTTCAGGAGCATGGTGCCAAGGACCTAAATGCATGCTGCACCAGTCTGTGAGCTCTCGTCCCAGAGCTCTGAAATCCCATTGCAGATCACCATTATGGACGTCAGTCCGAGCCCTGCTGGGTTTGGAGTCGGGAAGGAACTGCACAACGAAACAGTCTGGCTTTGGGGGTGCGGATGAACGTGCTTTCACACTCTCTCTGGCAAGAGCACAGAAAAAAGGCTTAGTAGTGATCAGGGCTGATGCTGAACAGAGGGTGGAAAAAGACCATAGGTCCCCTCAGCTCCTGACTCCATGGAATTTGTCTCTGGAGTAACATAAAAATTGACCTTTAAAGGGAGAGGAAATAAGAGGCTCTTGAAGTTGCGTGGTTTGGCAGTTTGTCTTTCCTGCTGGAAACACGGGTCTTGTTTGTTCTGTAAGATACTGTCAGGGCTGGGACGGGAGGCCAGGACTGTACCCACACTGCTGCAGGGGTAGCACCATTACCCCTGCCCTGGAAAGGGGCCTGAGTGCTCTCTAGTCCGGTGTTGGCAGGGAGTGAGGCAAACTAGTGAAACAACAACAGTGTGAAATGTTGTTCCAAAACATCCTCAAACCACAGTTAATTAATTACTAATGAGCGTACCACAGTGCACTCCTCCTGTGGTTGGAGGGCTGGGCCATCAGGCTGCAGCCTGATTTCAGAGGGGACTGTCCCTCAGCTGTGCCAGCCACAGGACTGGGGAAAGCAGGAGATTAAGTGGAGGCTGAAACAAATGCCGTGACCCTCATCACAGCATAAGTTTCAAATGAACACGTAGCACAAAGAGAAGATTCATTGATCTCTTCACATTATCTGAGGTGGGCGAGATGCCAGAATCAATAGGAACAAATAGATCCCCAGCTGCTTCCTGTTGTAAGGAGGTGAAGGGAAACCTTACCAGCCTAACACAGAGCACGTCAAACCAATCTCCTCTGATGATTAAGTGAGAAGGACAAAACACAGGCATTTAAGCAGGGGTGGTGGCACTCCTCAACTCTTTCCACCGAGCAGCTGGGAAAGCTCCTACCCACGTTCAAGCCAGTCCCCCTCCATGCCAGCTGGTGGTGAGAAGTAGCAGGTGAAGTCTCCAGGCTGGTAGCAGGGAGTACCTATCTGTGAGATTGCCTTTCGGAAGCTGCCCGAGACACGGTGGCAAGTGCTGCCGTCCCCTCCACACACCCTGCATCTGTCCATCGTCCGGGGCGAGTACAGGCTCCCATCGCACCCCACTGGCTGCAAAGGACAAAACAAGAGAGGGTTTCCTGGGGCCAGCTTATCTCCACGGGGCAGGGCCTTTGCCAGGAAATGCTGCTGTGCCGTCTGGGGAGGTTCTGGGGGGTTGTAAGGAATGAATCCAATGCGAGGCCTCTGTTTCAATTCCCTGCTGGGACCCCTCGGCTTTGGGATGACCAGGAGGTCCAGCCATGCAATTACTATCCCAGTTTCTCTACTGCTTCCTCCCAGAGCCTCACCTCACACTTCCCACTGATGCAGACCCCTTGATAGGTCCTGTCCTTGCAGGAGGTGCCATCCTGTGCTCGGGCCATCAGCTGCCTCTCTCCACTCCGGGTGGTGCACTGGAGGTCACACGGCTTGTTGGAGATACTGGTGTAGTCATCTGCAGGGACAGAGGCAGAGGCTCACCAGGCAGGTCAAGGTGCCCAGAGATGGGCAGCGAGGAAGGGGACCTTCCCCTTGTCCCTGCTGATGGTTGGATGTCACCTTGGGTGTTCCTGCCACTCGCAATGACACCCCAAGGCCACAGATTTTACAGGAGTGAAGGGGTCCCGGTGTGAGGCTGCACTGGGGACCGTGCCAAGCAGAAACGCTTCTTGCTGGCAAACCCTCTTCCTTGCCATGCCCTCGTAGTGCCATCACTGTGCCAGACACGGGAATGTGCAGCAGCAGATCCCAGGCCACACATAAATGCACAAGAGCAAAGAAAGGGCTGTAAGAGGGGTGCTGACTGTGTGGGGCTGTGGCCAGCTCTCCCCGTTCACCTGAGCAGCTGGAGGTGCAGATGTTCCATGTCCCCTTGGCAGCTAATGGAAGAACAGGTGAGTCCAGAAACAGGCTGATACCTTAGGTGAACTCAGTCTGGGCCTCAAGGGACAGCTGGACACCCACGTGAAGTCACTGCGTAGGAAGTGGGCGAGCATCCTGCTCAGAACAACCCAGAGCAGCCAGGAGCATCCATCCCTCGTCCCCCAGGACTTTACTTTCCTGTGCCCGAGAAGATCCTGTGGGTGTTTTCTGGCCCTCGCCCCTTGTGTGAAGCTGTGAAAACCCACCTGGATAGAGGGGCATCCAGTGGTAGTAGCGCTTCCCAAAGGCTTTGGCATTGAAACTGGAGCACTGCTGCTGTTTGAAGCTTGCTGTGTTGGCTGGGCAGGGCTACAGAGGGAACAAATGCCATCAAAAAGCTCCTATCTCACAGCCATTGTTGTGACAGCTGCTCGTCCCTGCTGCACCCTTGCAGGATGAAAATGCCCTGTCCACCCTGGAAGGAACTGGTGATGGACTTGAAGGCTCCCTCACAGAGGCAGAAAGGCCAGGCCTTCATTGCCAAGGGCCTCTCAAACAGCTGCATTTAACAGCCCTGCAGAAATTCCTTCCAGCAATGGGAAAAGCGTGCTGGAAAACCTTCATCCCTCCCCTCACCCCGCCTTTTGCCCCATCTCCCAGTCCCAAAGAATAGAGCCCACCTCCCACATCCTCAAAGGCACACCGTCCACCACCCCAGGAGCGGATCGTGTCCCTTGGCTCCATCCTCTGAGGGACCAGTCCCACCCCAAGCGCTGGTGATTTTGCAGCTCCAAGTGGGACCCCCTGAGTCCCACACCCCCCCAGTGAGGACCAGTCAGAACTGGAAGTGGTTCTCACCTGCTGCTGGCACAGTTGGTAGTGCTTGGCCTGACCAACACACATGGTGCTGTTTGTTCCCTGGGGCATCTGGAGCCTGCAAGAAGTTTCCAGACGTGAGCTGGAGGTCTGTGAAGTACCCGGGTACTGAGGATGACACAGGAGTCAGGCCTGACTTAAGTGGGAGAAACAAGGCAGGTGTTTTATCAGAGCAGAGCTTTCTGGCCAGCATCTCCTCTGAAACACGTCTCCAGCGCTTTTAGGTGGGCTGGGATTTTAGGCTGTTCTTGTTTTGCGGTAGGCTGAGCAGACAGGGAGCAATTGCAGTGTTGCCACCCCTGTGTCCCTTCACCCCTGAGCTCCAAAAGGGCTGACGTGGCCAAAAGGCAACAGAAGCCGATGGGCCGTGGCTCCCATGGATGTGCCCAGGATTTGCAGTGACCGGGGCAGTGGATTTCAGAACCCACTGTGCAGTAGGCAGGGAGACGGTGCTATCAGGGGGACTGGCTGCCCCAACAGATCACCAGGGCACAGGTGATGGACCAAAACCACAGGAATTTCTCAACACTTGAAGCTTTTGCTCTGGCCAGCATGACTTATCCAGGGGATCCTGGACTGATGCAAAGACAGAAAAAATTCTTGAAGCCATGAAGACGTAAGGAGAACGGCTGAGACCACAGGCTAAGGCAATGCACTAATGATCTGCAAAGTAATTTAGGCCATGTGTAAAGATCTGCAGCAGATAACGTGTTAACAGCACTGGGAACCCAGGATACAAGGAACACCATAAGCACATTCAGGCTGGGCTGGCTGCAGGTGCTGCAGCTGTCCCTCTGCAATGCTTTACATAGCACAGGCAGAGCCCAAATTTGCAGTAAGACCTCGGAAGTGCCATGCCTTTCAGAAGCAGAGGCTTCCTGCAGGCTAAGGCAGAAATTGTTTTGTGGCCATACGTGGCTCACGCTGAAGTCACTGACCTTAAACTGCAGAAATCTTTGGGCTGATTTTTATGATGGGATTTCCCTTTTTTTAATTCAGATTTGTTCCCTGGATTAAAACACCACAGCACACCCTTCCCTCCCCAGGTGTGGAGTCAAGGACAGAGCTGGCACCAAATGGAGAGAAAAATCTCTCTTTGGAAGCAGGCAAAGGGCAGAAGGGCCGCTGTGGCCCTGGGGGGGTGGGACAGCCCAGGCTCCCTCCCCGTGCTGCTCCCCACCGCTTTCCCAGGGCGCTGGAGCGGAGGAGCAGTGGCAGAGACATCCAGGGGGGCCACATCCAGGGGGAAGGTCCTGCAGCACATCTGGACCTTCACCATGCTCACAAAAAAGACGTTTTCTGCCGCAGGAAGGAGGGCAGGTCGGGGCCCTGGCCTGGGCGTGCTCTGCCCGGGAGTGCATTCATGCAGAAGGGAAAGCTCCGGTGCTGCAGGACGCCGCTCTCATTAACAGCCTGGAGCAGCAGGTTACGGAGCTGCTGCAGGAGCAGGAAGAGGAGGAGGAGGAGGAGGAGGAGGGGGAATTGGTGGCAAGGTAGCCCAGAGAGGACGGCAGGAGTTCAGGCAGCTGCAGTTCCCCTGCTCTCCCCACTCCACAGACCCAACCCGACTGACAGCAGGACTGTAGGGGACAAATGCAGATGCTGTCAGGTGACAGCCAGATAAATGACTCAGGGGAGAAAAAACTTGCCAGCTCTGCAGGGAATAAAGAGGAGAAATTGCTGAGATGTGGCTGAGCTGGCTGCTGCCAGGAGTAAATCAAGTCCCCATAAGGTGTCTGGCAACGTGTGCCCACATCCTTAGCACGGGAACTGGCCACAGATCAGGGCTGGGTTGGTCAGAGCAGCCATGGCAGTGAGGGCTGGTGAGGGAAAGGGGGAGAGGAACAGAGCCAGCCTTCTCCAGCCCACAACCCTGTCATCTGCAGGACTCCAAGAGAGGAGCAACCCCTTGCTCCCCATCAGACAAGTCAAGCTGAGTGGGTGATGTGTTCAGGGAACCTGTCACCTGCCCCACCACAGCCTGCTTCTCCTGTCACCCTTCCCCACCACTGCCCAAGACAACAGCTGCCTTCCTTTCCCAGAGGCCGCGGACGAGGGGATGGCCGACCCTGCAAACCCAGGAGGTTCGGCCCCAAACCACAGCTCTGGGGTGCCCCATTTCCCTCGTGCCACCTGAGAGCTGGCCACGGCCCCGGGCTGGGACACAACTCACCTCTGCTGCAAGCAGTGCCTCTCCCGGGACATCACACCCCCTCCGCAGGACCGGGAGCAGGTGGACCAGGAGCTCCACTCTCCCCACCACTTGGTGACCTCTTCGTCCCAGGCGCCAGCTCCATCTGCTGCCTCACTACTGTCCTGACAGAAACAGAGCATGGTTAGCTGGAGAACCCGGCTCCTCACCACCAAAGGCAGCTGTCCTGTCACCTGGATGCCGCCTGAACAGGCAGCAGTGGGACAAACGTGCCAGGACCTGAGTCCTGTGGGGCCACGCCGGGATCCAACATCTCAGAATTAAAACTTCCCTCCAAGGCTGAGTTCTGCAGGGGAAGCAGGATGCCTTGGATATCTCAAGGTACAGAGAAGGGCTCTTGGGCTGGATGTGTGTGGCAGTAAGAGCAGCTGCAGCCTGGCCCCACAGCATCACTCCCAGCCCGGCTGAGCCAGAGCAGCAGAGCACAGCTCACACCTGGCTCAGGAGAGAAGAGGAAGAGCTGCAGTTCTTGGCCGTGCAGGGAAGCTGGGAGTACACAGGTATCACTCCTTGGAGCTGCATTTCCAGGAATAACCTTCCCTCTGTGACTAAAGCAGCTCAGATCCAGGCTCCTCATCCCCCAACCCTCACAAAGGTAATTTTCAAGAGAGCTTCAGAACCAGAAGCACCCCACAGTGCTCAGAGGAGGAATGCTCCCTCTCCCAGCACACCTTGCTGGGGCTCAGCCTTTAAATTCGGCAAACCTGAGTTCCTCTGGCCCCAGCGTGGTCCCTGCAGCAGGCTGCTGTTGGCTGTGCCTCCACACTTCCCAGCAGGTAAGCAATCCTGTGGCTTAGTTGGGTCTCTTTTTCCTGGCAATATTTTCCTACTTACTGTCTGATGGTCTAAAAGCTCCCAGGGACTTTGGCAAACTTGCCTGTGCAAGAACTAATCTGCTGTTTACTGCAACACAGCTGTGAGCAGTGTTGAACGCAGCCATGAGTTTAACACAGAACAGTGACAGGAAGGGATTTATCCAGCTGGAATGCCAAGTGTTTAAATATTAATGGGCGAAAATTAATACTCAGCGTGTGTGTGAGGTGTTAAAGCGAGGGCTCGGGGAAGCTGTGTCAGTGCTGCCACCAGCAAAGCTCGCTGGCTCTAGTGCCTGATGGTCCTGCTGTAAACTACCCTCTGCAAAGCAGAGCTGATGGATGTGAGGGAAAGCCCAGCAGGGTTTGCTCATCACTGAATGTGCTGCGCTCACCATTTGGGCCGACTGTCGCTTGGCTTGATGCTCTCTCATGGTGTAATAAAGCCAAAGAGAGCTTCATTTCGTGGTGTAATTGCTGCCTGAGAACTTGTGTCTCCTCGGTGCCTGCCAACTGAACAGCCTCTGGGCAGAGGAGATGCAGCTGGTTTATGCAAATGTTTTTAAGTTGTAACTTAAACGGTTGAAATGTGCATAGTGCCTCTTGTTGATGGGTTGGAAGAAACCTACTGTGCTGCAGAAAAAGCCCCGTGTGACCTGACGCTTTGCTCTCTAGTCACTGCAATAATTGATTTCAAAAACAACACAACAAAACTCCTTCTTGTACTTCAGTGCTCTGGCTGCAGCTGACTTGCCTGACAGGGACCAAATGCTGTGGCCAGCAGCTGAGTTGCTCATTAGGAACAAAATTAAAAGAAACAGACATGTTTTCAAAAATACCTTTTTCTGTCCTTCCAAACCCATCATCTCAACCAATTTCCTAGGAGAATTTTGGTCTCACTGTATACTCTCAGACTGTAAATGGAAATTCTGACTGTGCAGCTTGCACATTTACAAAGGAAACAAACCAAAAGTCTCTCATTGTAAGGTATTTTCAGCTAAGATCTTTCCCTGGCTGTTCCCATGCTTCTTTGTGATAAACATTTCAAGGCTGGGTGGAAGCGCTCTTCACAGCTGTCAGGAAGGAGAATTCCAGTGATTTATCTGCTGTCTGAGTGGAGAGCTCAGCACAAAACTGATTCTCCCCTAGCTGGGGGAAAAACCAAAGCTGGTGTCTTACCCCTTCCCTGAGCCCATGAGGCACATGAGCTGGCTGGACGGGAGGCGTGTGGCCCAAAAGCTGCAGTGTTTGCACAGCTTTCCCCCAAAGGGCAATAAAAATCTGTGCAGCTGTAACCTGCAAGGCAGTCCTGCCCTAAGGATCTTGTGATCCAGGCAGGTGAGACGGGGCAGGAGGGAAGCAGGTGAAGTGAAACAGTCTGTTCTGCTGATCTAGCCCCGGCACAAAGCAGGGTTTGTGTGTTTGGAGAGGTGCAGAGCTGCAGGCTCCTCCCCGGGGCTCCTGCCCCTGGCGTGTTCTGCCTGGGTGCAAGGGGCTCGGGCGCGTGGGGCACGGCTGAGCTGGGGGGAAGATCAGCATCCCTGCCTTTGCGAGCTCCTTTCTCACAGACAGAATAGGACACATCTCTGCCCTGCAGCTCACTGACAGGAGCCCAGATGAAGAATCATTGAAAGATGCTACTCAGGGAGACTTGTCCTTTTAATAGAGTGTGTTCCCCATATCCATAATCCCTGTTCCTGCTTCCTCTCTGCGCTGGAGGAATCAATCACTTTTTAATTAGATTGATTTGGCTCTCAGGTTTTCCGTGACCAAGCTCCCTTGCCAGACCTTCCCTAGGAGCATTTATTTTCTTGTGTAAGCAAGGACAATGCTGAGCTGTCCCCTTGGCCGTGTCCCTTACGGCACAACTGCATCCCAATCCTAGGCCTGGACCAGGAGTGGGAACTTCAGGTACTCAGAGCTGGGGCAGCTGGTTCCAATCTGTGCTGAATTTATTGTATTGTCAGAAAGAAATCTGCATTGATCACGACACACAAATGGTTCTTGTTTTTAATTGAAGATATATGCATTTTCCAAAAGTCCAGATAATAAATTAAGGACTGTGGGACAGACTCCAGATTAGATTAACTGCCAGCTTCATTTTCCCAAGCCTCTCAGCAAATCCCAAGAGTGGATTCTGGACAAATGAATCCCCCTCCCCACCTACTCCTCACAGAGGGAGAAGTCAAAGGGACTGGATTTTGAACTCTTTTGCACTGTCCTGGTTATGGGAGATGCTGGAGCTGCTCTCATCTGCACTCTGCTGCAGAATATGGAAAAGGAGCAGGCTAGAAACACCAGAGCACAGGAGACACACGTGGGTCCAGCCTTTATAAGGCTGGCTCTGCCTGGGCTTGGCCAAGGGCTCTGCCTAGAGGAGGTAAGAGGGCCCGGTATGATTCCTTAGGTGATGAGAATTTCCATCCCTAGAAAAGACAGACCATATTCCAGTTCAGCCAGGTGCTCTCCACAAGAATCTCCCCCGAGGTGCCTGTGGTTTGGCACCTGGTGGTTACAGAGCTGCAGTGTTTCCTCTCTGAGGCTCACCAAGGAATTCCTGCGCCCCCACACCTGCGCTGGAGGCCGGAGGAGCTGAGGGCTGCCCTCCGTCCCCTTGCTGGGGGAGCAGAGCTTGGAAACCCAACCTGCAGGGGAACTTTTCCAGGGTAAAATGCCTGGCTCCAGATTTGCCAGTGTCAAAGAAACGTCACTCTCCGAGCCAGTGCCACTGAAAGCTCTTCCTGCCCAGCGAAGGCGCAGCAGCTGCTTCCCCTCTCCCCCTGCCAAACAAAGGCTGCCACAAGCAAAATGCTTCAGCCCTGCACAGAAGGGTGGGCCTGGCCTGACATCCTATCGGATTTCCAGGCGGCCCTTCTGAAGAGTTGAAAGGGGTAAAATGAACTCTCTGCTGACTCTCTGTCATGCTCTGGATGAGCTCGGGGCTACGCTGGGTTTCCCAGGAACCTGGGAATAACTGCAATTACCGTGCCGGTGGCCGCTCTCCTGCGCTGCTTATTGTTGTGCCTAATCTTGAGATTCATTAGAGCCTGGCTCCTGGAAAGAAAGCTGTCTGGGAAGAGAGACCACAAACATGCCTCCTTAATAGAGGAGCTGGGGGGAAGGCTCTCGCTGCAGCCTTGAGGGCTGGCCCACCACTGAAGGGCACAGTAGCTGTCGTAAAATGTTCTGCTCAACCCTGTCTGAGTGCGTAGGACAACTCAAAACAGCAGCTGAAATAAAGTCTTCCCAGACCTTTTCCGAGGCCGTTAACTGCATGTCCTCTACCAAAAATTTCCACGCTCCCTTCACTTAAGGGCTTCTCTCTGCAGCAAACCACACTACTTACTGAAATACTAAATAGCTTCAGATGTCTGAATGCATGGAATGAATGGCAGATTATTATCTGGGAATGAATGACCGTGTTCAACGCCCCTGGTTTGGGTTCCCCGTCTCATTCTCTGACTAAAGCTGTGGTGATACACTCCACCACAGCCCCGAGAAAAAACAATAGCAGCTGCAATTATGCCCTGATGTTTTACAAAAGAAGTGGTGTTTGTATGAAGCTATTTCTCATCCTGTCATTGTTTTACACTATTTGGGTAGAGTAGATAGTTTGTGTGAGAGATTCAATATTGGAAGCAGACACAAACCCAGATTTTCCCTAGAAAAGCTGAAACAAGCTATCTGAGGAGTTTTTCCTAGGGGAAGGTATCCTGAGGTAAAACAAGCAATGCAGAATAATTTTTAAGGGATCAGGAAGAACAGTAATCTGTGGGAAAATGGAAGCTTGTTAAAGATGTGAAATTGCAGCAGATAAGTAACAGAAATCTGGACATATAATGAGGCACAGATGAAAAGCAAATTAGAAAAACAGTGAACAGAAGCCGGCGGAGAACTACCAAGTTCTGTTCACGATCCTGCCATGACAGAAAGTTCACAGGCAAGTGCTGCACGTCAAAATACTTGATCCAAGTCAGTTAGGTCATTCCCTGCAAGCAGGATAATGCACTTATCCTGGGACAAGCCCATGGAAAGGATGGAAAAGCAGGAAGGGAGAGAAGGGAGTAACAGGCAGTGTACATGAGACATGTCTATCATTGGGTTTTTCAGAGGCACTGAATGCTGTTAGGAAGGAAGCCAGTTAGGAAGTCGCTTGCCCAAACTACAGATTGAGGTTTTCTGACACTCTTTGTATAATGTTTTATATGGAAAATGGGAGGGCGGGAGGAAGCACAGGTTAATTCCCCAGGGAACACTTCGTGCTCTGCCTTGCACCAGAGATCGACAACAATCGGTGCCAGCAACCGGGACAGCTCGCACCGTGTCATCTGTGATCAGACTGCTCCGTGGGGATCTCCTGGAGCAAGGGAACCTTCAGGGCAGAGCTGGACACAGAACTGGTGTGTGCTCGTCCTGGAGAGCCCTACTCCCACCCAGGGATGCCCTTGTCTTAGGTGTTGTGCAAACACAGCTGCTGGGGGCAGGGAGGACGCGAGCAGCCGAGGCTTGTGCACGCGCGTTGATGGAGGAGTCCATCCACGTCGGTCCCGAATGAAGGATTTCACATCTGTTTAGCTTGACCTGGCTTGCTCTGCCTGAAGCTTCTGACTTAGCCCTGCAGCTCAGGGGTAAACAGAACAGGCAGCAGATGTGCAGGAAGGTACAAACAAAGTGGAAATGAGACATTTGAGCTTTACCATTAAGACAAACCCCAGAACAGGAGACGCTGCTGCTCCTCAGACCTGAGTGATCCCCAGTACAGTTGCAGTGTCTGGTCTTCTCTGTGTCTAAAATGGCTCGTGTGAGATTGCTTTATCCCAGCCATGAGTCTGGGGGTGGGAAACGCAACCCAAAACCCTCTTCCTTTAGCAGAGCAGAATTCCTTAGGCAGCAAAGAAATCCGGCCGGGTTCCCCTCGAGGAAACGGGAGCGCCGAGGCACAATGCAGGCAGTGACCCGTGCAGGCAGGGGCACCGCCGGCGCCCCGCGAAGCCGGGATTCCTGCCGGGATTTCTGCCGGCCCTGCCACGGGAACGGGGGCGACTCACCCCGGCTGGGGCTCGGGAAGGAGACGGGACAGGCACAGGGGTTTCGGTGCTGCTGTGAAACAAGTGCCACAGGGGGAGGGCCAGGCTGAGGGGTCCTTTGTGGAGGAGAGCAGAGATGAGGGGAGCGCGGGGCTCCGATGCCCGGACACGCACCCCATGGTTAGCGGGGAAAGCAGCTGCCTGAAGTCATGCTCGGGGTGGCGGGAGGGACGGGGAAGGGGGAAATCTGTTTGTTTACAGCCCTAAACTCGAGCCAACCTTCTGCTAGGGACGCATGTGGAGGGATGAACGCGGTGGGCAGCTTCGGGCGAGCCCCCAGCCAGGAAAGGCGCTGCGCCCCCGCGGTCCTTCTGGTGATGCTGGGACCCTCTTCCTGCATCCTCACACCCCCATCAGCCTTTTGTTAGTGCCGGGCACGGCGAGCGGGCACAGCCTGGTCCTCGGGGTCGGCTTGGGGGAGAGGCGGCGAAACCCCCTTGGCAAGCAGCGCACGAGCGAGGGAGGGAAGCGCGGGGGTCCCGGAGCACGG
>VZRQ01004838.1:575599-592146 GCA_013397975.1 Machaerirhynchus nigripectus | reverse complement strand
CCCGCCGCGCCCCGCCTGCCCCTCGCACCGCCCTGCTGCCGCCGCGCCCGGGGCTCGCAGCTCCGTGCGACTCCTCCCGAGCCCCCGCAGCGGCCCCGGCACCGAGAGGTCCCTGCGGAGCCACCCGCGCTCCCGAGCGGAGCCTTCCGTTCGTCTCCCCCCGCCCAAAACCCTTTTGCTGCCCGATTCCTTCTTCCTGCCCTCTCTAGGCAAGCTCTGCTTCTCAGGACATCCCTCTGCCCGGGCTGGAGCAGCCTGTGCTGCGGGCGGGGACAGAGCACAGCATCCCCCAGGACACGGGGAGCTGCTCTTGCTGGGGTGGTGGTTGAATCACAGACTCCTAGAATGGTTTGGGTTGGAAGGGACCTTAAAGGTAATTTTGTTCCACCCCCTGCCGTGGCCAGGGACACTTTCCACTAACCCAGGTTGCTCCAAGCTCCATCCAGCCTGGCCTTGGACACTTCCAGGGATGGGGCAGCCAAAATTTCCCTGGGTAACCCATGCCATGCCCTCAGCACCCTCACAGGGAAGAAGTCCTTCCCAATATCCCATCTAACCCCGCCCTCTGGCAGTTTCACGCCATTCCCCCTTGTCCTGCCACTCCGTGCCCTTAACAAAACATCCCTCTCCAGCTCTCTTGGAGCCCCTTCAGGCACTGGAGGAGGCTCTAAGGTCTCTTGCTCCCTCCTTTCTGGGTTGCCCCTTGCCGTGCTGGTGGTCAGAAGGCAGCTTTTGGCAAGATGCTGCCAGTAGCCACGCCGGCACAGCTCGGCCCTGCCGGGAGCTGCGATCCACGGACACAAGGCTGTGCAGAAGTGGCATCAGGTGGCCCCGGCCCGGCGCGGGCAGCTGGGGAGCAGCGGCTCCTGCCTGCCAGATGTGCTGTAATTAGTGCGGGGAGCTGATCCGAGTCCTCATCGCTCCCTCACCGAGGGTTTCAGCCTCAAGGTGGAGGGAGGGGAGAGAAAAGACAGGGATGTCAGCAGGGGGAACTCCTGATCAAAGCTGTTCGCTGGCAGGGAGGGGCAAAGGGAGGAGGGGGCGATCGGCTTCTGACCCAGCTGGAGAAAATGAGGGTGAGGAGCGCTGACAAAGAACACGGCTGTGCCTACAAAAGCAGGGAGGGGAGAAAAGCTTCAGTCAGTTCCTGGCTGTCCTGCCCTGCTGCAGCCCCGGGTAATGTTCCTGCGGAGCTCCTGCCCCGCAGATAAGCAAAGCTGGGGAGAGGCATGGAGGTGGGGGAGAGGCTGTGCCGAAAAAGAAAAGGGGGGCTGGCTGGCTCCAGCTGAGCGAGTTTCCGTGTGTCTGATCTTCTTCAGCCCCTCTCAAAAGCAGCGTCCGAGCAGGAGCCCTGGCAGGCAGAAGCAGGCTGTGCAGCACAGATGATTTGCAGAGGGGGATCTGCGTGTGAGGCTCCGCAGGAGCGTGACGGGGCAGATCCGGGTGGCCTCCCATGTTCTTCCCTCCAGGGCCCCTCTGTGCTCCCTCTCTCCTGACCCTTCTTGCTAGTTCTGCTTTCATCCCCTTTCATCACTCCTGAGCCTCCTGTGCTCGCAGGGGTGACACAAGTGCAGTGTGGGAGGCAGAAAGACAGCGTTTAAAATGCTGCTTGTCTTTTCACATCCTGCGTGTAGGCAGCGTGGTTGTTTCCTCGAGGTGCAGAGGAGGTTTTGGGTACTCTCAGTCAGTGTGGGAACAAGGATAATGGAGATAAAGGTTCCCTTGCATCCTTGAGACATCCCCCCATGGTAAGCAGTGCATGGGAAGGTTTGACAGTATTACTCAACTGATTCATACATTTTAAATCTTGTTAACAAAGCCACCACAACTTACTCCCAGTCTCCTAATCGTTTCCAATCCACTTCTCCCAATTCTTTTTTTTTTTTTTTTCTCTACTGTTTTTATTCAGACCATAAAGTAAAGCTGCCACTTTCTGACTGGGCCAGCTGGTTCTGCTGTGGGATCTGTTATGTGTGAGCAGACTGAGCCTGGCATGTGCAGCAGCCCTTTGTGGTTTTGCACTCAGCTCTACCATCACGAGGGGCTTTTCCCCAGTTGCTTCCCAGTGGCATGTGTCCTGTTAGCAGCAAGCAGGTCTGTCCTGCCACCAGGCAAGGTTTAAAGGGTTCACGAGGTTGAGGATCTCCCCTGTACTGGCACCCAGTGGTCTCTCCATAGCCAGCGTTTTCCACTGTAGGAGGCCAGTCCTGTTTGGGCACAAGGGACTGATTCACGCTCATCCCCTGCCCTCTGGAAGTTGCCTGGGATTATTTCAGCCTCTTGTTTCATTGAATTTGGTTCCATCAGCCAACAGTTTCTGAAAAAATCTTCCTGACACAGTCAGGAGGGGAATCACAGTGTGTTGCCTCTGGAAAGGAGGAACAGTGTTTGTGGCTGCTGTTGCATCAGGTCCTGCAGGGCTGGAGAAGACCATCCTCTAACATGACCTGGAGGGATTTATTCTGCTCACAACTCACCTGTCACAGGGAGCAGCTGCCTTCTCATGGGGAAAGTCTTGGGATCATCATTATAGAGGCTGAGAGATAAGAAAAACGCGTGTGAGACTGGCCTGGTGTGGAGAGGTCTGTAGACACCTCTTTATTTCTCTGTGTGTGTCCCTCCTGCTGACCAGCCTGCCGGAGGGAGCCTGGTGCTTGCCCCAGGACAGACGCCCCTCCTGGCCCTGGGAGCAGAAGCAATGGGACTTTTCTCTCCCTGCGAGGAGGAACCTGTGTGGTCCAGGCCCTCTGCAGGCACAAGGTCTGCCCAGGGCTGTGGCTGATCCTTCCTTCTCCTGCTCTGAGCAGCCCTAAGGGGTTCAGCTCTGTTACTGCAGAGAACGGGGGCTTCACTCAGCTCAAGCTGTCACTGTGGGAAGAGGCCAGGTCTGCTCCTCTGTGGACATTGCCACGCCCTGGTTTTTGTTTCCCAGAGGTGTCCGAGTGGTCCCTGGGCTGCTGGGGCACAGGATGGAGCAGACCCAAAGGACTGTGTGCTGTGGGGTCGTGCTGCACTATCCCCATGCCTCTGCTCCGGCTCCGAGAGGATCCTCAGCTCTGGAGTGCCCTCACGAGGGATCTGCAGAGCCTCTCCTCAGCCTCAGCACAACTCCACAGCCCAGGCACGGCAGCGAGAGGCCGGTGGGATGCCTGCCACGGCGCAGCCCCTCCCTCTGTGGGGAGCACACTTTTAAGCTGCATTCTTTGAGCCTTTTCATCGCAGGCTCTCGGATGCACATCCCGCAGGCTGAGGCCGAGCTCCTTTGAGTGGGTCACTGCACAGCTGCTTCCTCTGCAGTGCCGAAGGTGGGACATAAAAACAGACTCAAGCTCCCAATATCTGCAAATCTCAATTACAATGGAGGTTTTGTAGGCCGAAGTGTGGCCCCCGAGGGAGCAGCCCTGCGGCAGCGGAGCCTGTGCATGGAGCTGCAGGAGGGTTAAGCTGCAGATGAGTTCACAGAGGTTAAAGCTCAACAGGAGAGACCTGGCTGGACTGGGTTCATCCTCCTCTTGTGCCCTGCCTTCTTCCAGCTCCAGCCCGTGCTGGTGCCAAGAGGTGAGAGGAGACGTGGCAGGAGCGTAGCTGTCCCAGGGTCAGGGATGCTGCAGGCAGCACAGGGGACGTGCCACACCTGGGCACCACTGCCTGGGCCACTCGGCTTTACACGCTGAGGATGACCGAGTTCCATCGGCTGGCAGGACAGCAGCACATTCACAGGGATAAACAGCGCTGATTTTGAGGTGGAGCAGTCCAGGCTGGCCTTCCAGCACTGGTTCTGCCCCTCGGTTGTGCTCCTCTGTAATTTTCAGGGTGATTTTTAGGATTGTTGAGCACCTGGCAGCAACATGTCCTTCCCTGCACAACTGCTGCTGCAGAGGTTGGGACTTAAAAAAGGGAGAGTTGGGAAGGGGGTGCATTGTTGAATAGTGTCACCCAGTGGTGTCCCTGCCAGGGCTCTGCAGCTGCTGTGCCTGTGCCCCAGGGAATCTACTCACAGTCTGGGAAGAAGGGAACTGGAATCCCTGCCTGGGAGAAACCTTGCCAGGGGTCCTGCTTCTCCTCAGCAGCGGGCACCAGCTCAGCCTGGTTTTGGAGCAGGTACGGGGATGATGATGCTATTCACCAACACCAATCATGGTGGGCACGCCATCCAGGGGAAAACCACCAGCACACCTTTCTGCCCCTGAGTTTGTTCCCTCGCTTTTGGATTCATGTGCGAGACTTAAAAAAGCAGCCTGGTTTCTGCAGCGTTGCTGCACCTGGGGACACTGGATTTTCACATAAATCTTTGGGGGTAGGACCAGATCTTGTCCTCTGGCATCAGACAGCAAGAGGTGAGTGATGTTTACTTCTGGCAATCAATCACACGAACATCTACGTGAAGGTAGGTGCCAACGTTATGAGTATTGTTGTCAGGGGACTGAAGAAAATCCAAACTAACAAGGTAAATCCTCTTTTTTTCCCCAGCCCTCTCTCTGTTTAGGCTAGAGCTGGGCAAAATAAGTCATCACAAAAGTAAAACTTTGTGTGTCCTGAGGTGGTAGAATATCAAGTGGAAGCAACCTGTTGGAATGAGAAATATTTGCTTTTTGTATTTCTAAAACATTTCAGTTGTCAGTGGATTTCAGTTTCATTTAAGTATTACACAAA
The DNA here is from genome assembly GCA_013397975.1 of Machaerirhynchus nigripectus. NCBI lineage: Eukaryota > Metazoa > Chordata > Aves > Passeriformes > Dicruridae > Machaerirhynchus > Machaerirhynchus nigripectus. The sequence continues at coordinate 587,493 of VZRQ01004838.1, read as the reverse complement.
CCCCAGTGTATTTCAGCCTGGGTTGAATCCCACAGCTCTTTGGGGGTTTGTTTTTAATTTTGCCTCAGTTGAAAAAGCTGCAAATATTTGCCCCAAACAACTGAGAAAAATGTTGTTTAGTGTTTTTCCAGGAAAAGAAAATATTCTCTTTGCTTGCATGGCTACAGCCCTGACCTAAATAAAACTTCGTTCAATACGACGATCTCTTTAGCTGAATGAAAATAGCCAAGAAGAAAGAATGGAATACAGTAAGACTCCAGCCTCACTTTGCTGGCTTCTTTCACAATCTCATCATTTACTTTTAAACAGAAGTCCTGTTTTAGAAGCAAGCAGCTATTTAAAAGGCCATAAAAGTATCTCCGTGTTGGAAGAGCTCAGGTGGGCGACGCTTCCAGCGAGGGGGAGCTGCCTCTGCACACTTGGGCTGTGCACTGCAGACGCAGCGTGCGAAAGGGAGAGACAGAACACCAGAATTCAGAATTCCACCAGAATATTGGCATAGCACGATGAACGCTCTGCTGGTTCTTACATCAACACCCACACTGAACCGTGCAGAGCAGCATACAGTGTTTTCTCCCACCAAAGTAGTGTACAGCAAGAGAGAAGAGGGAGAGGAGGAAGCAACCTGTGTCTTGTACCAAGCCGTGCTCTGGTCTCCAGCGGGCAGTTCTCACATTTAGCCCACTGTTTATCACGGTTAAAACCCCTGTGGTCTTGTCTTCACGTCCCCAGCCAACCAAAAAGTCTGTTCTTTGGCCAGAACATGAACAAGTAACCCTCCCTCTCCTTTCATTTTGTCCCCTCCTCCAAGTTAAGGGTCACTAATCTCCTGAGACAGGTCAAGGCACACGGCAGGGGGAAGGAGGAGACGGGCTGTGGTTTTAGGGTGCAGGGCTGCGCCTCCCTGAGCCACGGGTGGAGCAGATCAGCAAGGCACTGTTGGCAGGAGACCCATGCAGCAGCAGGGTCCAGTTGCTGTAAGGAGCACAGAAGAGACGGGCAGCTCCTAAGAAACCCCGTGGTGGTGTGGATTTGTTCTTGTTGGGACACAGAGCCCGGCTCTATAAGGCCCCGGTCTGTGCTGCTCTGTGGAAACGAGCCACGACTGCTACAGCTGCTCCTTCTGCACAGGCACACGGGGCTGGCACTGGGGCTGCCTGCTGGGTTACAGTAAATGCTGTAACCTGCACCTGCCCTCCAGGTGTTCCTGAGCTGGCTGCTCTGCCCCACAGCACCTGCACAGACACCGCGTGCAGGGAACCGCGGTGTGGATTGCATCGTGGGGACTCGCATTTCTCTTCCTAGGATGCACAAAAGGAGGCACGGTAAGAAACTAGTCAAGGTAAGAAGCTTGTCAAGGATTTTTAGTGTTAATGGCAGAGATTGTGTCTTTACCAGCTAACCCAGCTCTGCTCCTACTCGCTTCGGCAGATGCCAGAGCTCCACCTGCCTGGCAGGGAGGCAAATGTACCCTTGGAGGGCAAGGACCCGGTGTGCTACCCTACATGGTTTGAAATATCAACATTAACATCTACACTCATCAGTAGAAATCACCTGGGGAGAGGCTGGCAGGCGGCCTCCAGCCCTGCACACAGATCAGAGATCCAGGCGAGCAACAGTCTGTCGTGTGGGACCAAAGCATCGGCCCGAGGGGAGAGTCACAGCCTCTGTGTGGCAAAGGGATCGAATGGACTTTTTTTAGAAAGATGTAGCATTAAGTTACATTGTATTATTATTTTTTTTTTACCTGTGTAATCCCTTGAGGCTTCACACTATCAGGGTGACAGCAACTGTTTCATTGCTCTCTGGTTCTGGAGCTTGTTCTGTGGCACACGGGATCCCCTCCTGGGATCCCCGCCATGAGAGTGGCGTTCAAGTGCTGACAACCTGCAATGTCTTGTAATTCATATTTAGGGCATCTCTGAATTGCAGGTTTGTTTGAGGATCTGGGCTTTGCCTGGTGTCAATCAGGCTGTGCAAGTGGGACTCTATCAGGGCTGACTGGTCAAACCCTTGGCTGGCAAACTGCTTTTCTTTTTGAAGCATGCCTTCAAAATGCTGGGCTTTGAGGAATTAGACCTCACTGTGTTCTAGCAGCTCCCTGGATAAAGCATATTGTGAGACTGATGTACGCAGCTTTAACGAGCTGAGGGGCAGGGAGAAATGAAAGAGCTGCTGAATCAGTCTCTTTCTGTCATTCTAGTTGTGTACATTATTTGTCTATTCTTGATAGAAACGCTACCTGCAAGGTCCTGTTTTGCCTCCCCACACGTCGATGTTCTCCTGTGCACGCAGCAGTCTAAAATACCCCCTCTTCCCCTCTGCCAGAAGGAAGCACGTGTACCCCCTCCAGGACTCAGCTGTCAAACCCTTCCCAGCAATCTACAAGAAACGAACTGAAGAGCAGTAACACCACTTGTGCCTCTGTCGGTACCAGAGCCAGCCAGGACCATCCTCCCAACCCTCCTCGGGGCTCTGGCCACCCGTGTCCCTAGGGTTTGGCAGAGCAGCCCCCCTCCTCGATGGTCTGCACCGGGTGGATGGGTAGGACCAGGTGGGAGATGCGGCTCCACAGCCCGCTCAGCTTGTCAGAGTCCATGCGGTCGTGGGAGCTGGGGGTCCTGGAGCTGGTGAACTTGGCCCAGAGGAAGTCACGGACCCTCTCCTCCACCTGCCGGAGGCTGATCTGGCTCTCCAGCACGTCCTCCTCCAGCAGCACCGTCAGCAGCAGGGCCACGTCCTTGAAGGCGGCGCTCTCGTGGTCGCAGTACTTGTAGAAGATGAGGGTGGCCCCCGCGGGCAGCAGCTCGAAGCGGTGAACGACGGCGGCGCGGCCCCCGGCCTGGAAGGCCGAGCTCAGCTCCGAGTCCACCTCCAGCTTGGCCCGGTCGCTGTGGAGCCCGGCCTTGTCCCCGCCGTCGATGTGCACCGTGCTGCCGTGCAGGGCGGCCGAGTAGGAGTCGGCCAGGCGGGCGCTGAGGCACCGCAGGGTCCGCTCGCCCCCGCGGGCGGCCGTGAGGATGACGATGGCCGGCTGCGCGTGCCGGGACGCGTTCAGGTGCTTCTGCAGGAACTTGCGCCCACGAAGCCACAGGTGGGGGCTCTGGCCCGGAAACCTGTGCTGCAGCTGGTCGAACTGGGCCAGGAAAGCCTCCACCGTGGGGTTCTTGCGGGGCTGCTGGGAGCTGGAGGTCGGGCTGCCGAAGCAGAATATGCAGAAGCCGAGCACTGCGAGGCCCACGACGACAAGCCCTGTTCAACGGGGGAGAGACACGAGACGGGGAGCAGGAGTCAGTCCCGAGTGACCCGCAGTGACATGCTGGAAAGTCGCTACAATGGCTCTTTTTCCCCTCCCACACCTCCCCCCCGCACCAGGAAAGTGGAGCAGGTTGGCCAGGAAGGGTGAAGGGGCTGCTGGCTCTGTGTTGTGAGACTCCCACTCCACCACACCAGGCGAGAGGGCTGCAGCTCCAGGGATGAGGGCGAGGCTACAGCTTCCTGCAAAACTTCCTGAGGGAGCTGCAGCTGCCCGCTAGCTTTCTTCTCTTTCCCTTTCCTGTGTTTTCCTTAGGGTTTGTGGCTGTTCAGAGCACCACAGGGGGAGGTGTCTGACCCAGGTAAAGTGCTGTGTTCACCGCCCTCCTCCACGCTAGGAGCGAACAAAGGCCGCCGTGCTTCTGCTCAGGAAACACACGGCAGCAAGGCCCAGACACAATGGCTTGTGTCCCTCTCCATGGCAAAGCAGGGGCTCTTTCTAACGGGAGAAACGTGTGATGCAGATCAGCATCACTGCTCCTGCTTAGAGCCCCACGACAGAGCAGGGCTGGGAGGGCTGTAACCATCAGCACAGCAGCCCCCCAGACCTCCCGGGACATCCCGGGGCACTCACAGCATGATGGACACCCTGTGCCAGCTTTGGAGGCTGAAGAGCTGGAGGGAAAGCTGCTACCACAGGCTCAGACTGAGCCCGTATTTAAGGGGATGTTTTTTATCTCAAACCCTCAGAAGAGGCTGTGAAAGGTCCCGACAGAGAAGAGTAATTTAATTAAATGTGCTTCATTACTTGTTCCTGGAGGATCAGTGCCTTCTGGTCGATGTGTAACATGCAAGGGAAGCTTCTTTTCCTCACCTTTCCGCAGGAGGGACTCTTTGGCCTTCTCCTGCTCTGTGTTTTGGGTGGTGACGTTCTGCTGGCAAGACTGAGTCTCTGGGTTTGGTGCTGTGTCCCCTGCAGTGAGAGAAAAGAAATGTGCCACTCACTGCTGAGGGTACAGGTAAATGGAGCTGTAGTAAGAGAGGCAGGAGCTCCTGGCTGAGGGAAGAGTTAGAAGTGAATACTGCTTTGGGTTAATACTGCCCCGAGTCCTGCCTCTGTCCTTTTGGGCTGGGCAGAGAGAAAGACAATGCAGAGTGCAGTGTGGCTTCATGCCTTTCAAAGCACAACAGGAGCCAAAGGAGAGAGAAAGAGACAAGCCAATTAATTTCTCAATCTTCTTTCCTACTTGACTCCAGAAAAGTGACAATGGCTACTCCAGATCTCGCCCAACTCTTGTCCTAAGGCCTATGGGAAGGGCAGGCCTGGGCACAGAGGCAGAGCAGCAGTGTGCAGCCACCAGCTCACCTTTTGGTCTTTTCCTTAACGCGCCTCGGGACCCGCTCTCCTGTGTTTCTCGCTCTCTGGGCACCTCTGGCTCCCAGTCTGGGAGAGTGGCACCGGTGCTCTTCTCTGCCAAGAGGCCCCTGGGGACACCTTCCACCCCAGTCACATCCAAACGTGTCATTTCACTGTCAGAGCTCCGTGCCTTGCTGGCTGACAAAGCACCTTCCTCTGCTCTGCAGAGGCTTTCACACGGCCCGGTTGTCTCCTGGTGCTCCTGTGTTTCCTGGTGGACAGGGCTCCCTCCTTTGCTGTCCACGTTACCATGGCCCAGCCCAGCTGTGGGGAATAAAATTCACAGACCCCTTTTAGCCCACGAACCAACAACTCTTTCTCCTGCTCTGCCTCCTCCGAGCCAAGGCCCAAGTTATCAGGCCCAAGGGTGGGGAGAGACTCACCTTCATCCAAGTCCCCTTTTTCCAGGGGTCTTTCTGAGACACCTTCTCTTGTCTTGTCAGATTCTTCTGGCAATACTTCAGTTTCCTGGGCAGCTTTTTCCTCTACTGTGGGACCAGCTAAACCCAACGGTGTTGTCTCTCCATCAGCAGTTGATTCACACACTGAAGACTCCTTCTCTGGTTGGAAGGATGTCTCAGGCCACCTGCTTGTCACTTGGTGCCTAGGTGGTTCCTGGGTGGGCTCCTGGTGCTCAGCTGTTTCCTGGGTGGGCTCCTGGTGCTCAGGGGTTTTCTGGGTGGCCTCTGGGTGCCCAGGGGTTTTCTGGGTGGGCTCCTGGTTTCCAGGGGTTTCCGGGGTGGGCTCCTGGTGCTCAGGTGTTTTCTGGGTGGGCTCCTGGTGCCCAGGTGTCTCCTGGGTGGGCTCCTGGTGCTCAGGACGCTCTGCTGTGCTCCCCACCTCACCCTGGGCTGGTCCAGCTGTTGGGATCAGAGTTCACAAGCTCAGTGAGGCACACAGGAGTCAAGAATGCCCAATGCTTTACCACCACCCACACAACTCCCAGCTCTGGCACTGCAGAAACATTTACCCCCAGTGAGACAGGTGAGAGAACAGAGTGACCAGAAGTGAGAATAACTCTTGGGTTGAGATCCAGACAGCTGAGTGAAGGGAAGGAGGGAATCGGGATGCAAAGGCAACCGCTCACCACCTCCTACAAGCAGGCTGATGCCAGGCCACTCTCCCAGCAATGGCCACCTTGGAAGCCACCCTCTTCTCCCTTTCTTCCTGCGCCCCAGTTTTTGTTGCTGAGCATGCTGCTACACTGTATTCAATAACCCTTTGCCCACCTTGAGTCCCTGCCCAGTCTTCTGCCCACCCCAGGGTATTGGCTGGGCAGGGGCAGAAGGCCTTGATGCTGTGCCAGCACTGTTCAGCAATAGCCAAAACACTGCTCTGTTTCCAACATTTTTGTCTCTAAACCCACAAATCCAAGCCACAGCACTTACAGCTGCCATGCCAAAGCTAACTCAACCGCAGCTTATGTCCTAGGTGGGGTGGGCAGGCAATTCCTTCATCAAGTGGTAGGATATGTTACCCCATCTTCCACAGAGAGTGGGTTTTCACAGACACTGATGGATTTGAAGAATTCCTAAGGCTGTTGTTCGGTACAGCTATGCCAATGCACTTCAAGCATCTGTTTGAATGTAAACGATAATTCTGCTCATGCTCTGTCTCTGTTTCTGTCCTGGAGCTGCTCTCCCAAAGAGCTATGGCAACATTTAATTAGAAACAAACACCAGAGCATGATTCAATAGAGAGATGCTGAGACTGAACAGCATTTGTGACGTACTCTGACTCCTACAGAACCAAAGTGCAGCTCAAATTTCAGGCACTGTTTGTGAAAAATTGCTTATGAATGATCAAGCACTACAATGACATAAATGATTATGCTATAATTAGAACAAACACTGATAAAAGGGCAAGGAACTCCTTTCTAATTTGAAAACAGAGAAAAAGCTGCACTTGGCACTTGTCAGAACATGATTTTTACATTCTTTCTTGCTGATTATTACAGTAACAATTCTGACTAGGACAGACGTGAGCTGGTGATGGCATCACCGTATCACTGACACTCCTAGGCACCAGTCATAGCCAGGCTCCCACAGAATGTAAGTACACGGCAGAAACTGAAGCACGAGGAACTTGGGGATACCCTGCTGTTCAAGCTGGGCACAAACTACTCCTCGCCCTGCTTCTTCCAGAGTTTTTCCAACCTCAGGGGGTGGAAAGCTGGCTTATTATTTAAGCATCTGCGAATGGGAAGCACTAGGATGTAGGGAAGAGAGCTCTTCCAGCTTGGATCTCTGTCTTCAGCATTCCTTGTGCTGCCATCTCAGACGCTGAGTCTAAACCTGCAGCTGATCGGCATCTAAAACTGAAAGTAACTTGTTCATCGTTCATCCTTTAAAAAATGATGGCAACTTGCTTTCCTCAGCCCGGAAAACATGGGATTCTTTCACTGGTTTATTTTTCTTTGGCACAGGTTTCCCATGTCACTGCTGAAAACCTGTAGCAAAAGGATTTTCCTAGCAGATGGAGTAAGCATAGGATTCACTTACCTCCAGGCAGATCCATGCTCGGAATGTCTTCCGCTTTCCTCTTCCCCTGTGGCTCTGGCTTCTGCACGGTTTGGTTTCACTTTCCCCGGTGTTCACATGGAGCTGTATCTCCCTGCTGTTCGAGGGGCTGACCGAGTCCTACCCCCCTCACAGGCACCATCCCGTCCCGGGCTGGGAATTCCAACGAAACGCCCACAAACCTGATAAGCAGAAAGACGGGAGCAGTGATTCACGGTGGGGGTGGCTCCTCCTCCGCGATTCCCAAGGTGAAAATGGGCGGATGTCACCCAGAACCATGAACCTTCAGCCCATGGGCTGTCAGCTCTTCGGCTTCCCGTCAGCGCAGGGGTTAAGGCAGACCGCATTTCTCCTGGGACATGCCAGGGGGGTGAGGCACCGCTTTCTCACCCCGACGGACCCGCGGTGCTCCCGGACGGCAGGCCTGGAGTCCGGGGCTCGGCAGGCTGCCCCGTGCGCCTCTGGGCAGCCGGCAGCCCACAGCCAGGCCGACACGGAGCAATGGCCCTGCTCCNCTCCAGAGATGATTCCCCCCGGCTAAAGCACTTTGAGACAGGCACGGCCGGAGCCGGGCTCGCTGGTGTAGCCCGGGAAAGCCGCTGGCTTTCCCAAGCACAGCTGAAGCGACGTGGAAAAACTCCCAAGAAACTTTCCCCGCCCGAGAGCGGCCCGTGCGGTTTTCCGTGCAGGAACCTGCAGCCCAGCCTCCTCAGCAGCGGCTCGGCACAGGGGGACACCTTACCCAGCCCCGTCCCTAACACACCCCCACACCGTGGGCTGCAGTCGCTGCTCCGCCGCCCGGCTCCCGCCCCTGCCCTCCCTGTTCCCGGCGCCGACGCTCCCGCGGGAGAAGGAAGTCAGCAGAACAAAGTGGAGCCGGACGCTTACCCAGGCAGGTTCCGAGCCGGCCAGGGCGGCCAGCAGGAGCAAAGCGGTGGCAAGAAGAGGCCAGCGCTGGCCTTTCCCCCCCTGCCCTCCTTGCCAGAGGCCCTTCGGTGGCAGGACACCAGCGCACACCCTGGATCCTCCGCTGGAAGCGTGACGGTGAACTCTGCCCTTCCCTGGCTCCCGGCAGCTTGCTGGGAGCTGTAGTTTTCCCTCCCACAGTCGTTCTCGGGAGCGTTCAGGAAACAGTAACTTCGTTTTTGGCTGTATTTCTGCGGCTCAGTGGCAGCGCGATTTCCTTCAGGCGGCTTCCCGCATTCAGTAACAGTGTCGTGGATTGAAACAGGGAAACCACGGTGAGGAGGGAACTGGTTTGAGAGCTGATTTAGGAAAAGTACTACAAGAAAAGCAACCCAAACACGCAGGAGCAAAGCCCAAGACTCTGGAAATGTCACACTGCCAGTGCAGGGAGGCTGGGGAGGATGTGAAGTGGAGGGTCTTCAGCATCAGCCTGGAGGGAAAGGGATGTGGAGCCCACCCAGTGTCCCCTGAAGTGGTCCAGAGACTGCAAGCAGGGGAAAGGTCTGAGAGTGCGTGTGTCATCCCTGGCCTCATTTGGGCGACGCTTTTCCAAAAAAATTATGTTCTAACTTGTGGTGCCTGCGCAGTGCCACGTATAGGCACGGGTATGTTCCAAGCCCTTCCCTATTCCCCCTGCCCAGGACACATTTCATGGAAAGCAGCAGCACGGAGCACACCGGGGGAAAGGCAGCAGCACAAGCAGCAGCAGAACAGAGACAGCAAGCCCCCTGGAACTCAGCTTGCTGCCTTTGCAGCATCTCCAGAGGAGCCCAGCAGCAAATGGCTGAGGCAAAACACAGGGAAAGGCAAATGAAACGGTGCTGGAAAGGAGCAGGCACTGAGTGGCTGGGACCCCTCAATCTGGGAAGCAGAGGGCTGAAGGGGGGGATCTGACTAATATGTTTGTTTTGTTTCAATTTCACTAAATCCCCCCCTTACGAGTACCTGAGGCACTTGTAAAACAGGTAAGAGGTTGGGTTCAAATGGGCAGAAAAAAATACTTCTTTATGCTGTGTGGAGGAACCCTTCCTGGCCCAGGGAGCAGTGTCAGAGGGGTCAGTAAAATGTGTGTGCCACGTTACGCAGGGGTGTCAGCATGGGCACAGGTACCAACAGGGACGCTGCTCGTATCAGGGAGGTGATGAGAGGGCGAGGTGTGCTGGGCACAGCGCACGCAGCCGAGGCAGGGCTGCACCTCACTTCTGACAGCGGCTTCCTCCGTCACCCGCGGAGCCTGCGAGGGGACAGTGGCCGTGGCAGACTCGGCACATTCCCTTACCATGACCAGCCTCTCACCAGGTGCAGCAGAGGCTGCAAAGCCAGGAGAATGGAAAAGCAGGAAGGAAAAAGTGGGCATGGCTGATCCACAGAGGCCAAGGTCACCTTGAGGGCCCTGCTCCTGGCTGCCATCGGTCTCACACCCTGACTTGATCTGTGTCAGTAAGGAACAGCCAAGCGACCGCGGAGAGGAGCTGCAGGTGTCAAGGGCTTAATAAAAACCCAAGTATTTTCTATCCCTCTGTCCCTAAACCCATCCAGTCCCTTCAACACAGCAGGTGTTTGGGGCTGAGGGCCCAGCCTTTCCACAGAAGCACAAGTGTCACAAAACTGGTGCCAAGTGCATGACAAAATTGGGGGGTCATTTCAGCTTCTCCGGGCTGAGAACCTGGTTCCCAAAAAGGCGTTTGTCAGGAAAATCAACTGGTCGGCTTAGGGCATGAAGTCATCACAAAACTGTTACAAAAAAGGATCTTGACATTGTTATGTTGATTTTTTTTCCTGATGTGGTATTTTTTACATCCTCTTTTATTTTTTGCTTTAGAAAACAATGCTCAATGTGTGTGTTCTGCTTTTAGGACTGAAAAGACTGACAATATTTACTGCTGGTATAGAAGAAGGTACGTATAACTTATCTCACAAATATTCACTTTCTTTTGGGTGAAACTGCAGCACTTATGGTATGTTAGTAAAGCATTTAAGATATTTTTTGTTCCGAACTCTTTGTAGAGAGAAGACAGGCACAGGAGGAGTGGAGGCTGAATGGCACTTCCCTCACCCAGCCTTCCTGTTGGATTGCACAGAGCATGCACACGCCTACTCCATTTACAACCCTGAAAAATAACAGAATAACCTCACAAACATGAGCACAGGTGTTACAGGGTATTGTAGATTAAGTTAGTGCTGTTACAGCATCCTTTTTGTCAGCATGATTTTTGTCAGAGTGTAGAAATCCTTCAGTACCCGTACAGAGGAGGGGCTGACCAAAGCAAGAGCAGCTCTGCTCGGGAGGACCTGGGGGTCCTGATGGATGACAGGTTGACCATGAGCCAGGCACATGAATCTGGGGTGCATGGGAAGAGTGTGACCAGCAGCTCAAGGGGAGCGATCCTGCCCCTCTGCTTGGCCCTAGCGAGGCCACATCCAGAGTGCTGTGTCCACTTTTGGGCTCCGCAGTACAAGAAACACAAAGAGCTGCTGGAGAGGGTCCAGTGGAGGCCACAGAGATGATCTGGGGTCTGGAGCATCTCTTTCATGAGGAGAGACTACGGGAGCTGGGCCTGTTTGGTCTGGAGAAGAGAACACTGAGAGGGGATCTCATCAGTGCACACAAATACCTCAAAGGGGTCTCGAGGATGGTGCCAGACTCTTTCCAATACTGGACAAGGAACCCAATACTGCCCAAATACTGGACAAGGAACAATGGCACTAAAGCACAAGAAGTTCCACCTTAGCACAAGGAAGAATTTCTTTACCCTGAGGGTGGCAGAGCACTGGAACAGCTGCCCAGGGACAGCGTGGAGTCTCCCTCTCTGGAGACCTTCCAAACCTACCTGGAGGTGTTCCTGTGTCACCTGCTCCAGTGACCCTGCCTTGGCAGGCGTGTTGGACTGGATGATCTCCAGAGCTCCCTTCCAACCGTAACAGCTCTGTGATTCCATGAGTTTGTAAAGGGGTCTCTATTTGCTTAGCGACTCACTTCCAAGGTGGTCTTGAGCTGCTTGCTGCCGTGGCACATAGGAGCACCCATGAGTGCCTGGTTTTCCCAGCTTTGGGCAGCACACAGGCATCTTTCTGAACTCAGGGAGCAGTCCAGGTGTGCGTGTGTTTGTGAAATAAGAAGGTGCTATTTCTTTGCTTAGAAACATCACAGAAACATAGAACAGCTCAGGCTGGAGAGAAGCTCAGAAGATCGTCTGCTCCAAACTTGCATGGGAGAGGGAATCTAGAGGAGATCTTGTAGTCCTGTCGAATTGCATCTTGAAAACCTCCACTCACAGGAACTCTACCACATGCCTGGGTAAAAATGCTTTATCAACAATGCCATCAAATTCTTTTTAAAATCCCTGTTTACCAGTAATGCATGTGAACAAACGGGTAAGAAAAGTGAAATGCCTAGTGAAATATTCTAGCTCTGATTAACCAAAATGATTCCCACTCTAAGGAACAGAGTAGTGAAAGGTTACCAGTGCCAGAGGATCTCACGTTCCTCAAAGTACCTCCAAGTTTCCCCTATCTGCTATTCAGTTGCTATCTGTGCTTATTTTACACAGATTTTACGCTTTACTTTACATAAATTTTTCACTTTAGGGTTTTTCTGCCTCCGAGAAATGCAGAACTGGCCTTGTTCCGCTACGATGGGGTTGCACGTAGAAAACAACCAGGTGGGGAGCGGAGGCGCGGGGCCCGGGCTGCCCTCGGGGGCCGCCCCCGCGGGGCCCCGCGCGGGGCCCGGGCTG
>VZRQ01004838.1:560399-575285 GCA_013397975.1 Machaerirhynchus nigripectus | reverse complement strand
GGTGGGGCGGCGCGAAGCGGGGCGGGCGGGCGGGCGCCGCGGCGTTCCCGTCGCGGGGTGTCGGGACGGGGCCGCGCCCCGGAAACAGCGCGGGGTCCCGGTGAGGCTGGTGCTCCTGCACGGCTCTCAGGCCGGGGCCCGGTGGGCTTGAGCTGAGTTGCCGGCTGTGCCCCTCACCCGTGTCTCGTTTCAGGGGACGAGCATCACTTTGGGACCCCAGACTCCCTGACGCGACCCCCTATAAGGGCGTACAGATCGCCAGGTAGGCTTCAGCTCCCAGAGGTCACAGCCCGCGCCGCTGGCCGAGGGGCTGGAACGCCCCAAACTCAGGGAAACGGGGTTTGTTGGGCTCTGGCGCCTTGGCAGGTGTGGCTGTGGCACACAGGTGAGGAGATGCCGTGGTGGCTCTTACCCGGGCACAGGGGATGCGAGGAGAAGCAGTCCTCCCAGGGACCGGTGCGTGCCCAGCACGCTGAAGCCCTCAGGGGGCCGTTTTTCCTAGGGCACCGCTCGGAGCAGCATTTTATCTATCACAGCCTTCAAATTTTACTAGCACTGCTCGGTTTTGAGAGGCAGGATTTAAATAAGGTGTCCTGAGGTGCAGAAATCAGTCCCTCAGTGGCTGTGCTCCTGACAGGGAGCAGCGGTGCTCCTGAGGAAGCGCAGAGCTGGGGCTTGTCCTTCCTGTGGAGCACCAGGCATGCTCTGGGCCGTGCTCCTGGACGCTGGGCTGGACAAGCTGCTGCGTTTGCACTGTGTGGCACCCCCTTGTTGCTTTAGTTGATGAAACCTGTGTCTTCCTCGGAACTATAGAAACATCCAAGCTCAGTGTAACAGTCATGGGGCTTTAGCCTGTCATTCCACCAGGAAACGGTGAATAACTTGTACTTCCTTCCCCTTTACTCTGTTTTGGAGTGTGTATGTTATCAGCGTGTGGCAGTGCTCAGGGATGAGTTGGGCTAGCCTGGGACTGTTCTCCTTTCCCATCTGTGCTCTTGTCACCAAGAATTGTCTCCCGTGTTCTGCTCCAGAAGTAGAATTTCCAGGAGGCGTGGGGAAAAAATCTTATCTCGAGGAAGGAAGAGCAAGGTTATGAGCATTTCTTTAGGAAAATAGAGATGTTTGCCTGTGAAAAAAGCAGTGGCAAGCTCTCACTTCCACAGGGTGGCTGACAGGGTATAATAGGCTTAGTGTTTTAAACGTGGCTGTGCTGCTTCACGAGTCACAGCTGAGGGTTGGGTTTTTAATTAGGTGGCTCTAAAAATGAGGCTCCTCTCCCCCCGCACCGTCCCCAGCAGCTGCACTGGATTATAGCCACAACAGGTGTAAAAGTATGATAAGAGACTCTAATTGTTTATATAGAAGCAGAGGAGTAGCTTTTCCCCTCACAGTCCCCCTGTCTGTAGATGTGCAGTATTGTGCTTTTCCTGCAGAGTTTAGGGGATGGTCTGTGAGGCAGGGGAATAAGCAGGGTGGGTTGTTTGGGGAGCATAATTGTCCTGCTTCCCTGAGAACAGAATGGAAGCAAAACCACACCTTGAGAAACTGGTTTCTGGCTTCTGCTAAGAGGTTTTAAATACAGGTTAGGCAACTTGCCTGGGGAGCTGAAAAGCTTTAAGAGCTTTAAGAAGAGCTTGAAGAGTTTTAAGAGCCTAAAACCCCTTGCCTTGAATCAGGCAGCTTCTAGATCAGTGAGCTGAAGATACATGGTAGAAATCTCCATGGAAGTTGTCTTGTATAGACCTTTCCTTTCTACAGCTTCTAAGAACTCTTTGAGACACAAAGAGTTCTGATTGATGCCAAGAAGGGGAGAGGAGTTAAGAGCAGGGACTGCCTGAGTAGCCCTCTTTAGATTCAAAGATCTTTTTGGCCTTCTGGTCACAACTGCTAGGGAGATTTTCCTTGTAAAACCTCGGTGCATAGTGAAATATTGTGGATATGTGGTTTGGCATTTCTAAAACTAAAGTAATTTGGTGAGTATCTTTGTTCTGAGCTTTGTGGGAAATCAGCCACTGAACAGTTTTTTAGATGGATTTAAAACACAGGGGCCCATTCAGTGTGTGCAAATACTTTACTGTTGCACCTGTGACTCACCACAGTTTAGAACTTACAGCTTTTTCCCATTTTTTGTGGTTTGGGTGGGTTCGGTGCTTTTGTTTTTCTCCTTTGTATGTTTGACGTACACTGGTGTGCTGAAACTGCCAGAACACATGAGAAAAAGGCTGTTTTCTTGGTTGAAGTAAAATCACTAAACACTAGGTGGCAAGCTGTGCACTGCCCTTGGCATATGGTGAAAGAGCTACAGAAACACAGTAAAGCCCAGGAGAACCCTGGGCTGTTTAAAGAGTAAAAGGGCCCAGAGTAATGTTAGAAAAAATTTACCAGTTGTATTCTTCACTTTGCTGTTTGCTGATGCTTGGTAGCTGTGCCGTGATCTCTGTCCCCGAGCTGTTCTACAGCTTTTTATTCTGTACCTGAGCTTTTTCTTATCAGCCCCTTGCTTCTGGGATTGCTCTTTATCCTTCCCTGTGTTTGGCTTCCCAGCCCTGACCTTTGCTCTGTGGCCTCTGATGCTCTCCAGGGCATTATTCTTTCTGGTTAGTTACATTGGCTGAGCTGGGTTTCACAGCTGAGTGACTCTGTCATTTGACAAACAGCTGAGAGATGTTGGTTTAGATCCTTCCCAGCTACCTGAGGGGTGAAGTTAGGTTGCTGGTATGGATTAGGAGAGAATGAGACCTGACTAAAGGATGGCTTGGATTTCATTAAAAGGGGACTTACTTTCTGTATTTGCTTCTGTCTCTTTCCCCCTCTGCCCAGTGCTGCGTAAGACAGCACAATTATGGTTTGTAAGTTGAGTGCCCAGAGCTGTGGGAAAAACTCCCTGTATTCCCATGGCATGTATTTATTGGTTTACACTGAATCCCCTTAGTGTAAGGAATTTCCTGGCTCCTAGTATTCATGTTTTTAAGCCAAGAACTCCTAATTTATTTTTTTTTTTAAAGAAGTGTGTGGTGGTGTAGACAGCTGTATTTCTAGTGAACTCAAATTTACCATAAGCATTTTAAGTCTTAGTTGCTTTTTGTTGCATCCTAAGAGAGTAACTTCTGGGAGTTCACAACTGGAAACGGATGTTCTGAAACTATATCTTGGTCCTTCAGATTTATGGTGTTGCCAATCCCCTCTTTGTTGTTTTCTTGCTCCTGACAGGTGGTACTACAATTCACTTTGAGGAGAATCCAGCAAAGGAAAATGCAAAGGCTTATGAGAGTAACGAAACCAAGAAACCAAACATTTATACACCATTAAAAGGTAACACCTTTCATCAGCACCTTTTCCATGGTGTAACAAAGGATTGCTTAAATGTACCAAAATGACAGTCATTCAGTTCTGTTAGAAACGAGGGAGTTTTTGTAATGTTAGCTGAATGGATGAAAAAGGGGTTTTTTAAGAAAATAAATTTTCAGTGTGTGCTCCTGCCTGAGCCAAAGTATAACTGACTGCAGTATGATGTCAATCTGCTTGGGTGTAAAACCTTAAGGTTCAAGAAAATGCAGGTTCCAACTTTGATGAACAGCCAGCTGTGTGGTTTTTGAACAGCAAAACAAAAAAAAGAGTAATATCACACCTGCTTCAAAAAACTGTGATGAGAGTGGATCTTTAATTGGCTCAGGGAAAGAACACTAAAACTTTCTTTTCTAAAAAGGTGAGTTATCTTTGACTTTAGCAGGGGGAAGCTGACTACACCACGTGGTTTCAACGTGAGGGAGCACTTTGCTCATTGCTCAGAGATTTTTCTCCACGTGTATTACAGAAGCAATGGGGAGGTACAAAGAGAAAAAAATGGGATCATTTTTAGCCACACGAGGTGCTTATGTGTCTTTTTAAAAGAAGACATAAGAAGAATGATTTGTCATATTGGCAAAAGCTGGGTGAAGGACCAAATCAAGCCCCCTCTGATAGATAACAGCTCAGAGGGGTCCAAGGGGCTGTTGGTATGCTGCAGGCTTGGTTTGGCAGCACAGCATATCCTCCTGCCCTAATAAGCTTTGAGGATTTCGTAGAAAGAGCTAAAAGCATGTATGGCTGGTCTGCCTTACTCTGACCTCTGAGGTGGTAACTGAGTTCTTCCATGTGTGCTTTGGTTTCAGAAATAAAGGCTGACTTCCTTGAGAAAAACCAAGGGTGCTACTCAACTTCTACACCACACAGTAAGTAAAACAAGAGAACCTAGCCTTTCCCTGTCATTAGATGCAAAGGACAGAGTTATTTTCCTTTCCTCTGCTTCTGGTTTTTCTTGTGCCCTGGGACACTGTCTGGAGGAGGCAGGTTCAAACAGAAGCTGGAGAAGGCAGCACACTCCAGTCAGAGCCTTTCTGTGGGGTTATTCAACTTGCTGACCACAGAAAATGCTCCACTTTCTCTTCTATTTTTCTTTTTGGAGTTGACTCGTGGGACAGTAAGTGCAGAGCATGGAGTAGAGGCGTTGTGGGGGTGACCTGAGGGAGGGAGCAAAACATTCACCTTTTGGTGGCAAAGAATGTCAGTTTGTACACAAACCTTCCCTTTTATCCTTTCCCTGAGAAGTGGTGGCTTGCTATGACTGAATCAGTTGTTCTGTACTCCTGGGAAGGAGCAGCATTTTTCTTTGCTGGCGAAATCCAGTCTGCTCATCTAATGACCAGCTCCGAGTGTTTCAGACTTCTGGTTGTTTTTTTGTGGGTTTATTGGGTTTTTTTGGTTTTGCTGGTTTTTTTTCCTTCTGTTGGAAGACTATTTGAAAGAAGAAGAAAACAAATATTCTGTATTCTTAGTAATGTCTTGGTGCTTGTTTCTGTCCTCAACAGGTATAGGTAGAGATAAACAAAAGTTTTGTAAATCAGATTTCAGTCTGAAGAACCTGCAGGGGTGGTTTAGGTTTTTGTTTCTTTATGGTTTGTTTTTTTTTTTTTGAAAACCATGGTGCCTTCAGGAAGAGAAGCTCATCTTGTGGTAGCTGTACATCTGTGAAATGCCTTTGAAAAATGAATTTATGCAGGGACTTCTCTCTAGTCTGGTACTTTTACTTTTCTGTGCCACTCCAGGTGCTGCAGGAGTGGTTAGTTGTGTGTTGGGCGAAGAACTTTGGAAGATCACTTAAAACTCTGGAGTCTTTAAGGTGTCTGCATAAGTTACACTTTCTGAGCTAAGCAAGACATAATTTACTTGGCCTTTGTGCAAAGTGTGTTGTAAATAAGGCAGGATTCTTAGGCAGAGTCAGATCTGGCTTTAGACTGTTTTATTGAATTATTTTTTCCTTTAGTGTGTGAGTTACAGCTGTTACCTAAATATGAAACCTAATCTGTGCAAACAGAGCTGCATTGTGAAGCATTACAGAATCGAGGTGATTTTGAGCTGTTAACTCTTAGAAGATTGAGAAAAGCTTAGCCAGTGACAAGCTCCATGGCTGTGCCCTTTCAGGGTGGGGGGTTGAAATTACAGAATAGGGCAGTTCATTAAGCCACTTAAGCCCCAGCTTAAACCAGAGCTGCTTTTAGCACCTTCTGCAATTACATTCATACAGAAACAAGGCTATAGAGTTTATTTCAGTGTCTTTAAATAACTACTGCGGGGTATGTTTGTTCAATTTATTCTCAATAGTGTCATTGACAGTGTCCCGATTTGGTTATATATTATTAAAGAGCCTTCAGCTTTGAACCAGTTGCTGTAGTTCACAAGGAGCCAGAAATTCCCCTGTCCTTTTAATTAACTGGCTAAATGCTGACCAAAAATTGCACAGTATATATTCATACCGGTCTCTTGGGAAGGTTGTTCATAACACTTTATGGATAATGATGCCTCTTGTACTTTGCTGTCAGAGCCCATTTAAATAAATAGACCAGAAGTATATTTTGAAGTTGTAAGCTTGCATTTTGCTTTAAAAGCATAATAAATCCCAAGAAACTGACTGCTGACGAAGCAGGCCTCCAACCCAAGCTACATGGAGAGGGAAAATAAGACTATGCATTTAACATATTGCTTTGTTTTTGCTATTTATATCTTGCATTATGTTGTTTTTCTGGTGTGCCCATTAATTAAGTTTCCATTTTTTATGTCTCTCAAACTCTTGAGCAAAATCAGGAAACTTAATTGGGACATGGGATCCTTGTGCAGAAAATAACAGGTCGTCAAATCTCTTCCATTCTGTCACCTTGTACTTGAAATTGAGTGTTATTTGCATAATTCTTCAAGAGATGAAAATCTTTGGGGGTGACTTGTGGTGGAGGGGGGGACTCGTGCTTTCTCTGCAAGGTTGTCAGGACAGCTTGGGAACTGGCATTTGGCAGCCAGCAGAGGTGGAGAGTTGCTCTGACAGCCGAGTGGGACTTCTCGGGCTGGTGGCAGCGGTGAAGGTGTCGTTTTCCTTGTTCAAGATGAATGTGCTGAGCAGAGGGGGCGAGTGGTGCGGAAAAGAACCGAAATCCGTGTTCCTGACCAAGGCCTCACCTCTGCTCCCTGACCAAGGCCTCACCTCTGCTCCCTGACCAAGGCCTCACCTCTGCTCCCTGACCAAGGCCTCACCTCTGCTCCGACTTAGCAGGACTGTGTTTGCTTCAGCAAGGTGCTTTGTTGCCCTTCCTGTAAGCTTGGTGGAATTTTGTAGGTAAAAGCATGACTAGGAACAGCTTTTTGTTGAAAGTAATGCAGTAATTCAGCTCCCTGCTGGAAGATTGGCTGTAATTTTTGGCTTTGTGTTTTTCTCATGTTCCCTTTCTTAATCTCTTAACAGGCAGAAGTGAATCTCGGAATCAGTCCAGTAAAGAGAAGCAGTCACAGCCTTTGGCCAAAAGTAAGACTTCTGCTTTCACTTCTGTTTCATGCTTCTGTAACATTTAACCATTTTCATGCCTTTCCAAGTACTGCAGTTCTGGGGAGCTGGTGTGAAGCTGAGGGTCCTTGCCAGAACAGATGATTTGCTTGCTAGGACGTGTCATCAGCATGAAGGAGGGAAGGGTGTTGTATAATGAGTAACATTTTCATCGGAATTAAAGGTCTTTCATCTGTAATGTTTACAAGATTAAAACTGAGGCAGGGCTAGCGGTGGTGTTACTTAACCATTGTTGTGTTGCTGTCCTGATAAAAGTTAGGGTACAAAAAGGTAGCAAAAGGAATGCAGTTCTTCCTGTTTCCAGGAAGATTGGTGTATTTTGTCACCATTTTACTGGGAACAGAATCGAGCCTTTTGCTTGTAGTACGTGAAACTACTGTTAATTTAACTGTTCAAACATGAAACCAAATGAAAATATCTGATATTTGATGTGCACTGTTTGCTGTGTGTACTCTTTGTGAAGCTCGCTGATCCAAAGGCCACAACGTTTTCTGATAGTGTTGACCACCAGTGTTTGAGATGCAAATACTGCTGCAGGAACTATTTTTAATCCTTATGGGAACAGGAAAGAGAAATAACACAGAAACCCTCCTGGCGCAGCCAGGTTTTCTATAGGACATTTTCTGCATAGCAAAAATGTAGGAAAACCTTTGACCTTTTTCGGAACCATTTTAAGCTCGTAGTTTGGATTTTTATTAAATTGAATGGAACATTGATGAACTTTTAAGAGCTCCTTTTTCAGAAGAAGGTCTGATTTAGTCTTAGTCAATCTGGGAACACGTAAAAATGTTCTTTTATTTTAAATGCTGTCACTTCACGAAACTGCTTAAGAAGTTCAAAACTGTTTTCTGGTTTATTTTGTGGTTGGTTTGGGTTTTTTTTAACTAGATCGTCTTTTCTATGCTCTTCAACTACTGTACCAGTGTTGAGAATGGGATGATTTCACTGTTTCCTCTTATTTTCCTTTCACTTGTTGACTTGTGATGCCTTGTACAAAACATTGTTGTCTTCTGTTTGCTCCCCCTCTCTGTAGATGATGGTGACTCGCCTAACGGATTTCACAAGACGTGGACTTTGTTGCTGGTTCTGTTAATTAGTGTCCCATTGCTTTATGTCCTGTGGATCGGAATTCGAGGTGGAACCTCCTCAAGTAGAGATGCTGAAATTCTGCAGGAGTTTCGGGCCCGGATGAAGAAACTGGAAGATACTTACCAAAGTCAGGACCCCAGGCTGTGGAGAAGAGCCCACGTGTTCCTTGAGAAACGTCTGAACGCCTCCCGCGCGCACCTGGAGCCGGCGATCCTGCTGCTCACGGCTGGCCGGGACGCCGAGACGGCCCTGAGCTGCCTGAGCAACGAGCTCGCCGACGCGTTTGCCTCCTCCCAGAACGCCACCACCATCAGGATCAACGGCGTGGACAAGGCTGTGCTGGACAGCGACACTGTCAAGCTGGAGGTGGACACGGAGCTCAGCGCTGGGTTCAGCGAGGGCAAGAAGGTGGCAGTGGTGCATCGGTTCGAGTCACTGCCTGCAGGCTCCACCTTAATCTTCTACAAGTACTGTGACCATGAGAACGCAGCGTTTAAGGACGTGGCCCTTCTGCTGACGGTTCTCCTGGACGAGCAGTCGCTGAGAAAGAGCTTCACCTTCCAAGAAGTGGAGGAGAAAGTCCGGGATTTCCTCCAGGCAAAGTTCACGGGTCCAGATGTTCCTAGTTCTTATAATGGCATGGACACAGATAAGCTGAGTGGACTGTGGAGCCGGATATCTCATCTCGTGTTGCCTGTTTGGCCTGAAAAGGGCCTCCCTCTGGAGGGATGCACATAAAAGTTGCTAGGGAGCACTTGGGAAAGGAGGAAGACACAAAATGTGTGTTGCAAGGTAGAACAGGGAAGAACTTAGTGTGGCTGCTGAGGCAGCAGCAAACCAGTCCTTTCTGTGCAGAGACTTCCCACCAGCTGGCAGGGTTGTTTCTGCCAAAGTAACTGGGACTTCTCTCAGTAAACTACGGAGTGTAAGCAAGGAACTTGCTGGTTGTTGGTAAACTGTATTCAGTGATGCATCCAGCCTTGGTGTCCTGGGGCTGGACACTGCCGTGCATCAGTGCAGAGTCACTCACCTGCCTCCACACCTGTCTTGGTGCACTGCTGGCTTTGCTGTGAGGATCCTTCTCTGGTGGTGCATAAAACAGGCATCACATTTGACAAGGTAACAGAATGTAAAAAACATCACCTTCATCTGCCAGAATTGCTTACTTTTCTTCTAACATAAGAAAAAAACTGAAAATGATGATTAAGTGATGTGAGTCTAAGCACAAGCTTCTTCCTGATCCATTAGGTCACAACATAGATGCAGCTATCTCTGGCCACTTGTAGAAGTGGCAAAATTGCTTGAAAGATCTGTGACTTGTAGAGAACCTTTCAGCGAGCATTTCTTCCTTAAATGAGCCTGCCCCAAACAGTTCTGGAGAGAGAGAAAAGCTGAGGCACAAAGGTTGCTTAAAGTCAGTAGTACTGATGTCAGGTAAATAATCCCTCAGTACCTCTTTGCCTGGCTGCTTGCAGGAGTTCTCTACTCCTTTTCAAAGTTTTGCAAGTCTTAAAATTCGGATGGAAATGATAAAAGTCAGCCCTGTGTACATACTATCTCCTTTCCAAACAAAACTTTAAGAAGACATAGGTTATTTCTCATTTTACTAAGATAATTATTTTTGCATTGAGAGAATCTATTTATTTGTGGTACTTGATATCCTAAAAAAATAACTTTTCTTCTTCTATCTGTGTATAACTTGCTGCTTGCTGTAAAAATTTCTAGCAAAGAACAGATTTGCAAAGCATGCTTTTAAAATGCTTTTTAGTCTCATGTCAAGAATTCCTCACCCCAGATTAAAAACCTGTTTCTATTACATATTTTGTGTAAAAAAAAAAATAAAGAGAATAGCAGCACTTCCATTTCATTGCTGTTACTTCATGCTCTGGGCTATTGGTCCATGTACATTTGGTTCTAGTGAGTGTGAAGGAATGTGGAAAGATGCTCTCAAAGGATGTTTTCTCATAACAGCTGAGAGATTGACCCATCCTTCATTCACAAGCCCCTTGAGCTGTCCTGTTGCAAAAAAAAAAATCCTTTTTGACCAGGAAAAGCTGTTGAGGAGCTGGAGCTTCTGGCTTCTTTGTGCAAGGCCAGGTTGGGGGTGTAAAGTGGAATCGACCAAAATCACCTGAAGCATGTAAAAAACCAGAGTTTGAGAGAAACAGAGCTGTGGTCACTTAAACCAGAGGTGGATTTGTTCTAACTATCGAGAGCCAGCAATGGATAATGCTTCCTATTTTAATAGGCAGAAATAAAAACAGTAAGAAGACATGGAAGTGCTGTTGTTCTGGATGTTTAATAGCTCAGGAAGGAAAAGATGGCATTTACACTTTGAACATTTCACTGGACAAATGTTTTTATTAAAAAAAACAACTGTGACTTATTTTCAAATGTGTCCTCATAGCATATTTGTTTGTATATTATGTAAACTATTTTAGTAATGATTCAAAATAAACACACTTGTTTGTTTTATAAAGCTGTTGTAAGACTTGTCCATTGAATTTTAAGTGGTCAGACTTTTTTTTTTACGTGTTTAAATTGCTCATTTCACCTTTGACCAGCTACACATGCCTAAAATACAACCTTTGGCAAAATTTAGAACTTTTAAGAAACTTGAGTGGAGTGGTAGATACTGTGATGTAGATGCATGTATTTCATAGTATCAGGGCTTTTGTCTAACATGGAATGTTTCAGGAAATGGCCGAGAGTTGTTTTTTTACTCGGTGTTCTTGTGTTAATTCCCCAGTTCTGATTTCAGCTGGAACTAATGATAAGATATGGTTCACTTGTTTCATTAGCCCGATAGAAGAGTCAGCAGCTGACAAAAGGGATGACTTCATTCCTGTTCCACTCCTAGCTGCACGTTCTGTACCTTTGCTGTTGCAAACTGCTGCACTGTGAACTGACTGGAGGGACAGTCTTACTGAAAAGTAACTTAAAAGTTATCAGAACTGGCCACCACAAAAAAAAGAAGACAAAGTTGTGACATGACGACAGCAGGAGATTCCATGCACATACAGATAAAACATATTTAATACAGGTTATTTTCTGTTTCTAAAACTTCCTTATAGGTATTAAAGAGCTGTATGCCTGGTTCAAGAGAAAATAGGATGGTGTCTGGAAACTAAAGACTTAATGTTGTGCTAGCCAAAGGAAAATCACTTTGTTGTTGTTGTGAACTATAGGTAAAGCCTACAAAGGTGTATTTCCAAATATATTGTGCTGCTTAGTCTGAAAAAAATGAAAAACAAGATGGTATAGTCAGTTGCCCCTTCCATAGGAGGGGGAAAGGCTCGGGATTAGGAGACTCTTCCTGCTCTTGGGGCAGCAGGTCCTTTTGTAGCTGTTTGTGGCTTTGTCCTTAAAAGGCTCTCATTAAATATCCACAGGTACTTATTGCAGATCTCATTAAGCAACTCCTACTCAGCCAGAGGTGAAGAGTAATGTCTGTCTGTGTTCCTCACAGGCAGCTGATTACTATCCTCCTTGTATAATTATTTTGTTGCCTGGGGCAAACGGAGCCATTTGATGTTTTCCAAACTGTAAAATAGTTTGGCTCCTTCTAGAGAAATCTCACTTGAGAAGTTGAAGTGTCCCTGACTGTCAGCAGACTAGGAAATTAGAATTAGACAAAATGTGGTTTTACAGAGTAAAGACACCAGATCTGCCTTGGGACCAAGAAGGGGGTTTTTTTTTCTTCTGTGGCCTTGAGCAAAAAAAACTTCGGGTAGGATGTGATATTTTGCGGGGGATGAAGCAGCTACACCCCAAGTTGCAGACAAGATTTCCAGCGCTCTGCAAATTGGATTGGAAATGGTCAAAGTGCTCCTTGGGTTGTGAGCAGACGGAGCTGCAGGCGGTGGGAGCCCCTTGCAGGTGGAAGGGGGAGCGTGGCCCCTCTCCTGCTGCTCCTGCTGTCACCTGTGGGCACCTGTGGGACGGAAATACCTTATTGCCTTCAGCACTGGATGTTGTGAAAGGGACCCGGGACCCAGAACAAAGCACTGCCCATCTGTTGTTACCTTGTCTCTCACACCCTGCTCTGAGTCACGCTGTGCCGTGCTGAGTTTGGAGCACGCTAAGCAGGTTTGGAAAAAGGAATTAATTTTTCCCCTCATTTTTTCACATCAACGAAATCATACTTTCTTCAAATTTAAAAAAAGAAATAACAAAAACAAAAGCAAAAAAAACCCAGCAAAAAGTTGTGGTTTTCATATCCTTGTTTTTGAGAATTGTGTCTGTTTTGAATGAAAAGTCTGGCTCAAAATGAGTGCAACAGGTAAGGTGAGAGCTCCCCGTTAAGGTAGGCATGAAAGTATTTGCTGTGTAGAATGCAACTATATGCACGATCTGCAGTGCCTCTGCCAGCATGATGTATTTAGGAAAAAGAGTCTGGTTCTGGTGGGGTGTAATGATACATGAGCAACTTGCCAGGTTCTGTGTTAAGACCCTGTGGTACAGCTGGAAAACTGTGGGAAGAAATCTGAAGCGATGCCTTTATTTTATGAGAGAACAATTTTCCATGCATCGTTTCTGCTGTCAGATGAACTGCAAAGTTGTAGGAGTTCAGAGAAGGGAGGGGGCTGTCCCGGAGTCCTCACAGCTGTCCTGTGTCCTGTTTTATTGTCAGCTCCTGACAGTTGGATTTATAATTGTATGCCTGGAAAATCTCATTCCATGTCCAACAGGTGGAAGCACCCTTCCCAAATTCCTCCATGGCTCTTGGGAGCCACGTCGATCAGGGAGAGGGGGGAGGGAGTCTGGGGGCTCTTGTCTGCAGTAGCCAGCTGCCCCTTTCTAATTTTAGAAGGGGTGTGCAAGAGCAGTGTGGAGTGGAAAACTTTCCAAACCTCTCTCTTAAAGCTGCAATAACCAAGTTAGTGAAAGATGAGAATGTGGCTCTTTACTTTTAACGTACTGTGCGTCCCCATCCGGCACCTCCAGCGCTGGGGCAGCGCTCGCTGCTGTTCCCTCCGCTGCTCGGCCCTTCAGGGAGCTCATCCAGCTGGAGTGTGTCCAACTCCTCCTGTTCTCCTTGCAGGTAAACGCTTTCTTTATTTCTAATCACCGGGAATTTCACAGGACGGCTGCATTTTCCTCAAGAGTATCTTTCTCTTTTTCTTCCCCTTCCCGTGTAAGATGTTCGCCCATCAGAGCTTCCCACTCATTGTAAGGGAATCTTTGAAAGTGTAATCTAGAGTGTTACAATTAGGTTCCACTGGCAGATACAGAGAATAAATAGAAGCAAAACCAGAATACAAAACACCGCCTTTTAATTTTATTTGACTGGCTGAAACCAAATGATTTCCATGTTTGAGAAAATCCTGATGTGATGCCTAGTTTGCCTGAAGATGAGAAGGAGAAGCGTGAAACTAGACTAACTGCTTCCAAGCAGAAAAGAGAAACTATGTTTAAAAGCATAATTAAACAGGCAGTGCATTACGAAAGTGCTGAATAATTTAAATAGGCTGCCAGTCCAGCAATATTAAGCAGTAAATTTAAGCAAACACTATGTGATGATGGGAACGTAATAATTTAATTTGCCCTAGTCTGCAATCAGGGCTCCCATACATCGCAGTAGTATTGTTTTCATTGACTGAAATTGCCATTATTATTATTATTACTTAGAGTCTCCCGCATTTGAGAGCAGCAAGTTGCTCTTTGAGGACTCAGAAGGGAGCTTAGTACTACTTACCACCTTTTCCCATTGGAGCTGTGCTTGTCTTTCCATGTTCATGCATTTTTTTCCCCCTCATCTGGCAAAACAAAATAATTTCCAAAGGTTTAACCACTGACATCTCGAGCTTACCTCTTCTTTCCAAGGAGGTGTGCTTATGCAGGAAAATGTACCCTGTAATCAGTTTGTATATGTAAAAGACCCAAATTAAGGCTAAATGAATGTCCTGTAATTGTGACGTGATTAAGTCCTGCATTGCCTAGACCTCATAGCTGTAATCTCTTAGTGTTTAGGGTGTTTTCCTATGATGTTCCCATACTGGAATAACTTACATGCGAAACGTTGACCATTTACCAGAGGAGAGGCTGTGTAAAAATAGTTTAATGCCTTTTAGTGAAGTATGAAAAAAGGGAAATAAGTAGCTCCAGTAGTTACCACGATCCTTTAGTGTTCGGGGTAGATAAGTCTCTCCACCCCCGTGCTCCCCCGAGAAATTTGGCACCAAACAATCACACTAATGACTGAAAACCAGACTGGGGAAGTTGTAGACAGGCCCTGAAGGGAACATTCCCGAAATAACTGTAGGAAGAAATTTTTTTTCCCTATTCTAATAACTTTCCTTCTTCAGTGGAAATAATTTTGCTACAGCTGGATAATATCTTAGACCTATTTTTGAAACGTGGGTGGTTTTAATGCATCTTCGGGGTTGAATCTATGCCTTAGAAGTCAGTATACTAACAAATTCTTCCGTGTCTATAATGAGTGCTAGGAGTGAAATGAAGCCCTCGGTACTCAGTCATGTCTCTGAAGTTCTGCAAATGTTTATTTAAATTTAAATTTGGGAGAGTGTAATTGGAGACGCTTTCATTTGGGAAAAAAAAAAAAAAGGAATTATTTTTCTAAAGATGACTTAGCTATGAACACAAATGACTAAAAAGCGGTGCCCTAGTTTCGGCCGGAGCCGCTTCGGGAATGCCAACATCAGCGCCGGGTTTAATTAGCATTGCCAAGTCCCGGGCTCGCACCGACACCCGGGGCTCTGCGTGTCAAACGCGAGGGGACTGACCTGGCAGGTCGGGCCTGTTCAGCTGCGAGCGGAGAAATCAAAGCTTCGAGGGAAATATTGGCGAACGAGGCTCCTCCGAGGCTGAGGGAGGGCAGGGCGGCCGCGCCGCGCCCAACATGGCGGCCGGCGCCGCGGGGGCCCGGCGGGACGGCGCCATGCTGGGAAGGTCGTCGGCGGGCCGGT
>VZRQ01004838.1:483088-560282 GCA_013397975.1 Machaerirhynchus nigripectus | reverse complement strand
TGGGGCCGGGGCGGGCCCGGCTCGAGGAGCTGCCGGCTGTCACTTGGCTCGGCCGCTCCGCCCGGCTCCGGCGTCTCCGCGGCATCCGCCTCACCCGTTAAGTCTCTTTCTTTTTCTAGTTTTAATTTGTTTTCTGCTGCTTGTCGTACCTGGGGGTGGCGGATGAACGGAGAGGGTTGGGGTGCTCCGTTTCGCTGTTGTCTTTTCGCGTTGTGCGGGGAACCGCCGACCCTGGGTGTTTCTGCGGAGAAACAGAAACGGAGCTCCGCTGCCCTCGGAGCCGCCCCAAGCACCGGGACGGCGCTTTTAAACTTTAAATGTGCGCTTTGCTCGTGCCCGTGCTGTGCCAGGGCGTCCTGCCCCGGCACTGCGGCATCGCTCAGTGTCTGCCCGCTCAAAGTCCTCCTGACATCCCCGAGAACATCTGCCGCGAGCGTTCTCTGACTTCATCGGTGCCATTCACTGTGCCTGTTGGAGGCATAAAGGCTTTTATACGAGTATGACTGTGTTGGATTTGTTTGGGTTTTTTTCCCCGTGGATGCAGTTTTGTGTGGTGTATTGCCTGCTGTCGGTGTAGTTTTTGTGGAATAGTTAGGGTGGTCAGGCCCTGGAATAGGTTGCCCAGGGAGGTGGTGGAGTCACCATCCCCGGAGGTGTTCAGAATGCGTCTGGATCTGGTGCTGAGCGATGTGGTTTAGTGGTTTAAGGGATGCAGCCGGTGAATGATTGGATTTGATGATCTTAATGGTCTCTTCCAACCTTGACGATTTGCTGATTCTCTGGTTGCTTCTGTCTCTGGATATAAGCTGTAGCTCAGCAGACGAGCATCTCCAGGCACATTGTGCAAGTTTGCTGGTAGAGGTTTGTCTGTCACATAGCTTCATTGTGAAGATGAATAATCCAGTGTCTTGAAATGGAAAATTTAACACTTGACTGGTCAGTCCTGGGGAGGGGGAGAGGGGGGGACGTTGGTCATCTTAAGCTGCTTCAACTGTTACACTGATTTGAAAACTCAAAGTACGGTGACCAAAAGTGTTTGCCGGACAAGCGTGTGGAGCTGTAAGTGATTCACTGCTTTGCATGTAAGTTCTCAATGGTCTGTCAGGCTGTCTGCACGGACGAGGTAAGTTTTGCTGTCTCTTTGCTACAGTTCTGGTTGCTGCAACAGTTTCATTAGGTAATGCTTCAGATAATTAAATACAACTGAGGGTGTGGCCACGTGAACAAGGCTTCGGTTTCTGTGAGTGACGCTAGTTTAAACAGAAGGAATCCTGCACCCACTACACAGAGCAACTGAATTTATGTTGTAACGGCACATTTCTGCAAGGGGCCAGGGTACCATGGAAATGACGAGCACCCAAAGGAGCGTGGGCAGCAGCTTGAGGGAGGTGATTGTGCCCCTCTGCTCCGCTCTCGTGGGACCTCACCTGGAGTGCTGCATACAGTTCTGGTGTCCCCAGCATAGAAAGGACGTGGAGCTGTTGGAGCAAGGCCAGAGGAGGCCACAAAATTGGTAAGAGAACTGGAGCACCTCTCACCTGTGAAGACAGGCTGAAAACATTGGAGCTGTTCAGCCTGGAGCATTGGAGATTGCATGGAGACCTCGCAGCATGTTCAGTATCTGAAGGGATCTACAAGGAAACCAGAGAGGGACTCTTTGTCAGGAACTGTAGAGGTAGGACAAGAGGGAATGGCTTCAAACTGAGAGACTGGGTTTAGATTAGGTATTGGGAAGAAAGTCTTCCCTGTGAGGCTGGGGAGGCCCTGGCACAGGGTGCCCAGAGAAGCTGTGGCTGTCCCATCTCTGGAAGTGTCCAAGGCCAGGCTGGACAGGGCTTGGAGCAACCTGGGACAGTAGAAGGTGTCCCTGCCCATGGCCAGGAGTTGGAACTAAATGATCTTTAAGGTCCCTTCCAACCCAAACCATTCTAGGATTCTATGTTGCTGATGGGCATGGATCATCTTGTAGGCTGCCTAGGCTGGGTGTGGTAGTGACTGAAAGAAAGTGATTTTAAAACTATAAAACATCTTGTTTGTGTGGGTTTGTTTTACTGAGCTTTGGTGCATAGCTCAGGTTTGCCACAGTAACACTGGGAACACTTTACTGATAAGCCAGTCCCAATGTGGACCATGTCTTTTATGTCTTGAAATAACTTTATTGGTAATTTGTGTCACCGCAGCAAAAGCATCCCTTAAATGGATAAGAATCTAATCTTGGAGTTGCTACATCTGTACGGAAGGTTTTGTTGACTTGGATGTAATGAACCCTGTGTCTCCTCTCACCCCTCTGCCAGACATACAGCTCCTTTCTGCTAAGAAAGTTAACTTTTATCAAGCAGACTTGTGGAAAAAGTCATTTATGTGTTTAGTCTCATTGGCTTTAGAGTGCTCAGATGAGGTTGCAGTCCTATGAAGGCGTTCCCAGTTAGGTGGGTGTTTGAAATCAGGAGTGTCAGTGCCGCACAGCACAGGATTTATTCTGTGTTACCATCTCTGGGAGAGGAGTGAAGTTGGACAACGTAACATGAATGGTGTGATGTGCTGCTGCTGCATCTTTCCTCCCACTATGACTGTTCTGGCAGCCACCTGATAAACTGAAAGAAAAGTTGCCATAAAAGAAAAGTTATTAATTTTCTGCCAGGTTAGTGAGTTGAACTGGCTTGTGATGCAGTCAGGTGAGCATTACATCTGTGACAGAGTGACATGATTACTAGAGAAGGTAGGGAGGAATATATGCATTCCTTCATCACTGTGGAGCTGCTAAATCTGCTCAACTCCACCTTGACAATTTACATCAGAGAGCCACCTTTTTATCACTAGAGCAGGACTGTTTAAACTCTGCTACTGATGGACGTAAACTAATTCATGCTGTTCAAATCAATGAGAGGGTTAATACGAGATCAGGTGTAGTGATATGGTAATGATAACAGAAGGACTTCGGTAGTTGAGTGCAGAAAGAAAACTTTCCCAGTGCAGTCAATATATTAGGTATGTGGCAGGATTAGAACATGAGTGTAAAATTTATCCATAGATGTAAGTGCTTGGAAGATAGATGTGTATCATTGTGCTAATGATATAATAGGCTTTAATGGACTGCTCCATTGAGAATAAAATTACTTGTATGCCTAAGTCTGAAACCTTTGTCAATATACTAGAGAAAGAGTAGAGCAAATAAATGAACTAATCAATTATACCAGGTCAATTGAAACTTAGTGGATGCTAACAAATTCTGGCTGTGTTTTAGCTTCCTAAGGACGCTTCTCACCGATGGCAGAATTTCTCGCTAAGTCAGATCCATGGCAATGCACCAGGTGGAGTTCTTATACTGAAACAGAAAAACTTTTAAAGGGATGGTGTTATTTGAACAGGAGAAAATATCTTTCTGCTACATTTAGCTGGATCAAAAAAAAGTCTTTCAGCAGAGTCCTGGTATCTGTCTTTGTAATGCCAGGTCAGAAACAGAGCTGGTGGTTACTGTTCAGCTTGTCGTGAGGTTTTTGTGTTTGGGGTTTTCTGACATCTTGTGTTGTTATTGAGACACTTCTTACATGCTCCTTCTGAATGCAGTTCTGAGCAGAGGTATCAAAGGTGAGAAAGTGGCATTTGGAACATTTTCCCTGAAGTTTTCATGCACTTTACTGTACTTGGAAAGAAAGTAGTGATCATCCTGCAGCTGACACAGCTGCAGATGAAGTTGCTTCTCTGCCCTCACGTCTGTGGTCGTGGTGAGAGGTTGAAAGCTGTTGTCTTTCTCAAAACTGACAGGTCTCGTTCTTGTACTTGGCTGAGAGAATTGACTGTAAGTTCTAAGAAGACTCCCTCACAGTGGAGTGCTTCTTGTGAGATGAGACAGGACTTGAAGAATTGGAGCATATTTTGCTGTATGGATTTATTATGGGCCACAAGAACTGAAATCTTGTAATGTGCAGTTTCTGGTAACTGGAGGTAGAACGAGTGAACAAACTCTTGTTTTGAAGGCTGAGGAAGTAAAATGCAGGAATACTTCATTGGTCCTAGAAGCTGGGGTATTTTCTGTCATAAGTGCTAGGACCTTTGAAGTCAGAGAAAATACAGAACTTGTGAATGGATAGGCAAACCCTTGTGTGCATCTCCTTAATAAATGGATGCATTCTCTGTGCCTTTGTACTCTGATTTCTTCGCGAACAATGAATCAAGTTACACTAGCTGTCACAACATTCATTTCAATAGATTTCCTCAGAGTACCTCCTGGCACGTGATGCAGCAGAGGAAGACATTCAATGCATTTCACTTTCAGTAAAACTACTAGTCTCTTCTTAGGACCAGTTTTATCTTTTTTATCACTTCTACATCATTTGTGATGAAGCAGAGACACTTGCAAGTTGCCATGTCTTTTCATAGCAAAAGGATGTGGTAAATGTCCTTTCTCAGCACACAGTTGGAAAGAATCAGATTCAGAAATGTTTCGTTTATAGAGAAATCGTCACTATAGTTTGGATGCAAATTTAGTAGCTGACTGGTGCCAGTGATTTAATCATAGAACTCGAGAAACATATTTGTATTTTCTACTGGTTTTTTTGACATTTGATGGATGTGTGTTTATGTCATTTATCTTCCTGGTTAACAGCTAGAGGTAGTGACACATGCTTTGAAATTCTTAAATGCTCTTCTATCTGCAAGTGTGTGGTGTGTCTTGATTGCTCTTTTTTTTGTAGTGCCTTAGCATCCCTAAAAGCTTTTAGTTATCTAGCTTAAGACAGATCAAATTTTATTTAATTTCTTTTACTTTTGAAGCTTTTTTGTTTTGTTTTGTTTTAGTTATTTTCCAAAGTAGTAATGATTGGAATGTGAATTCTTCTGGTATATTTACTTCTTGTATTACAAGACAAAATATTGACTATTATGTAAAATTAGATCATTTAGAGCAGCTGATATTCATGAGCTCCTTGGGCATTGGTGGTGTTCACTTCCTTTACATTTCATTTGAGGGCCTGTTGTATAAATGAGCATCGCAAGGAGGTGGAGGGAGGACCTGCCTCATTCTGCAGTGCCAGCTGTAGGTTCTGGCCATGTGGAGGTTTTTGGACAAGCACGTCACGCATTTGTTTGTTGTGCTGGAGCTTGTCCTCAGTCCTGAGGAAGGTCAGTACATCACCCGCATCTGATAGTGTTGAAAGGCAAAGTTTTTGCAAAATACGCTCTGGCCAAAAAAAGAGTATGTTACTCTTGTATCGAAAAACATTTTAAAAACCCATATACATAACCAAAGCAAGTCTTAGAGCAATGTTTTATGGATATTTTAAACTCTCATTTAAGTGGGATAATGCAGCATGGTAACAACTCGGATTCCAGAAAAATGAGTAGATTAATGTTATTTTTATTCCAGACTCAAGCATATCATAATAAATTGTAGTTTGTGGTATTTGAGAAGACACGAAAAGTGTTTCTGGCATCTTTAAGTGTAATTTCCATCACTTTCAGTGGACTGGCTCAGCAAAAGAATTTGCTTGACTGGGTCTGACTGTGCCTGTCCACCTGTGTCTGTTACCGCCAGCAATGCAGAGCTTTAGCTGCACAGACAGGAGCTTCAGAGGGTCTTTAAGATTCAAAAGTCACCTTTGTATTTATACATGGAAACTTAAAATGTTTTTGCAAGCAGGAAAAACTGTCCCGAAAACTGCTGATTTGTGTCTGTGTCCGTTTCCTCCACAGACAAGTCTGCACTGTGCGAGGTGTGGGTGCAGTGGAACACACCTGAACGGAGTGTATAGACTCCCATGGTGCCCTTGAGCTCCAGTGGCATCTCCACTGGTAAGAAGAAGGTGACTGGTTCTGGTTTTCCCCATTCCCACTATTCTCCTTGAGACAAAGGCAAGAGCAGCTTCACACATTTGCTCCTGGGGAGCAGCAGCCAGTACAGGACTGAGGCTGGTCCGACTGTTCACCAATGTTTCCATCCCTTATTCTTGTTCTGCTTGCATGGAGGTTGTTGCTTATAGTATGACATAGATAAAACTAATAAAGCAAAAAGAACAGGCAAAATTCTTTTAGCCAGTACCTGACTCCCAGTTCACTTTGCTTTACCAGATAATCCCATTGACTTTCTGCCTGAATAAATTTAGAGAGACCCAGACATAAAGAAAGGAAAAGATGCCTTCTTTTATTGGCATTGGTGCCTTATTTTTGCTTAAACTGCATGAAATGTTGTCCTTGTGCACTGTGTACCCAGTTTGTAGCAAAATCTGCCACTATGTGGATAAAACATTTGAGAATATCCCAGAGAAGTCAATGTTAATAGCTTGTTTCATTCCACGCTCTTAGCAAGCCTTCATCTTTCCTTTTGTGGTATCCCTTTCATTTAATATCCCGTGTGATTTTATAAGAAACAAAGTCTTGAGGAATAATGTTCCCTGTGCATACTGGGTTTTTTTTCCAAAACCACTAAATGTTAGTGAAAATAACAGTGGGTGATCTCTTGCTCACATTGTCTTTCTTCTCTGAATCTGCACAATTCAGTTTCCTCTCCTGTTTCCTTGTACCAGTGCCATGACTTCTGAGTTTCCTCTTTCCTTTTCTTACCGAGTCTGCGCTACTAAGAAAAAATACCTTACTGAGGATACTTGAAAAAACTTCACAATTGGACCAACACACGAGTTTCTTTTCTTCCTTTTTACTACTCTCTCTGCCAGTTCTTCAAAAGTTCATTGCATTTCTTTCGTCTTCCTGCCTTTCTTATTCTCTTCCTTTTTATAGTCTGTTTCTCTCACCATTTTTCTTTCTCTTTTTCCCAGTTTTGTTTTTAATCTCTTCACATTTTTGTATATCTTTGCTAAGCATATTCTACTTTCATATCTCCCGCTCTTTTTAAAATGCTGTGCTCTTAACTATGTTGACTTCTTGTTTTGTTGTCTGTTGTACCTTTCAATGCCATCCTTGGTATGTTTGGTATTAAATGTGTTGGTTTCTCATGTTCCTTTTTTTATGTGGCAGTGGTTTTCTCTTTGTTTCCGTTTCCTCCTCTCCCGTGCTTTCTCATGCATTTTCTGATCTGTCAGTTCTCTTCAGTGTCTTCTTGCAGGAACAGTGTTTGTAGAAGAGAGTGGTTGTCATGTCCTGTATCCATCTCCCCGCCCAGTTTCTTCCAGGAGTTTGGAGTATATTGTTTCCTTTCGTGTTTCCTCTTAGGTCCTCATCTGTAGCAGTTCTGCTGTGCCTTCTCTTGTGCACATTTTTTTTTGGACATGCGAGTAAAGAATGAGATGGACCCTTGGTGTGGGATTGAAATGTCAGAACACAATGGTGTTTGTATCCTATTCACTCACTCAAGGAGAGGCTTGGCAAACCAGCCTTGAATGGACCTGCGTGGGATGTCTGTGTCTCCCAGTGAGCAATCCAATAACCATGAGATTAGTTCTGTTGATTCTGCAGTCTTCCACCATTTTTCCGACAATCTTAAGATTCTCGAAGCCTTTTCCAGCCTGCAGATAACCTTTTGCCATCAGTGCTGTCTGCTCAGAAGTTCTTCGGCATTTCATCTTTTGAGCTCAATCTCTTTGTTTAAGGTCTCAGTATTAAATAGAGATGGATCATTTAGTTTAGCAGAACAAGATCTCTTTGAAGCAATCATTGCAGAATGTAGTTTTTATGTATTTTATCTAAAAGTTATTCATGGGACTTAGAGACAACTTTTGTATTGATGTATTTAAAATTGATACATTTACATTGATAAAATATATTTAACAAATAATTTAAATTTCCTTCATGTAATTTTTTGTTTAGTGTTATTTTCTGATCAAGATTAATTTAAGTGTATTTTAGTGTTTAACTGGTGCACTACCCTGCATGCAAGTCCTATAAACAGACATAGTAACTGTGTCCGGATTTACTTCTTTTTTATTCCCCACCCCTTTCTGTACTCTTGGTAACATTAAAGAGTCTTCTCTGTCTGGTTTAACTTCTTGCAGAGGCAGGGGTGCTGAATTGTACAAATACTTGGTTTTTTTGTAGACTGCTGCTTATTCATGTAAGCTGTAGCAACAGAGAGAAGTTATTTTAGTAATACATAGGAATTCAAAGGTTTATGGGAATCAATATAATTTATTTGTACGTAGGTTTTGAAAAGCTCATAAATTTCTCCCACCCTTCCAAAGGATTGGAAGAGGGACACCTAAACCCCAGACCCTCAGAGATGCGATTGCATCAGGACTGAAAACTACTGCAGTGTTGCCTTCCTGAAACTGTAGACAGCTTCAGAGTGTTTGGTTCTGAAGTGTCTTTTCTTTCAATCAGCAGCAACCTGAGTTAAGCAAAACTGCTCAGTGACTCTCAGGGGCTGCTCTGAAGCCAGTGAGGGTCGAACTTTACACTTGGAGCTGGCACTGCAGGTGTGAATGAGGATAAATACAGCAAGATGCTTTCTAATTTCCTCTCAGCTTGGAGGAGAGGTTGAGTGGCCTTTTTTTGAGGGGCATTAGAGACTTTTAAAGGAGTTGAGGTAGAATTATTTTCCACTAGTGATCATCTAGTCCACTAGATCCACTAGTCATCACTAGGGAATAACTCACTGTCTGTTATTCTCACAGATGTGTGCTGATGATCACTATGTATACTGTGCACTATATAAGGTCTTCTCTAAAGTGTTTCACTGTCTGAATGAGTTCTGTTCAGCTCTGCTAAAGGACTGGCAGTTTTTAGTGTCAGGTTGACAGCTGTTAAGCTGTTTTTTAATCTGGTACTTTTCATATGAAGGTAAGGAATACATAGAGTGTGTTACAATTCTACATTCACAGGGCATCCTAAAATAAACTATATAGATTTGTGTGTGTAAAGTAAAAAGAACAATTCTAGTCCCTGATTGTTTTCTTATCTATATTAATAATTCGGATGATAAGAATAAATCCCAAGCAGTTACATGACAATGGATACTTAATCCCTTAAAAGATGGTTGCTTGTCCAGAAGTTATTGTATGCTAAATTTACATACTGAGTAGGTTTTGTTACATATGTGTTTGGGCAAGATAAAACTGATACTGGCATGGCACGATATTTTCAGCAGCTCTCAAAATCTCTATGGAAAGAGCTCTATGGAAAATTCCCTCGTTTTTATTAATATTTGTTTTCTCCATTTCTAGCCCACCAGCTCTTTTCTCCAGTGATGGAGAGGATCAGCTGGGTGATTTCCAGGGCAGGGCAGTGTTACGATTTACAGCATGAATGATGTGAGGCACACAGTGCCGTTCTGCATGAATGAGCTCTTCAGCACCTGTCCTAGAAGCAGAATTTTCTAACTATGCTTGGCTTGATGCCCATAACTATTAGATACTTAAAAACTAACACACTCACCCTTTCTTTCTAGAATTTCTGTGTTATTGTGTACCACACTAAGGTGTGTGCACGGGTGTGTTTCTGTACCTACACATATGAGCTTACCTACCTTTTCCACACTCTTTCAAATACTTACTTGGACTCCTCAAAGAAAGTCACAACCAAAGGTCTTTTGAACACCTGTGTTCTTATTATTGATAGTTTTTCTTGGGGCATAAGAGCAGTTTTTTGGGATAACTTACTGCCATAAATACAAGATATATGACTGAATGTGAGACTAAACTTTACTGCTGGTTACTCTGAGTATCCTTAAAACCATATTTGATAAAAATCCTTGTCACAAAATATCTGGGCAACAATCTGTTTCAATAAGTAGTAGATAGTGTTAATTTTGGTCTCCTTTTACCAAAAGATTGATCTTTATATTTGATTGCTTCTTTATGTGGCACACAGTGTAGGGAAGTGAAAGCAAAAGACAGTTTCAGTACTTTAAAAATAAGGAAAATTACTTCTGGGAGTTCATGAAAGAAGAGAGAGGAAAATGTGCTTTTGTGACTTTTTCAGAGGTCTAGAACTTCCTGTTGGAATTCTGTGGTCACCTGACTTTTTCTTTCCATAACAGAAGTGTTGTCAGTGTGTTACGAAGACAGCTCAGTTAGCACATGCTGGGGGTTTTCTTGGTGGTTTTTTTGGGTTGGGTTGGGTTGGGTTAGGTTTTTTTTGGGTTTTTTTCCCCTTTTCTCCTTTATAAAAACAGCTATGGTGGTAGTGGCTGGGAGTTCGTACTTTAATTTTAGATTCACTGTGAGTCTTACCTTTGAAGTTCGCAGGAAAACAACAGCACCAGTCTTGTCTTTTTTCCTGGCTGTAGTGTCCTGCCGTGCAGGTCTGCTCAGCCTTTTCCTTTTCCAGAGATCAGTGACACATTCATTCTGTCCTTGGCGGAGTTGGGTATTTCCCCCAAACATTTATAGGTTCAGGCCATGTGGTGCTGTCTCTGTTAGGCCTGTGTGTGCCATATTCCAGCGTGGACATCTTCAGGCTTGCTGCAATACTTGTTATTATGATCTAATTTGTGTAGACCTCTGGGTCTCCTTTTAGCAAGTTAATGCTACTTTATAACGAACGAGAACAAAAGCAAACCCTTCATTATCCATGGAATTACGTGGTTTCTGCAAAACTGCAGGAAGCTGTAACCACATCTGTGATTTCATGCTGATTATCTGACCTTGTTCATGACGTGAGTTTGGAGTCATCAGATGAAGTGGACATTCATCATAATGATCAAGGTTATGTTCTCTTTAGACTAAGATACGTTTGCTTTTACTTTATACCTCTGATTCTTACATGACAAATTTTTTTTCAGGTAAATTGACACGATGTGGAGCAACAAGTCTAATGAGGTGCCTCTACAAAATCCAAGGCATAACCAAAGCAAGGATTCTACCAGAGGTAAGGATTTTCTCTGTTCTGTTGCCTTGTTTTGGGAGATGTTCTGTCATGAGTTGTTTGAAACTCTGGGGAGTTGTTCCGGAAAGCATTCTCCTGCCACAGTTTGGGAGCTAAGAGCATGTGTTCTATGGCTTCCCCTTCACAGATAGCAGTTTTGTACTCTGATCTCCGCAGTATTTGCTGATCTGCATGAGCAGTTGCCAGCCTGGGATATGGTTGCCAAGATGGCACAGAGACAGATTTTTTTTAAGTGCTGTAGAGGAGGAGCAGTGCAGGAACAGAAATTGGGAACTGTTGGCTCTTGAAAGAAGTGAGGAAGAGCCTGTGTGTTGCTCAGTTCCAGAGTGTCGAAGGCACTTGAATTGCAGCAGTACATCTCCTCTAGGATGACTTTTACAGCACTTTTGTCTCCCTTAGCTGGAGAAATCACATTAGCTTTTTACTGTTATGATTACTCTAATTTAGGAAAGTAGGGGGCAGAAAAAAATTAAAAATACAGTACTTCCCTGAAAGAATCTTCCCTGAAAGGAAGAAGGGTCTCGTCTGCACAGCAGTTGAGTCGCGTGCTAAGCCTGTGGTTCGAGATCAATCATATGATCTCCCGTATGACAAAACTGGACTCCAGAAGTTATTTGGAAAGTAGAGAAAGATTATTATTTTATCTGTAAGAGGGCATTATTGCTGATTATTTCATGTGGTATATTCAGTTTCTTTTAAAATTACCTACTTTTTGAAGCTGTAGTGTTCTGTGGACAAGAAGCACCATCTCTACAAGTCAAAGCAAAGTTGTTTCTGTGCAACTTCCCTAACCCTCTTCCTTTGTGTTGTTGCATCTTGTCTGAAATGAAATTGGCAGCTTTTTTACTATCAGGAAGAGATTATTTCTTCCAGCTCTCTGTTACTACTACTCTCCATGGTTCTGACACACAGATGTTGTGTTTTATAAACCATTAGAAAACAAAAGAAGAGGGGAAATGAGGAAGTAAATATTTATAGAGGAAAACACTACTATGTCCTGCTGAGCTGGATTGCTCATAGAGTAGGTGCTGTCTGTTTAGATTAAAAGGCTTTGGTTAGTGCCTCCTGCTTGTTCACAAACATTATTTCTGTTTTGTTTGTAGGGTGTACAGTTCAGAAAGATTACTGTTCATAATTCTGCTGTTCGGAGCTTGGGTTTTGAGTAGAGTCTTTCAATGACCATGTACTCATGCTTAGTTTACTGAAGAAGAAAATGGAAGGGGGAAAAAAAAGGTAGCTAAACTATAGTATAATAAAAAAAATAAGATATTTATTGTAGGGTAGATAACCAGCTTCGTTTTATCTTCTAAACATCTTCTATTGTATGTGGTGGATTTGATTTCAGGTGTCATCATGATTCAACCTAGCATAGCAAACTTATGAAATGTTACATTAAATACTTTATAGCTTTGTCAAGATGGGCTTTGATAACAATCTTTCATGGAGGAGATTTACAGGCTGTGTTGTGAAAAGAACTTGATTAGCAAGCACATGAAAATTGTTTTGAAGCAACATTTTCTTTCGTTGTTTTCCATGTACTAATGAGAAATTTATTTCTTTGTTTCTACCCTGGAAGATCTAACTGCAGCATGGGCTTCTTTTTCTCAGACTAAGGCTGCTGTAAGTGCTTTTTTTTTTCCTTTGGGGTTGTTTGGTTGGGGTGTTTTTTTTACTCATTTTCGAATGAGTTAGTGGCTACATCAGTTTTAACCAAAGTATTATTTTATTCAGTGATTGTCTCTTCAACAAGTTGTAAATAGGACAAAGCCGTTGGAGTATGTGAATGTTGAGCTTTGTTGTACCTTGGAAAGAGTCCTCTGCAAGGAAAAGCTTTTGCCCCAACAAGCTTAGTCTGGAGTGTAGTAATACGTGCTAAGTCTTGGGTGTAACATGACCTTTTTATTTAACAAAGTGGTGACAGAGCATTTTTCTGAAAACTTGGAAAAATAGCTCTTCCCTGCTTACTCAAACCAGTTAGAAACTGGGGCAACACCAGTGTATTTAATAGTTTTCCATTCTGAGTGTTGGAGTTGCTGTATTTCTGTGGGAATTAACTTAGGTCCTTTAGATGACTTCAGTAGTTCCTAAAACCTGGCTTCAGTGAGGGCAGTTTGGGTTTTCATGGAATTCAGCTCTTTCCCATAACCTTGTCCCTCTTTTTGCTCAGTAGCCGAGCATCAGTATGGGGTTTTACATGTGGAATTTGCATCATGCTCCATTTATAAGGGACTGTTACAGAATTGTTTCCAAGTGGAATTAATATTTTATTCAGGCCAAGCATTAAGTCTCTGAATGGCATGTTATTATTAATTTTTTCAAAACAGCCTACTTAAGGGAACAAAACTATGCAAGAAAACCTATTTTAGATAATCTTATTAAACAAAACTTTATAGTAGTTTCTGGCCATAAGACTATGCAGTTTTGCAACGTCAGCCTTGTGAAGTTGCTTGTGCCTGCAGTTTTATTCGTCATGAAAAAGGAAAAACTTGTCATGTTCGGGGGGCAATAAAAATGTAGCTTAAAAATAGAAAACAATGTTCTAAATTGCATTATCTTCCAATTCTAGCTACGTCATATAGAGAACAAATTGGAAATAGCTCCCACCAGCACAGCTGTGTTCGATTCAGTCATGGATGCCAAGAAGCCGTCGGCTAGTGCCAGCAGGAAAAGCAGCAGGAAGGGTATGTATTATTGAGGAGAGAACATGTAAGGCAGTGTAAAGCCACTGCATTCTGGGAAAACTTGGGTTCTCCCTGCCCCCAGGTTGTCTCCTGCCACTGATTTTTATTCCTGAAACTCTTAATTGCCCAGGAGAAACTGATGTTTCCTTCCCTGAGCTTAGGAAGGAGAGTGATCTATCCCAGTCACTTGGTTAGAGGGGGTGACAGGACTTGCCCCACACTGTGAGGCAGCAGTGCTTATCCCACTCTGATAAGATGTTTGCTGGATCTGGGGCTTCTGTTACCTGACTGAAGGGAGAGCATTTGCTTACTGGAAATAAGCCCTCATTTTATATACTAAGAGCATTCTGGTAGTGTGTTACTGGAGAAGAACAGACAGATCGACCTCTAGTGGCAGCATAGTTGACTTCACAGATTTAATTACTTAGAATTAACCTTTAGGCATTATTATCTCTCTTTAAATATGATCATTGTTTCAAGCACTTACAGCCTTGCTCCCAGTTGCTGAAATC
The DNA here is from genome assembly GCA_013397975.1 of Machaerirhynchus nigripectus. Taxonomy (NCBI): domain Eukaryota; kingdom Metazoa; phylum Chordata; class Aves; order Passeriformes; family Dicruridae; genus Machaerirhynchus; species Machaerirhynchus nigripectus. Next base: position 546,316 of record VZRQ01004838.1, on the reverse strand, counting down.
AGCTTGTTGAAGGAGAGAGAGCTGCTCAAACCCAAGAAAAATGATGTCAGTTATTCAGCCCCAGGAGCTTTCTCTTTCTGGAGAGATAGATACATGGAGGATTCTTTGGTTTCTGCTTCAGGTTCCCGGTCCTCCAGCCAAAATAAATCGAGCAAGGAGAAGTCCTCACGCAGCCCTCTTCGAGCAACCACTCTGGAAAGCAATGTGAAAAAATGCAGTCGGGTGGAATTCCGTGAACCATTGGCTTCATACAGGTTAGTGCTAGGACAGCTGACTGTTGAAGAAAAATATGCTAAGATTAGATTTAAGCTAATAGTGGTGTTCTTGACAACTCCTCAAAAATTGGTTTGTTTTCTCCCATCACCCACCCACATGACAGTTTGTGGTATTGGACTTTTTAGTAAATATTACAGATTAATTTTTTATTCAGTGAATATGAGTTTAAAATCAACCATTTTGGAATGGGGCCAGGTCATCAAGTGGTGTGGCTGTGGCCTTAGTGAACTGATGGGTTTGATAGGTATTCAGTTTCAGTAATAAGAACCAAAAATACTATTTCCTCATGCATTTCCAGCTTTGTTTCATTAGTTCTTCAGCATATGTTCCCAAATGTATTACCAAGACAGTGTGGAGCAAGGCTAATACTAGTAGTACTAGAGCTAGTACTAAAGATACATTCCATTATTGTGAGTGTGAGAAACTCATATAAGAACAGCTTCTCATGGAACAAAAATGGCATAGAACACAGAGCAGGCCATAGAACACAATATCTAAGTTTTGGTCTTTTTTTCCACTAGAGTCAGCTGTGAGGTGGTTCTCTGTGTTGCATGTGAGACTGATTTGGGTCAATTTTGTTAACTGATTAGCTCATGTACTAATTAGGCTTAAGTTCTACAGTTGTTATTTAAGGCTTTTTTTTTTTAAATTGAAGGGTGACATTACTGCTTTCTGATTTTCTACTCCTCAACATTATATATAGTTCTTTTCAGACAGAGAGTGCAACAAACAAAATTTTGAACAGAAGTCTCTTGCTGTTTTGTCAGACTTTCACTGTTAAGTGTGAGGTGATCAGACTTTAAAAGAACTTGCCTTTAAAGTGGAGCCAAGGTAGAGGAAGTAATTCATTTAGTTGATGAACGTGGCGATTGCTGAGTTTGAAGGTGCTACATTTGTGTTTCTGATGGTGAATTTCTTTCCCCTTCTGTTACATCAGGGATACATATAGTTCTCTGTCTTATCACAGTTCTAGCCAGCTTGAGGCCAAGCAACTGCTGTCTGGTCTGGACCTGGGTGAAGCAGAAGGGAAGAGTGAACTCCCAGCCCGTGTGGCACATGAGCAGGATGAGCAGGATGAGCACAGCAGAGGCTTTGACAGCCCCTTCCCTTCTGCTGCAGACGAGACCGTCGTGAGGTACCTGAATGACCGACCAACAATCGATGCCTTGCAGAATAACGAGGCATTTCTGAGGGTTACAGCACCTCCAAGACTGGAAGAGGAAAAAACCAGTGGCTCCAGGGGAGATGAGAGTAGCACTATAGCTTCTCAGAGTAACACGTCCCAGGACAGTGAACTGAAAGTGTCTTCCCCTTCTGCGACGAGTATTTGCAGTGCTCATAGGCTGGAAATCCTGAAACAGCGGCAGCATGATGCCAAGTTGGAGAAGCTGAAGGAGAGGATCCGAAAGCAGTGGGAGCATTCTGAGGAGCTCAGTGGCAGAGGGCAGCACTTGGGATATGCTGAGCAACCTGTTGTGGTCACTAACGCAGAGAACACGGTGACTCCCAAGGTCAGGAAGGTGACAGCTGTGCCTGCTGCTCCATCATACAGAGGTATGCAGGTGCAGATCCCCTCCCTGCTGGCTGTACAGGGTGAGGGAGCTCAATCCACTGAGCAACATTTCAAAGCATGGTCCTGGCTCATAGCTCTCTTTGGGCAGTATGGGGGTGAATAACATGGTGTGATCACAGATCACAAGAAAACCTAAATCCTTGCAAATTTGCAGAAGTGCAAACTCCTTTGATATTCTTCCTGTCTCTTCTTAGAATTACTATAAAAAGAAGCTCACTGTATTGGTGTTTGGGTTGATTGCAATAACATTTTATGGTCTCAGAGCTTAGTAATATTGTGTTGATTAAAAAGGCCTTTCACATTTTTAATAACTTTTCCTCACCCAGTCTGCTGTTTCTCAACTGCAAGCAAGTGGCAGACTGGTATATTGCTTTCTTCTAGTTTAGCATTAGAAATTCACGTAGTTCCTTTTTTACTTGGAAGTTTCCCATCCCTTCCATCCTGACAAAGCTGTATTTACATTTTGTGGAGTTATTTTAAACTCTTGAATCGTTCACTTTCAGGTTTCAGTCCTGCTGAAACAAGGATTCGCACTCCAGATGGAAAGATCTGGCATGCGGACGAGTTTCGTATTGGTCGGGAGCTTTACAGAGATATTGCACTCCAGTTAAAAGGTGAGTCGCAAGTGCAATTGATTAAAGTACACAACCTTCTCTAAGAGGCAGAGAAATATATTTTGTGCAAGTCTACAAAGTCATGGAAACAAAAAATTGAAGCAATTGGTGTTAAGTGTATTGTACTTCTCTGCACAGGAGAGAACTTACTGAACTTAAAAAACTTATCAACTTATTGAACACTAAAACAACAAAATAAGTCCTTCTTCCCATTCTCTTATTCAAATACTTTTAATAGAAAACCAGTACTGAAAAGAATCAAGTAATGGCTTTTCTTTGAAACAGGAAAAAAGAGAAGTCTCCGTTAGAATAACTTCTGTTAATTTTGTTACTTCTTTATACATGTTTGCACGAATGAATACGGTTTCCTGGTTAAAAGGACAAAGGCCACTTTTGGTTTCTGTTTTCAAATGTGCTGCTCCAAGACACAATCTTTGTTAATCCTTCATTATGAAAAACTGCAGTACCACTGGCAGCTCTTTTCTCTGGGTGAGCTGAAGTAGGATGCCCAAGCGTGCTTTTTTATTTCCTAGGTTGGTTACAGTGGAGTGCTGTAAGCTTGAATTGCCTCTGACTGACTGAGCTGGGGGAGGGGGAAGAGATCAGGTGAATAAAATGCAAGGGAATGGAATAAAATGCCCAGAGAACCTCTAGTTTTGCAGCATAAGAGCTTGCTTATTAAGAATAACTTTTCTCTTTGCTCAAAACATTTAAGACTGAAGGAAAATTCATTTAGATTTAAATCTGTAGGTATCTGTGTAGTGTCTTGTATGGCAATAAACAACTTGTCTTTTTTCCTTGTACAACTTGATAAGTTACTGAGGACTTTTTCTGGAATCACTCATAAAAAAAGAGTTCAGAAAGAAGAGATGCTCCTTTTCAGTAAAATTATTTTGCAAATACACTATTCAGATCAGTCTGTGAAATTAGTGCCAAATTTCCACAGACTTTTAATCTACACTAGCATTTATTGTTTTAGTTTTGGCAAGCATAACGAGCTGTTTATAGAAATTAAATTTTTTTTTAAAGCTTCATTGAAGACATCCAGTTAAAAGACATTTGGATCATGTGTCCAGTGCCTACAAAAGGAAGGAGCTATGTGTGTGTTGATCCATACTCCTGCTCTGATGCCATATGTAGAACAGCTGTTGTGGAATGTGTCTCCTTTCTGAGCTGAAAAGATTATACTTAATAGCTGATTTCTAGTAAACAAATGCTGGTGCTGCACATAATATGTACTGTAAATGTATTTTTAGGTTGTCAGATTATCTATCCATGTGTTACTTCTGTATTAAATTTACAGCATGTGGTGTTTTGGGTGTGTACAGTCAGTTGTATCAGAACTGTTCTTTGCTCTCTAGTGCTAAAATAATCTGTTAGATCTCTGAAATCTACAGCAGCACTGTTCTTTACAACAGAAAGATTTTGATGTGTAGACCATGCAGTATGTCTTCATCTCTGTATAGCAGTTAGGCTAAAGGATATTACCAAACCCCAAGCTTCCAGTAGTTTCGTCTTAAAGATGTTCAGGATTTGCCATACTAGAACAAAATTGCTGTAATGAGGAGCAGGGTGGGAAGCAGCCTGCATGTTCCTGGTGTCAGGAAAGGGCTGTTTATTGCTAAGAGGTGAGGAGGAAAGTTGCCTTCCTGCTAATGCGGCCTCTGAGGCTTCTGATACTCGGCGCATTGATTGTCTTGCCTTCTCTTGTTGTCAGCCTTAAAGGCAGCTAGAAAATTGTAAGGGAAGGGTGCTAAGGGTGAGAAAGCCTCCTAAAATTCCATTCCTACATCTTTGAGTTATAACCCTCTGTTCTGCCTCTGATGCTTCCTATGGACATCCATCAGAGAGTGGATTCAGATGAAATTAGGGGCTGTAAATGTTTGCATTGGCATCTAAATAAAGCTTCAGATTTGTCCACAGAAGGGGTTGCATCTTGGTTGTTTTAGGTTGTCTGATCTCATTCTCCAGAAAACAGTGGTAACAGTGGCCACAGAGTTCCTTAGGTGCTGAATGTGCTGTCATGCATTAATGTGGAAGCAGCAGCCCGTGTGTTCAGGAGTGAAGGAACTGCATGTCCTTGTAGAACGTTATAGCAGTAAAATGTAGTATCTGTAGCAGAAGACAACCAACAGTTGTTCATATTAAACTGCCAACATTTCTTTTAGAACTGAAAATTAACTTTGTAAAGATCTGTTATGGCATTGCTGTGGCTTCACTGCCTTCCTGTGCGTAGGTAAACAGCCCTTGATTCAAAATTCCTGTGCCGTGAGGATTTTATATAAAATATACACACATAAAGTGCTGGACTGGAAGTCATTGATCTGGGTATATAATCTGGGAAAGTCAGTGAATTCTATTGTGTTTCTCTGAGTTCTAGTTTTTCAAACATTGAAGCAAGCTTGTTATTCTGTGTTCTCCCCCGTGGGATATCACTTAACAGCTTTTGTTTGTTTTTAGAGGATTCAACACTGAAAGGAAAATCTAGTGAGAGAAACAAAGAGAAGAAAGCAACCAGACCAGTGCGGAAAGTGCAAAAACTGACACGGTTGTCAAGTCCGGAGTCCAAACAAGGTGACTGTTTCTACTGTAGAGGGAGGATTGTCACATGTCCTTCAGAGATGAGTTTTGTCTCAAGAAAGGAAAATTAAAGCATATTGCTTTAAAAGTCTTCTTAGATGTGCAGTGATGCTTTTGTAGTGAGTCTGTACACTGTGCTGCATTGGGGATTGTGTGTGCTTTTTTTGTTGGTTTGGTGGCTGTGTGCACTTTTCTTGTAGTTTGTTTTAATTTTTTGCCTTTCCACTTGCTGTGTGCACCCTGAGGAAACTGCTGCAGAGTGTGAATTTCTTGCGGGGAGAGGTATCCTTAGGTATCTGTCAGGGCAACACAGACGAAAAGAAGCAGTAGCTCTGCCCTGGGTCCTTCTTTCTGTTCTGCTTGTGATGAAGCTGCTTAGAGCCCGACCCACAGCTCAGTCAGCAGGGCTGAGACATGGTATTAAAATCAGTGCCAGTGGGACTTGCCGAGTTGCTCTCCTCTGTCAGGTGAGGAGGGGCTGCAGTCAAAGCTGTTCTTTTAGATGATTTCTCAGTGGGGAAGCAGAGAACAGGATGCTCCTGGTTCTTCTCTGGTTGTTGTTCTTCCACATTTCAAGTTGTTGCTATCCTGCACCTTCAGTTCTGGCTTAACCCACTCCTGGCTTTTTCAGTTGGTGAAAGAATGTAAACACACATTCCTGACTTCCAAAGTCTTGCAAATCTTGGTATTTTTAAAGAAACATTTCTTTCTTTTACCAACTGAGAACCCTTTTTGCCCACTGTTGTCTGACAATTCCACTGATTATTAAATACAGTTGAATTATTTAGAGAAGATGATGTGAGCAGGTTACTCTAGAGCTGTGCCTTATAGAAGAAAATAAAATTAACCACATGTGGAATTCTGTCAGTGCTTCTTAGTTTTCCACTAGTGTTAATCTTTGATATTGGCAGCAAAAGAACTAGGAAGACTTCCAGATACGCTTCATATTTGGTTTTAGTTTTCATACAAAATGAGTAGTTACGGCTGCAATCACACACACAGCAATTTGTTTTCTTTAAATATATGCAAGTTTAGGGACCTCTTGAACCCCTCTTAAGATTTTCTGTTTCTCCGTATGTACAGTGACCCATAATCTGTAAATATTTTGGAGGAAAAAAAAGCTGCTTTAAAAATTATTACAAAGAATTTCTAGAGAGTGAATATGTGCTTCTGCATGCTCTAAATCCTGAAGCTGCTTATGAATATTTTGTGGTAAGGAATACTAATACTTCAAGTGATAAGCATGGATTTGCTTCCTCCTAGGCAGATCAATCCCTACTTAAGGAATCACACTCAGCTGTCTTACATATTTATGGCAGTTCCAAGTGAGAGAGGAGCTCAGTGCACAGGACAGCCCCGACAGTCCCACCCTGTGCCTGAGAGCATTGTCCAAGCGCTCCTGAGCTCCTTGGGACTGCGGCCGCTTCCCTGGGGAGCCCGTGCAGTGCCCAAACACCCTCTGGATGAAGAATCTTTTCCTAATATCCAACCTAACCCTCCCCTGACACAACTTCAGGCCTTTCCCTCAGGTCCTTTTACTGGTCGCCACAGAGAGGAGATCAGTGCCCACCCCTCTGCTTCCTCTTGTGAGGAAGTCCTCTCTGCCCTCAAGGGAGTCAGCAGCTGTAAGCTCCAGCCCCTTCATTACACACAAAGCCACCGCCTGTTATGATGGATTCAATGTGTGGAGAATGATGGCCTGAAATCCCTGGAAGACAAGAACCAGCCCGAAGTGGCATATCCGTGCTGGTCCATCCTCCTCCAGTCATTGCAGTAAGAAACTGCTTACCATGGCCAAGGCTATTAATAGCCACGGCTCGTGTTCTGCCCCGTTGGCGTGTTTTAGTTAAACAGCTGACCTGAAATGGAAGATGACACTTTACCCTGGCTCTTTAAACACACACAGAACTAATTGAGAACAGTGAGTTCTGCAGGAGAACCCCTTTGCCTGATGCCTCTGTTGCAAAGGGGCTTGCAGTGACATGTTTCAAGTGACAGCTCTTTTATAAAATACTTGGATAATTTACAATGCAAGAAGTTCTGTTAGCAAAGGGTTGAATAGTGGGCTGCAGACTTCTAGGTTAAAATAACAGGAAAACAAAGGGGGTTGGAAACTGAGGACGGGGGTTGCCAAAACAATTATTCTGCTGTCCTGGATTTCACTTGACATTGTTGGTGTCCTGTCTTCAAAGTGCTGTTGGGCCCAGTACAGTCCCTTTTTTGTTTGGCTGTGATCTCATGCTGCACTGGGTTTCTTTAGGCAGAGCTCTTGGAGGGAGAGCTGGAAATGGAATTGTTAAAAATCAACTGCAAATTCTATATTCAAGTTAAGTACTTTTCTAGTAATTAAATACCCCTGAGTGGTCTGATTAATTTATAGATTATTAATTATCTGAATTACCTAATTGAATTTTATTTTTTATACTGTGTTTTTCTCCAAAGTGCTTTTAAGGTCATTACTTTAAAAAAAATTTATTGGTAATATTAGAAGTTAGTGAGTTGAAAGGTGAGCTGAATAAACCTATCAGTTAATCTACCCAATACCGGGTAAAGATGCCACCATAACCAGTTGTTATCATTTAATTATCTGTAGATAAGATAATCCTATAACATTTTGATTGGGTTTCTGTCACCTGCAAGGTATTCTGCTCTTGAATTGAGTATCAATAATAGGGTTTATTCTTAACTGTTTTCAGTGCTGGAACAGAAGTCCCAGCTAAGGGACAGTGAGTTCGCATTGGTGCACAACATCTGCTGCCCGGGATTTTTTAGCCTCCTCACAAGACATGCATCTCACCAATTAATTATCTGTAAAAACCTTTAAAGTGGTTTTGGTTTTTTTCCCTGGAATATTAGCTAATATTATTTTAATAGGAAGGTTAAGGGGTTTTTATATCTCACCTTTATTTTTGTTCCTCTTATTACAACAATTTAGTTGTTTTTATGCTTTTATTTCTTATTTTCCATATTTGAATGGTGATGAATAGCTCTAGAAATATTACCCCTGTCCCTAGTAAGGCTTGTTTGTATATTTTAGATCTGTATAACCCATTCTTCTTTTTTAGATCAGTTTTTGTAGGGCTTTAATGTGCTGCAGTGTGTTTTTGGATGTTACAGTGCGTGATGTGTAGGTGTGTGAGGCAGCTGTGGAGTGTCTTCCTGGGACATCAGTGTTGTGTTTGTGTAAGTGCAGCTGTAGCACTTCTGCAGAATTAAATGGTACAGAAGTGATGAATGGCTGCGAGGAATACTTCTTTCTGATACCATGGCAAATCATCTAGTGCTTGACTTCTATTTATTCCTTATTTTACAGGTGGAAACTATGTGATAAGTGCATCCTCCTGGCGGGAGGGACAAAAGCTGGTGAAAAAGATCCTGGGTCCAGCTCCCAGAATAGAACAGGACAGAAGAGCTGCATCCAGTGACAGAACAGGCCGAGAGAGAGCTGCCAAGTCTGGTAAGTTGTTCTTTTATCACTGGACTTACTTCATTTTACTTTATTATATAACAGTGCACCTCTGCAGACTAGAGCAGACTTCTGAGACAGAATGTTCTGAGGTAGAAGCTTCTTATCAAAATTACTCCAATTTTTAACCTGGAACTTGAGGGAGGTGGGGTGGAAATTTTGCTCACAACCATGGCTGGGATGCATAACTTCTGTTCCTGGGTGCATTGTGGACTTTTTTTTCATGTCATGGTCCCTGCACATGGCACTCGAAGGGTGGTACGTGCTGCAAGGGTGCTTGGGGTATCTGGAAAACATGAGATATAGGCTGCAGCCAGAAAAATGGACAGCTGCAATCTGTCTTTGCCTCTTGAAGCCAGTGGGGAAAGGAATGGCTAGCAGTGGTCCACAGGCCAGATGAATTTTCCAGGTGTGCTGTACATAATCCATAAGCTATGATTGAGCATCCCAGTTTAACTGGAATTGTGGTTTTTCCAGATACAGTATAATGTCATCCATGTGCATCATAAATATTCATTGATTCCTCCACCAGCCCTTCTCAGAATTTATCCAGAATCTCAGACAGGGCAAATAAGGCGTGCTGGTAACTGCTGTGCTTCTTATGCCTGTGAGGTGGTGAGGCTGGTGAGAGTAGAAATGGTGTGGGCTCAGTCTAAGCAAAGGCTGCCGCACTCAGACCGTGACACTGAATGAAGCAAAGACCTGTTTACAACGAGATCTGCCCTTCTCCCTCAGCCTTCTTTTTGCAGCTGTTTTTCAAATTTGATTGTTACCTGAAATATTTGACATCTCATTCTTTAGCAGGCTGCATTGGAAGGACAGGTTCTGATTCCAGACTGGATGTTACCCGTAAAAGCTCTTCAAGAAGTTCCGAAAGGTCAAGAAGTAGAGTACGGTCTGAGACCAATCTGAGAAAACTGGAGGCTGCTCTTCCGGGTGATAACCAAGAAGATCATGCCTCTGTAAAGAAGGACTTCCTGCCCATGGAGATACGTGGAATTCTTGATGACCTGCAGTTGGATTCCATGAGTACAAAGCAAGAGACAGATGTGGAAAAGCAGAATCAAAAATCTGTTTTGCCTACTCAAAATATGAGGAGCCACAGTCCAACCAAAAGGAAACCGGACAAGGTAGCTGCCAGTGAGGAGCCTCAGGTGATCTCTAAGAAACGCCACTATGACAGTGATGAGGTTCGTCAGTACATCATCAGGCAGCAAGAGGAGAGGAAGAAGAAGCAGAATGAGGAGAAGAAAGCACAAAAGGAGGCAACAGAACAGAAGAACAAAAGGCTCCAAGAGCTCTACAGAAAGCAGAAGGAGGCTGTTACTAAAGTGAAGAATGTGCCTCCTCCTGAGCCTTCAGCAGCCAAACGGTTACAGGAAACCTATTCCAAACTCTTGCTGGAACGAACGCTGTTAGAAGAGCCACCTCAGCTGCCTACGGTGCAGGAAACACAGGTACAGCTGATTCACTCCCTTGCAGTTGTTTGCAGGAATAGGAGCTCGTATGTTTAGGAAGGTTGTGACTTGTGCTGGTCTGGTGGTTATCAGTTAAGAAACAAGAACAAAATGTGTAGCTTTGCTTAAACATAGTGATTTCAATGTGCATGCTCCTTGCTAGTGGCTTCTTTTTGGCACAGCAAGGCCTACTAGAAAGTTGACTGAAAATCATCTTTCTATTTTAAATAGAAGCTGAATTCTGGATATTAGCCTTTTCAGTTGTAATGAGGCAAGAGCTCCTAAACTCCGACACACTTTTGAAAATGCGTTTTTCTGGTTGTCTTCATCTCTAGCCCAGACCTGGTTATCAGCCATCTGGGGAATCTGACAAAGAAAACAAGGCTCAGGAGCGTCCTCCGAGTGCATCCTCCAGCAGTGACATGTCCCTTTCGGAACCACAGCAGCCACTCCTGAGGTGAGCAAATGGGGCCTTGGGGGAGAGAAGAAACTGCTCCTGCTTTCGTCTCTGAGAGGTGAAAGTAGACTTGGCTCTTGAGTTCGTGTTCCAGTGAGAGTAATTGTGTTTACAGCAATTAAAGCATTTTCCTTGCAGTAAAGAGGAAGCTGATGCAGGAAACCATATGAAAATTTTGGCTGTGGTGGTTTGCAAGTGTGTAAATGAATAAAGTGAATGTTGGTTGCTGGTAATGTTTTGTGGACATCAGTGGGATGTTATTTTGTATTGGGGCACTCTTATTTCCTCTGCCATTGCCATTGGGCAAGAGAAGCTGATCTTATGAATATATCTGTTGATTTTTCTTACTTGATTTGCTCAGTGCTGCTGTTTAATCTATTGTCTTGGATTCAGCCATTAGTTACTCTCTATAAAGTACCAAAAACCTCTGCTTCTGCTTGGAACTAGCCTTTCCCTATTTCTTTTCATGCTGCTTTCCCAATTTTTAATTGTTCAGTGTATTATCAAAGTTTCCTTACTGCAAGTCAGGGTACCTAACCAAACACTTAGATGTAAGGAACTAAAAATACTGAAGTTTTGTGGATATCCTTAATATCCCTGTTGTGCAGGTATCTTCATCTTAGCCACATAATGCATGTCTGCTTCTTAAATGTATACTTGCATCAGTATCTGTACTCTTAGTAAATTCAGTGAGACCTGTTTTCCATGTGGAAAAATTCAAGGAAGTTCACTGGGAATGCCACGTACTACTGTGTGTGGAATAAACTGCTAAACCATATAGTAAATACTGTTAGTGTAACATCATAAAGAAAAAATGTAATTGCTAATTGTAGAGGAGGCTGCATTAGGTATTCAGAGACCCCTCACAGTAATCAGAGATTTTTTGGGCGACTTTCGAGGAGTTCTAGTATTCTGGACATGGGCAGGTGATAAGGCAAAAACAAATTTTCTCCCTTTTGAAGTCAGGAAGCTTTTGGAAAAGACATACTGCTGACAGTGAAAAACCTCAGCTTGTTACGCCCTGAAGCCTCAGCTTGAAAACCCTGAAACAAAGAGTACACCATTGTCGTACTCAGACACGAAGGAACCACGCAGACACCGTTCTGTCAGGATAGAAGCCTGGGCCAAAAGAGAGAGCAAGAAGGGCCAAGGTAGGGCAAAGAAGAAGGAAAAAGAAGGCCTGGCTCTTTATTTAGTCAATTCTATATCTCTTTAGAGACAACCATGGATTGGAGGATGGGATTACCACCTCTCCATGACACTGGTCAGACCAAAAGTCTATCATATTTCTCCGCCTAACAAAAAGAATGATAATAATAGATACTGGTAGGTAAACATGCCTGATGTTTACAGTAAAGTGCCTGGGAAATTCTACTACAAGAATGAAAACATAGAAAGACTGCAAAACTCAGGGTGACACACCATAAATGGCATTTCAGATTTGGGAGGTGCTGTGTTGTTTGGTTTGTTGGTTTTTTAACTAAGTAACATCCTGTATCTGTTTACTGTCGCATTCCCTGCCCCTCTGATTCCACCAAAAAGTATTTTGTCCTGAAATTTAATTTGTGGCAATGATGCTCTAATCGCAGACATCAATACTTGTGTAAGTCATCAACGTAAATGTTGACTTTTCATTTCAGGAGCGATTTGATGGAGCCTCCATGGGTACAGCCAGACAGGTTGAGCCCAAGAGTCCAGCTCCCCCACCCACAAGCTCTCTTGGGCTCAAGTGGAGGCCCTTGTTCCCAACACTGGAGTCTGGAGCAGATGGACCTTCTGTCAAAGGAGTGTGACGCAATGTTGGCGGGCAGGAGGAGCCATTCTGCCCCTGTGGGGTCCCTGGTGCCTCAGTCGTACCTGAATTCATCTGCTGCACAGGAAAACCTCTTAGTGAAACCTACTGCCAGCCAGTATAAGAGCAAATTAGATCGCCTTGAAGCTTTGAAAGCTACAGCTGCTTCCCTTTCTAGCAGGATTGAAACCGAGGCCAAGAAGTTGGCTGGCGCTGGTATCAACTATGGTACCTTGTGGAACTCAGAATTTATGCAAGAAAACCAGGATGATGGACGGTGGGCAAAGGCTGTGAGTCCTCCTGTGAGAGAGGAAAATGAAAATACTTTTTCAGCCAGAATTCAAAGGATGTTGGGTGCCTGCGTGTCTCATACAGCCTTTGATGACAACCTTCCTGGGGTAGGCAACCTTAGTGAGTTTAAAAAGCTCCCTGAGACCATCAGGCCTCTTACTGACATAGTCAGCCTTGGATTGAAGTCTCCTGCTGCTAACAGGCATGAGGGGATCCTAGGACATTTGTCCAAGAGACAGACGGACTCCCCAGGGCGTGAGAACCAGGCGTATCCTCTGAACAAAGCCGTTACTCCTCGTGAGTCCAGCATCGACTCCATCAGCGAAGGGCCTCTCCTGAGTGATGGAAACCTCTCGGAAGAGGAAGGAGGCCAGCGCAAGCAGCTGCCTCTGAAGATGCTGGAGACATTAAAAGAGAAGGATTTCTGCATTCGGGAGAGAAATGCTTTTGAGCCCATAAAGGAGTTTCAGAAAGCAGCTGAGAGGTACTCGCCACTTTTCACACAGACAAGTGACACTCACAGCAAGGGGCCCTGGGAGGAACTGGCAAAGGGAAGTCCCCACAGTGTCATCAACATCTTCGCAAAAAATTATCAGCTTCATGGAAAAGGTAAAAATGGAAGCATTACTGAAGGCTCTTGTGAATTGCTATTTTCCCAGTCTTACTGCTCCATACACTTTATACTGCACAGTTAAGGAATGTGCTTTCAGAGGTCTCAAATGTATCTGTAAGACATGATTTACAGCTGTCTCATGCAGGCTGCTTTGTTTACTTTTTGTACAAATTTATTCCTCATTTTATGAGTACTTTGTCTCTGGCCTGGAGCTCCTCATTCTGAGGAGGAATGTTTTCTGAGAAGTTGATTTTTGTCTTGTGGTTTTTCTCTATTCTTTTTACCTTCATATTATTTTCTTTAAAGATGATTGTGTAACATTTTCTGCAGATGGCTCTACTCTAAAGCAGTGTGCTCTTCAAGAATGTTTGGGTTGGAGTATGTTAATGAAGTAAAGCATTCAATAATTTACAAAAAGAAGAAGACTGTGCTGGTCATGTTGTATTAAAACTGCCATGGGATGGCTGTACTTCTGTTCTCCTGATGATTTTGTGTTTGGAAGGAAGTCATTGTAACTCATGGTTGGGAGCATTTTAAATCCTGCATTTTTATCACCTGTTTGATGCATGTTTTGTCCTCTCCCTTCTTTCTCCACACTTCAGTGTTGGAAGAAAGGCTGAACGGAGGCTCTGCCCTTCTGCGCCCTTTGCTCCCTGCCATGAGCCCTCCGGAGAGCGTGGCTTCTTACGAAGATGATTTTGTCTCATCGCAGGGAAGCAGCACTTTAACAGACAAAAAGATCTCACGTGACCTCAGGTAACTGCGTTACACTTCCTATAAAAATAAAAATGCAGAATTTGAGAGAAAATAGTTAATACAAAATTTATTTCATAGTGTGCTGGATGTCTTTTCTGATGTGCTGTACTATACTAGTCAAAGTGATGAAGTGCTTTCTTAGGACCTTGCAGTTAGTATAGCAGCCAGCATAGTTAAGATGGAGTCTAGTATTCCTGCTCCCTAATTTTTGCTGTTCTTTAGCCTGGACAGGTAGCTTTAGACAAGATTCTTACCCTTTGTGTCCGGTGAAAATTACTTCTCTGACTTGTGTGGCTGCCATAATGCTCAATTGGGTAGTCTTGTAATTTAGAAAAAATGGAAAAGCTATTTGAAAGTCTTAAAATGCCTTCAGTGCTTCAAAATTTTGTGTAAAATCTGTAATCTGCTTTCAGTAAGCATTTGTCAGTGCTTACTTAGTAATGGATACATAAACTGTCTGTAAGAACTTTTAAAAGCTTTTGATCAGATTAAAATTTGAAGGCTGTGGATCCTAGACTCTCCGTGTCTACTGCATGGCTTCCTGAATTTTCTAAGACCCCCTTTTTTGTAATGAGCTATATGTATATCTTTTGGGCATCTTGGGGGAGGCCACAAGTGTGTTCGTACCAGTGATACTTAACCTCAGAAGAAAAGAAGTTAAAAGGCAGTTTGTGCACTGAAAATGTTGGCTGCAAAAAATGGTTTCTTTCTGATTAAAATTTCTTTCTTCTGTTGGCATTATTTAGTGTACGATGCATTGGCGTCTCTTTTTTGCAAGTCTTTTGTAATCCTTTATTGAAAATTGCTCATATTTCTGGCAGTTGACATCTGTATGCCTAGAGATTATCTGAAATGCAGTCACATTTTGAGTCATTCTTATGTTGTTCAAGTGTGGAGTCAAATAGCTCTTAAGAGTTGAAATTAGAGAGGATGGTCATTATCCATCTTTTAGTCTTTGTTATTATTGGAAGCATGTTCCAAAATGTTAAGATATCTTATCAAACTTCCAGTGTCTTAATGTCATGGATTTTAATCTCAAAATCACTGCTTTTCTAGATGGGCTGATTAGTGCAAATTAGTGATTAATTCAAAGTGTGGTAGTTTCCTTGTGCACAGTGTGATGTGGGAGCTGGAAGTCCTCAGTCGCTGTCAATGTGCTCCTTTTCAGTGTTGCTGGCAGCAGTAATTCAAGCATTCAGGAAGAAATTCCGAGTAGGAAGTCTCCCCTTGAGGCTCGCTCTGTGGAGCTTGGTTCTCAGCACTCGTCTGGACCCCGGTCTGCAGCGTCTTCCCGCTCATCTGCTTCCTCTAAAAAGAGAGGGAAAAAGGAGCGTAAGTGCAATACCTGGCTGTAGAGTATCCTCTTTTATGAAGGAAGTTTTAGGCTTTTCTTGTTTGGAAAATTGCAGTCCTACATGTCTGGAAACTGTAATGTAATACTGATAGAATGATTGATTTATTCCTCCAGTGATTTCTTCTTAGATTCTTTTTGACTCTGGTTATTCCCTGACCTTAAAATACAGTAATTTAAAGTTAAATAAGCAAGAGGTTGTTAACAGCATTGAAAAGTTTCCTTTCCTAAACCAGCCTTCTAATAAATTGTTAATCCTTCTAATAAATAGTTAATTTTAACGTTGTGTGGGAATTATTCTTATTATTATTCTGCACTGAGAAAATGCCAACAGGCTTCTGAGTTATGGGCATGTTTGTGAAGGTGACAACAAATTTGCCTGAAAGCTTTGTCTTTGGATCACAGTTAGTTTTCATAAGTGCACAAATTAATAAATACATTACTTTCTGTGGTAACCTGTATGTTACAAAAGCATGATCAAACTTGAGGCTCAGTGCACTCGTAGTATATAAGCAATGGATTAAAAAAGCTAGGTTTTAAGCCAATAGAAACATGACAAAAATAGGATTGGGCATTCTAAATTTTCTCTCTTCCTATTTTCCAAATTCTTTACCTTTCCCCCAAAAAGCTAGGTTGTATTCTGATTATCAGTAGTAAAGAATCAAATGTGTGTTTTCTTTATTTAAACTGATAGTGTGCTGAAATCAAAGCTGAGTGACTGTTTTGGCAGTGAACACAATATACAGAAGAGAACTTCATCACCAGTTCTACATTTCTTGCTTGTTGGATCTGTAGACTTCTAACTCAAAGGCTTCTTTAATTGGGGAAAAACTTCTCAATTAATTGTTTTGGGGCTTTTGATGGTAAGGTAGCCGACATGTAGAACCGAACAAACTTTTGACACTGTTTTTGCTTCTTAGGGTTGGACTCTTTCAACGGAAGTTCTCACCACTTTTCTGTGGAAGAAGATAAAATACTGTCTGAATTAGAGTGGGGATCCCAACAGGCTAAGAAATCCTTATCGAGTAGCAGAATTTCTAGTAAAGAGCATGAGCAGAACCCAGATACAGACAGCACACTGGAAAACTTGTCTGGACACTCCCTGATGAGGTAACAGGAATGTTTCAAGAGTTTATGCAAATATAATGATGCTTGGTAGTGTTATTGGCTGTGTCTTTGGAAATGCAAAAGGGAAGTAACAGAAATGGTCAAATGTTAGTAGGATGTGCATGCAGAAAACATTTTTTCCCTGTATTTGAAATATGAAACCTGGTGTCCTGTGATGTTCAGTACTTTAGGCATTGAAATACAGTTTTTGTTTCCCTCTTCTAGAAAAGGTATGTTAGAAGTGTGTCAGGGTTTATTCAACCTGTGCAGTCACCTTTCTTTTTTCAGTAGATATACAGACAATTTTGGCTGTACTTGTGTTCAGCTAATACTCACAAAGCCTATCCAGCTCTTTGAGTCGATGCTTTTTGAGAGATGAACCCATCCTTGGAAAAGAGTGTATTAAAAAAAGAAAGAAATAGAAGTTTTCTGTTGCAATCTCTTTTTGTCTAGCTAAAAATGCAGTTTTTCTGCTAATTGTCCAACGAAGGTGGTTATGAAACACTCAGTTTTCACTGCAGTTTTTTCCTAAAAGTATCAAATAATATGAATGATCTCTGATTCTGTGTTGGTTTAGAGCAGTTCTGAGGTATTGGCTTCTATTGGTGACTGTTCCTGACATCCAGTATTGGGTTTGAAAGGTCCTTTGACATCCTAAGATGTGCCAAGTAAAGCAGAATGTCTTCCCAAAGGATTTAAAAAGCCACTGTTAATCCTCTTCAGCTTAATAAAATTGGAATAGTAAATTTAAGAAGCATCTGTACTATTTTCTGTGTTTAAAAGAGAAGTGTCTTCTCTCAAGAAGTGTTACCGTATGAATTGTTTAAGTCAAGTTTTGATTTCCATTCCACTTTAGGAGAGACATCACGTCTTAGGGCAGTGGCTTGTCACAATCAGTTGCATCCATGTGCTGACAGTAAACTGTTCACTTTTTAAAATGCACATGCAGATGATTGCATCCTGACTTTCTCGTACCAGGCTCCTAACAGGAGGCATTACAACTGCTTGTCTGGTCATATAGAACGTGAAGATACCGTGTTATTTCTGTTTTAAGTGTGTGTGTGCTAACTAGGCTTAATACTTGGGGGAAAATAGGGTGCTCTGGAAACTTAACTCTGAACTGGGAGTTAGGGACAAAACCCATCTTGTGAGGCCATTTCCTGAAGACAGACTGGGCCTGTGCAAACCATAACAGACTGTGCCCTTTGCATGAATCTGTTAGTGTGTAGGAATGAAAGAACAAGATGATTGCTTTATTGTTTTATCAAATGGCTGGACTAGGAGAATATTGACTCCTTTTGCTTTTTGTTTCACTGTCAGTTTCTCAGACAAGGGGAGACCCCAGAAGACACCGACTTCTTCCCCATCTCCCGGCTCCCAAAAAATGTTGCAGTTTGATTCTGTAGGCAATACAGCAGAAAGAGGCAAGTCACCTGCTGGCTTTTCTGGAGGTACAGCCCCAGGGCTGAAGCCAAACGTAGCCTTCCCTGACGTGGGCCTGGGAACCAGCAGGTCTGCAGCAGGAGCGGCCTCAGCAAGCGGTGAGTTTCTGTAAAAGCCACGCTGGTGCCAGAGCAGCTGCAGCGTTCCTGCACTCGTGTTTGGCGCGGGCCTGCAGTCCGTGAGGGTGAGCAGTGTGCGTTGTCCTGCAGGCTGTATGCGCTTCTCCCCCGCGGGGCTGCAGCACCGCCTGTCGGCAGAGCTCAACTACCTGAGCGCTATCGAGGAGTCCGTGCGGCAGCTCTCGGACCTGGAGCGAGTGCGAGGCATTTCACTCGCCCAGCAGGAGAGTGTTTCTTTGGCTCAGATTCTGAAGGTAATGGGAAAGTACTTCTTTGTCTTAACCTTTGTTTTTTTTTCTTTTATTGTTTGTTTGCAAGAAAATTAATCAAGTTAGGGCAAGTTAAGCTTTGTCAGTAGTGTGGAGAAATCATAATGGGCATGATGCTGATCTCTGATAACACCCATTTTTTAGGATTAACGTCTGTTATCTTTCTTACTGTAAGTTGACACCAAGGAAGTAGCGGCTCTGGAATATGTGCCATTAATATACCATTAGCTGGAATCACTGTTTTGGTTGTGTTGCTCAGACAGATAAAGGCATGATTGTTTACTGGGATTGATGTTGGGTTCCAGTGCCATGCAGTGTAGTTGTTTGGGCTGGATGATTTGTTTTACTCCACAAAACCAGTATTTTTGGTTGAAGTTTCCTTTTGTTGATGAGATTGTTTATTCTAGTTTGTTGAATTAATTGATCTCCGAAGCTCCTTTCTGCACTGTGGTAAGAGAGTATAGGGAATGTGCATTGCCTTAAAAATGAAGAGGGGTCAGTAGGTTAAAAACTCTGTTTCAGCAGAAGAGACACCCCCAGCAGAGTAGATCCGGATCTTTCAGGGGTAGTTTGCAACCAGTGGCTAAGGCAAATCAGCTCTTTGTATTTAACTTGCATGGTTAGAATTTGTTTTCCTGATCTGTAGGCACAACAGCAGCGCCATGAACGGGACTTGGCTCTTTGGAAAATCAAGGCTGAACAAGAAGCTTTAGAAAGTCAGAGACAACTGGAAGAGGCAAGGCAGAAGGCAGCTCAGGTAAGGCTGCCCTTCAGAAATGTGGAGTGTGTAAGAGGCGAAATGGTGTAAGGAAATCCATGCCTACAGGTATTCCTAATTTGAAGCTGTGAAGGTATGAAAGTGCCGGAAGGGTTTAATACAGCTAAAAGAAGCTCTCAAGGGCCTATTTCAAACTTTTTTTCTGCCAGATTTTGAGAAATAAATCTGTAGTTACTATAGCTAGAACATTTTGAAGAACTGAACTGCCTGTGTTTTCTGCATAGGTCCATGCAGAGTCACTGCAGCAGCTGGTCCAGTCACGGCAGGAGGTTGGACAGGAGCCCCCGTGCAAGGCTGCAGCCAAGCAGGCAGAACCTGCACTGCTCACCACAGATGCAACTCACCAGCTCCGTGAGGTGAGGCCCTAGGGAAAGAGAAAAGCTATTTTAATTTCAGTATTACTGTGAATACTTTTTTGGCTTTTAAATGATTTTGTTTGGTGTCATTCTTGGTACAACTTCTTCACTTTCATAACATGACAAATGATAGGAGTTCAAAGGAGCTTCTCTGGCATCGTTACTTAGAAGTCAATCAGCAGCCTTAAATCCCTGTTCCATATTCTTATGATCTTCCAGTTAATGAACTGTTAAGAAGTTTGTTCTTCCAGGGTAGATTGATGACAGTGAACACAGCATCTTTAGTTTGTAAGAGTTGCTCTCCATCAGGGATTGATCCTATATCTGTTTCATATGCAAATTAAATTAGAAAATGAGAGAATTGCAGTTTTGCTTACTGGTGAAGGTAGAAGAACAGCAAATAAATTTTAAAAAAAAGGAGGGGGGAGGATCTTCAGCAGAGCTCTTGACTTGGTACAGAGTTCTAAGTTTCCTCTTTTTGAATCTCTCTTTGTTCTTCTTGTGCTATACAAAATATTTATTAGTTTTCAGGGCTTTATATCAGTTTATCAGTTTTTATACTTCTTGTTCCCAGTATGCAGCAGTTGCTTCGCACATGGATAAGGAGCACAGTAACCAAGAAATGCTCTTATTCCATCACAGTTCAGAGATCACAGTGACTGGGGGTCAGTGTTATGGGATGGAGTGCAAAAGGCTGACGACTGTGAGCAGAACTGCTTGTTCACAGCTCATGCACATGTTGGTGCTCACCAAGGCTGGTTTTATGATGCGTAATGGAACTGTAGAATAATACTGATGTACTTGTTCTGGCCTCTGCCAAATATGTGAAGTTTAAATAATTTTTGAGTAGTCGAGAATGGCTTAAAGGAGCAAAAAAGCTCAGACACTTCAGATAGATGGTCGTTGAGAGTAGGTAGTGGAGTCTTAGATAAAGACAAGGAAACATTCGTAGTTTTTAGAGCTGAAGTGGATAGAAACCATTTAAGAAACAATGTAGAAGAAATAGAGACAGCTTTTATTTGGTGTAGGGTTTTAATCTCTTCAAGTCTTGCTTGAAGTTTGAAGCCTGAGCATAAGAGGTGCTAGTGGAGAGGCTGATGGGGATGACCCAGTCACTGATGCTGGGTCAGCAGAGTAGCTTCTCCATCTCCGTTCACAAGTGACTCCAGGTACTCGGTTGAACAGCCATTTATTTTAACTGGAATGCAGCAGTGGAAACACCTGTCACCAATGTGCTAGGAATATTTTTGAATGTACACTGTAATTTATTATGTGTAAAGGAATGGAGTGTGGAGGAATATGTATTTGCAGAGCAGTGTGCACCTCTACAACCAGAAGTGGCATGTGTCATTACAAACCATCATAACCCCACGTCTTACACAGGTGTTATAAATCACTAAATTGCCTGCCAGAATGATTATTTTCTCTTGCAGAAGCATTTTGATGTTGATAAGCTCACTGCGTTCCCGTGTTTTTTGTTGTACTCAGATGACAGAGTTAGCACGGACCCAGATCTCGGACACTGTCAGTGCCCCAGCTGCTCCGGTCACCACCTTGTTTGACCACCAGCGGCAGCACCATTCAGAGTTCATGAAGCAGCTGAGGGCCCGAGCTGATACAAACAGGTTTGGCTTCACCTTTCACATCTTGGGAAGGGGGAACTGAGATTTGTTAGGTTTTGCTTCACCTATTCTTGCAGAAAATTTCAAGATGTGATAATGAGTGAGCATTTAAGATAAACTTGGATTCCATCTTTATGCCCTTAATAGTGTACACCAAAGGCAACATTAACTGGTTCTGTGAAACTCTACATAAAAGAGTAGAAAAAGATGATCTAAATGTTTTGTGGGATGATTTAACTAGTTCAAGCTTTAAGAAATCTTTTAGCTGAAATTTTAGCTGTTACTACTTGTAGTAAACTGATGAAAGCTCATAAAAACTGTACTGCTCCTATGTTCAAGACAATGCAGATTTATCCCAAATGCTTCTCATTTCCAGGAAATGTGAGTCTGGTGCCATATCACAAGCTAAAGAGGAGACAGGTGACTCGAAACAGACATACTCACCAATGTTTGATAGTTACTCTGAGTCCTCAAGATCAAAGGTTCATGATCAGAGGTAAGAAGCCTTTTGTGTCCTATTCACTTACCTGATCTAGTTAGGTTCCATGAAGTTTCTCACAGCCCTTCTCTGATCTTGAACTGGAAAAATTTTGTCCTCTGTAGTTCTCCTGACTTCTAAAGCAGAATTTCTGACTTACTCATTCTTTTGAAATCTGAAAGAAGATTTGTTTGCATTGGTTTATCATCACTACTCACTGCCAGGTGAAAGATGTCCATACCTTCAAACCACGTGGATTTTACGTTAGAATGAAAATAACAATCAGTATTTTGATGAAATATGGAATTTTAAGGTAGCCAAGCTGCATTTTACAACCAAAACCAAACCCTCTGCATGTTGTTTCTTGTTGTGGTGTTAATCATGGTGTGTACAGTAGTAATGTAATGTAAGTATTTTGAAATATGCAAAGTAATTTTTTTAAAAATCGTCTCTTGATAACACAGTAGTACCAGCAGCCGCCAGGAGAGTCCTTCTGTTCCATCTTCTAAGGAGAACGAGAAAAAGCTTTCCCGTCGTGAGAAGACAACCAGCAGCATTGAGGAGCAGGCTCAGACTGCTGCAGATGACTCCTTGCCCAGTGACAGTGTTTTGTCCCTGCCAGACGAAAAAGGTTGGTTGCACTGCTGGTGTGTGCTGGGTCTGAAGGTGGTAAGGGGGTAGGGAGGGAGGGAGGGCAGTGCTGTTTCAGAATGAATTTCTGAAATAAATGAGGGAATGTGTGTGATGAAAGCTGAACCCCAAGTGAATTGTAGTCTCTTAAGAGTAACAGAGGATGGCATGGTGAGACAGGAACCTTTGAGATTCTGCTGTGTTAGCTTAGCCAGATGCTCACTTGTTGGACCTGCAGGCACAACACCAAATGTTTCAGCAACTCCAGATGTGTTTATACCTGTGTACACAAGTCTGTCAGGTCTCTTGAAGCTGGATAACAGATGTCCTCTAACTCAGAATCCCTCTTTCCTAAACACCTATTTTTCTACATTAGTTACCTCCCCGTCTTTCTGGCCCCCTTAACTTTACTGAGATGAGACAGACTAAAATTGCATTCCTGGTGCATACCTGAGTGTAAAGCCACCTCCCTGATTTCTCCCTCAGATTCTGCTTCTGTTGCAACAGAGTATTCCCTGAAATTTGATGAGTCCATGACAGAGGATGAGATTGAAGAAAAATCTTTTCGGTCTTTGCTGCCCTCTGAGAGTCATCGCAGAAATAACCTGGAGAAGAAGCGCGGCAGTCGTGACGATTCTGATGAGGAGGTGTCCCCAGACAAAACAGCTCTGTCATCTATCAAGGTAGATCAGGCAGCCATAGTTCAGTTAAATTACATTAACTGAGCTGGCACGGTTAAGCTGATAAGCTTCAAGTGAGCTGTTCTTAGCTGTGTTTGCAGAGTTGAGGGTTCTTTTCCTCCCTGTGGTTCTCTGAGCATCTCAAAACAGAGAGGTGTGTGAATCACGCTGTATGTCACTGTTGTACAAGTGTGATGACTTATGGAACAGTCCATCCAGGCCTCTACCTTGTGGCTTAGGAGTGACTACTTGAGGTAGGTTTTAAAAGCCCGGTAGATTAAGTCCTCCAACTATGCTAACACACAGCTAGGAAATACAAGATGATGCCTCATCTCTCTGGCCGAATTGGGAGCCTCCCAAAACTGTCACACAGCCCAGGGCAGAAAAAGCTGGTCTGCAGAAAGGTCACAGAAGAAACAGCTTCCCTTCCTGTATTTATTTTTGTGTAGCTGTGTATATACCCACACAGACATGCACTTCATAATTGAAAAAAAGCCTTGGCATTTGTGTCTTATCATGCCAACTTTGTCTTTCCTTCTAGGAGCTAAGCATGCCGTTCTCAGGGGGGCAGGACAGTTTCTCCAAGTTTACCATGGAGATGGTGAGACAGTACATGAAAGAGGAGGAAATGCGAGCAGCTCATCAGTCCTCACTGCTCCGGCTCCGGGAGAAGGCTCTTAAAGAGAAGACCAAGGCTGAACTGGCTTGGCTGGAGCACCAGAAAAAGTAAGGCAGCTCTGAATATATGTTACTGCTGACTGACCATTCCCTTCCCATCCCTTTTCGAGGTTTTATTTCCACCTTACCTCTCCCTTATTAAGTATTAATGGTTGAACTAATCTTCTGAGGTCAGTATGCTGTACAATTGTTATTGGGACTTGGAAAGAACAGGACCCAGTTGATAAATCTGCTTTGATATTTACACTGAATGTGGTTTGATTAAGAGAGAATTTCAGTGAAACAGTAGAAGATCAGACGTTTGTTGTCAGTTAGAGAAGGTAGTTGCCAGCTGTTACTCTACACATCTTAATCCAGGAAGGTACAGAACTGTCAAACAGTTTGACCTTTCTTTGCTTGATGTGTACCTGAGGTCGTTTTAGTTGACTCAGGCCACATTTTGTGAATCTGGATACATCTTGTACTTAGTGATTTGTTTCCAATCTGAGATCTGCTTTGTCCTGGAGCCCACTTGAAGTACCCACAGACACTAGTAAACAGCAGTGGCCAGATTTAATCAGTAATTTTCTCAGCATGAGATTACCATTGTTCAGCAGACATTTTCTTACAATTTCTTGTTATTGTGGATTTGACAAAGGATTATTAGGTAATGATCCAAGTGTCCTTCCTTTTGTGTTTCTCAAGCAGTGAGTGTGCTGCCTCTTCAGAGCTTCTGCCCATTCTTGTGAAATCTACTGCCTGCACTGGCCTTTTTTATTGTGCCTGTCTGACCAAACAGTGCAAAATATTCCACCAGAGAGCATGCCAAAGACTTTTCACTTCAAAGTTTAAAGACTTTTTTTCATATTACTTTATTATTATTTATTATTATAAAGTAAAGTTATTACTTTATTTATACTTCTTTCTTCCAATCTGTTTGCAGGCATTTGCGAGATAAGGGAGAGGATGATAAGATGCCTCCTATTCGGAAGAGGCAGCGTGGTCTGCTGCTGAGATTACAGCAGGAAAAGGTAAGGGATGCCCTGGGAAAGTCCTGTTGAAAGCCATGTGTACCCGTTAAATGTTTCAGACACTGTAAATACAGGAATGGAGAACCAGCAGTATTTCTTACCTCTAAGTTTTATTTGCATTTCAGTCATATTCAACAGGTTGTTCTAAAGGGTCCTTCTCTATCTGATCTCGTGATTGAGACTGAAGTATTAACTGATCTTCAGTTCTTTGCTACTGAAGTTCAGCCTAGTTCCTTCATCATGTAATTGCAGTCATGTCAAACCCATAGCAAGGGCACTGTGGCAGTTGTGAGTGTGTTCTTGAGACAGGTCTGTCAGTGTTCTTAGGCTGAGTCTTTTATCCCTAAAAGGCAGAAATTAAGCGTCTTCAGGAGGCCAACAAGGCTGCTCGGAAGGAGAGGCAGCTCATCCTCAAACAGCAGGCGGAAATCGAGCGAATCCGTCAGACTACAATGAAACTGCAGGAAAAGCTGAAGTCTGCAGGAGAAAACAAGCTGGTGAGTGTTCAGCACAGAAGCTGGAGTCTTCCCTCTTCAGCCATGCAGCTTCAGTGTTTATAGGAATGGGAAGCTACTAGATGAGACCTATCACTTGGAGGTTTTGTCTGCCTGAAATGGTCTCACCGCTTTATCTCAGCAGTATCTGTTTAATTGCTTTAGAGCATCATTTAAGGAAATGCCTTTGGAGAAGTTACAAAATACTTTAAATGCACAGTAGATGGTGTTTGTTCATTCTCAAGCTGAACTAGTGACTTTGGGAGTGTGAGTTTTTTGATGCTTAGATCCCGCAGGCTTTGATTTTTGTTTATTTGTCAGCCCCAAAGTACTAAATATAGGCACTAATCCCAAAACTTCCTGCTGTGTGTGTTAGTGTAATTATGCTAAGTTTCTTGCATCTACTTTAGAAGGTAGCAAAATGAGGTTTTGGTAACTGGCTGCCTCCTTAAAACATTTTGAGAAGACACAAGTTTAATATTAGTACTGTAGAAAAGATTGGTTTCCTGTTTGGGCTACTGAATTCTGGTGGTTTGTTGTTTTGGGAGTTTTTTGGGGTTTGTTTTTTTTTTTTGTTCTGGATACAGTTAGGGGAAAACTTAAATTGTGGAGAGAAAGGGTGTACTAAGAAGCTGTGTGTCAGATAAAAATGAGATTGGGAAATGAAGTTAAATCTGCAAGTGGACGGACTTTTCTGAAGTAGTATTTTATGCAATCTAGAGAGAAGCAAGCTAAATTAACACAATTTTTAAAGGACTTTGGAATACTCTTTTAATGCTTCTTTTTTATTTTAACACTTGAATTGCAGGAGCTTCCCAGCGAGGATGACATCAAGCAGAGCAATGGCTCCAGCCCACTTCCAACTGATGCAGAAACACGCAGCCCTTCCCCCATCTCCATCTCCAGCAGTGAGACCAGCAGCATTATGCAGAAACTTAAAAAAATGCGCAGCAGAATGGATGAAAAGTAACTTTTTTTTTTTCTTTTACAAAAGCTTGCTATTTTAATGGAACGAGTTGGTTTGGCCCACATCTGCACTCAAAATGGCCATCAGAAATATTAATGGTGTTGATATCACACAAACTTTGATCTGAATTGCCTGAAAAACAGCTGATGGGAAGCATGAATATATTAATCTTTGAATCTGGTTTAGAGGCTACAGTTCTTGCATGAGTACTAAGATTCAAACATTATGGCAGACCATGTGGTCAAGGTTTTATTGTAGAAGATTGGGTTTAATATTCTTTGTACTTGATAGAGTTGGTAAAAGCACATCAGCTTAAGAGATGTTGATGTACAAGGAGTGTGGACGGGTTCCAGCTTCACAGCACAGCTTGTCAGAGTTTCTCTTGCAATGAGAGACCTGAAGTCAAATGGTCAAAATGGTGCCTTTATTTTGTATCTTCCCTTTTACCTTAAAGAGGAAAAAGTGTAGGGAGCGAGACTCTGGAATTACGGTGCCAATTTTTATCTTGAATTGAAATGTAACTCACAATAGCAATTGTCTTATGCAAAAACTAGTAACTGAGTTTCAGATCTGGCTCACAGAAAGACACTGAGGTTGTCAGGTATGTGATTGCTATCTAATTATCCAGCTGCTGAATTTTAATTCTGATGGCATTAAAATCAGCTAGGATGAATTCTTTAAATATTTTATTTATTAATGGAGGTGGTATATATGTGACTGAGAAGATATGTAGTTCACAGGTTGGAAGAATGTTGAAAATGTTTGTTAGGCTCCAGAGGAAATAACAAAATCTACGTGCAGGTCCTGGGTCTGAAAACTTAAAATGAATCTCCTGATTCCACCTATTAAATTGTTTTAGGTAAAAAATTGTTTCTGCATCCTTTCAGTGCACAAAACATCCCAAACACTTTACCTGCCCGTGCTCATTAGTTTGGAACCCTAAATTCTTATTTGAGACTAATCCATTGAAAGTCTGGCTCCTGCCAGTTGCCGCAAGAAATAGTCTTTGCTTGAACAGTTGTTTTGAACTTGGAACCAAGATAGTCACTGCACTTTAGCCCGTGTGGGTGATCTTTGTAATGTGTTTTCTCTCGAGACTCCAAACACAGCTGGATAAAACATCACAAAGCCAGCAGTGCCATGGAAAGGTCAGCTGTCCTTGACTCCTTAGCAGCCTGTTTGCTTGCAATCATTTGAGAAGCACATTTCCCACACACACGTTTGAATGTGATGAAAATAAAACCCAGTAGCTAAGAGAGGCTTTGGTATAAGTAGGAAAAACTAAAAACATGTTGTGGTTTTGTGGCCTTCGTGTCTAGCCTGAGTTGGTTGCTGTTTTATTCGGACTCCTCTGGTAGCATCTGGTAAACCCAACAGCCAAAATCACTGATGATTAAAAGGTTCAGAGGTGTCATATTTCCAAAACTAAACTCCTGGCATTCCAAGTTGTATGAAAACCACCCCATCATCACAGTGGCAAATTCTCAAAGCATCTTTTGAGACTGGTAAATGGCTTAAGATGGGGACTTGAAAAGCTTGTGTGTTGTAGGCCATGCTGACTTCTAGGGCTTCAAGAAAATAATTTTTTTCTTCTGATGTGATTTTTTTGTTAAAAGACAGTCTTTATCTTATTTTTTTCCCACACAAGATTCAACAAATTTCAGATGGTGATTAAAAAAACAATCTGCAGCTTATGAATTTTGAGATACAGTATTAATACTAACAGAGATGACAAATATAAGTGTATATTCAAGACTTCCTTTGTCACTATTGTTCTTGAAATCTTATTTTTTCAAAGTGCTTTCATTTCTAAGCAACATTTACAATGGCATAAAGACTTACATATTGATAATTGTTACTATTGCAAGGGAAAGTAGCAGATATAAAGTATGTTCTACCTTTAAAGATATTTTAGTCATCATTTGTTTATTATTTTACGTAGTTGGAAATATTGCTCACCTGGAGAATACTTTTCAAAAGCTGGGTACCAGGATTTGAGATGGAACGATTACTTTTAGGCAGAACAAGTGGAAATTGTCTGTGATATATGTGGTCATGTATTTTTGGGTTTATGGTTTTAAAAGTCTTGGATTGTTGAATATGTTCAAAGGAAGAAGTATTTTGTGTAAGCATAAATGATTCTCTAAAACTTGATTTTCCTATTGTGCAGTTGCTGCACAATTTTGGCAGTGATAGCAGTGCTTATTGATTGAAAAACAGTGCTGACCTGGTATCTTTTTTTTAATATCCTGATTTGTAAAACACATAAAATAATAGAGTAAGATGTTTGGTTTGGGGTGTAAATGATAGCAAGCTGCCATTTGAAGGGAATCAGAGTGGGAGATAGGGCACAAGGGATGAAGCTGAATGATAAATGCAAAGGAATTAGAGGAAGGAATTGGGAAAGCCTGCTATCCTGGATTTGCTGTATTCCACCACAAGGTGGAAATTCTTTGGCTTCCTTACTTAGGAGGCAGCTTTAATATTTGTCTTCTGCTAAAAGGGGAATGAAAGAATAGTTCTGTTTTTATTTTAACTGATGAGTCTGTGTAGCCTGCATGTGAACAGGAGCATGCTCTGTCAAAGAGAATTAACCACTTTCCCCTGGCTTTCCTTGCATATGCAGCAATATGATTAATGATAATCTGTGCAATAACGGATTAAATGCTTATTTTCATTTGCTTTTCCTTAGCGTGCTTCTTTGCTTGCATTGTAGTTGGTAGAGCGAAATGGAGCATGGTATTTTTCTATAAATTTGCTAATTCATTAGGAATTACCTTAAAATGGTAATACTTTTAAGAAATACCATTTTAAGCAGAGCTGTAAGTTATGTAGATTTTTTTTTTAAATATAGGTATTTTCTTTCTGCAATTAGTACTTCAAATGAGATATATGAGTATTCTGAGATCAAGTCTGTACTTTGTTGCAAAAAATCCCAATTAGCAGCTAGAATGTGAATGGCAGGTATATCTTGGACTTTTCCTGGAACTGTTTTATGTTTTAAAAGTAAATTATTTAATCTCTTTTTTTCTTTGCTCTTTCACTGGTGCTTACCTTACTGCAGAAATAATTTTACTTTATTCACCAGGTGAATGAAAATGTGTTTAAAGTTTCACACCGGCAAATCGTTGATATTGCAAAACCAGCATGCTCTTTAATACCAACAATACACTCTTTGGAGAGAATAGCATGAGAAAGGTCAGGCTGAGATATGTTAACTGGTGCCTGTGGAAATCTGCATCAAAGTAACAAAACTCTCCAAAATTTAAAGAAAAATTCAGCAGTGTGAAAGTTGCTTGTCTTTCATTAACAGAAAATGAAGTGTTCTAAGTGTATGTTCTATAACCCTCTGCATAACAGTGTATAGTTTTTGTACTGCAGATGTTGGGTATTAACTATACAATGTTAAATGCAATTAATTTTAAAGTTCTTTGCTAGATGCTGTCCTTTTCTCATTCTTTCTGCCTTAATTGCTATCTTAGTTTTAAATTCTTCCTCCTTATTTTGTAGACACTGCTCTCCTGTTCACTACTTCTTCTCTGTCTTTACGTCTCACCACTGGGCCTCTCTCAGTGTCTGTTTTCCCAACCTCCACCCCAAATTCCAGCTGTATATCTACAACCAATTGGTCAGGTAACTGTATATTTCTCCAGTGATAGACTCTTTGATAGAGCATGCTCTGTTCAGTCCTAGAGAGTCCAGAGGTTCTTCAGCAGTGGATGTGTTTGACACTTGCCTCACTGTTTCCAGACCTTTATCAATGACACGGACAGGGCTATCACTCCGCGCTCAGCACCGAGCTGAGCAGTGCAGCTGATTTGCTGGAGGGAAGGGATGCCATCCAGAGGGACCTGGACAAGCTTGAGGAGTGGGCCAGTGTGACCCTCGAGAAGGTCAACAAGGCCAAGTGCAAGGCCCTGCACCTGGGTCAGGGCAATCCCCAGTACCAGTTCAGGCTGGGGAATGAATGGATTGAGAGCAGTTTTTCAGAGAAGGACTTGGGGATGCTGATGGACCAAAACATTGGGTATGACTCAGCAGTGTGCACTTGCGGTCTGGAAAACCAACGCTATTTTGGGCTGCTTGGAAAAACGTCTCAGCAGGTCGAGGGAGGTGGTTCTACCCCTCCACTCTGCTCTGGTGGGACCCCACCTGCAGTCCTGTGTCCAGCTCTGCGGTCCCCACTGCGAGAAGGATGTGGACTTGTAGGAGCAGGTCCAGAGGAAGCCACAAAAAATCAAAGACAGGGAGCACCTTTCCTATGAAGAAGGGCTGAGAAAGTTGGGCTTGTTCAGTCTGGAGAAGAAAAGGCTCCAGGGAGACCTTACTGTTCCTTTTCAGCATATACAGTGAGGTTATAATAAAAATGGAGACAGACTTTGTACCAGGGCCTGTAGTGACAGGGCAAGAGGCAATGGTTTTAGACTGAGAGAGGGTAGATCTAGATTAAATATACAGAAGTTCTTTACTGTGAGATTGGTGAGGCACTGGCACAGGTTACCCAGAGAAACAACCTGTCCCATCCCTGGAGGTGTTCAAGGCCAGGTCAGCTGGGGCTTTGAGTAACCTGGTCTAGCTAAAGTCATGGTAGAGGGATGAAACTAGATGATCTTCAATGTCCCTTCCAGCCCAAACCATTCCAGGATTCTAATCTCTTATTCCTGCTGTGTTCTGAGTGGCAGACAGACAGTTCCCTTTGCCCCACTGTCTGGTTACTACTTCAGAATAGCTGCTGAAACTGCTTAGTGTGGGCTTAGAGTCAGTATACCTTAGAATGCACAAGTACAGTTCAGAGCAGCAGGTTAATACTAACATTTGAAATGCATGGATAAAATGTGTGATGTTAGCACCAGGGAAATAGACTTTGAAATCATGCTGCTGTAGTCTGAGGGCTGCTGCTTCCTCATTGCTCCCCCACATTTCCAGCTGCATAGATGCCAGATGTGCTTTTGCAATTTTTTTTTCTGCTTTTGAGGATAAATGTGTACGCTTGGTGTTGCAACTGGAACCCTCTAGACTGCAATAAATATTAAGGCAGTGCATCTGCTGCTTTGTGGCTCTGGCCTTTAAAACCCCAGGGTTATGAAAGGGTCTGCATCTTTGGCCATGCTGCTTTGATCCTCCTCTTCTTGTGGGTTTTTTGTTGGAATCCTCTTTCTCTCCCATCAGTTCTGTTGACTTATTTTTCTTATTAAGTAGTTCCTGTGTGGTAATTATTTTCATGGCCATTTCATTAATTTTCCTCCTGTTTGTGGTCTTCTAGGTTAATTCATTTGACATCTGCTTTTAAGGAGTCCTGCTCTCTTGAATCCTTTTATTTCAGACTTTCTCTTGCATTTTATTTCAACTGGGCTTACCTCTCTCAAGATCCAGTAAACTGCAAAACTTTCTGATGAAATCAAACAGTAGGTGAAGAAAGAAGAAAAAGTCGCTTTTTGCATTGAGGTCATTGTAATAATGACCTCCAAAACGAGTTCCAAACACATGATCTGCTGAACTAATTGGAACTGATGTGTGTGTGAGAGTAAGAGTGGATAAATCTGATAGTGCTGGTGAAAGACACAACATTATCATGGCTGTCCCTGTCATGTTTGTAATGCAATTAGTGTTGGTAATTTGCTCTCTTAATTATACCAGCCTGTCAGTTTTGCCCAAGTGTAGACCATGTTTGATGTTTGTCTATAGAAAGTGATGAAATAAAGCACAAAATCATGGAATCTGTCAGCTTGAAGATGGCAGATGTTCCAGAGATTCTGAGGTGCTTCTGTTTTTCACCTCCTCTTGTTTTGATCATCAGAAAGAAGATTGTGAGCATCTCTTACTGGCTTCTGAAACTTTTCTCTTCATGTCATAACTTGGTCCCTTTGTCTGAGAGAAGAACTTATCTGAATCTTAACCTTCTGATCAGCTGCCAGCTCACTTTTCCAGGGAACAGAACAAACACTGAGTGAGCAAACAAGAAATGTCCCTTAGCAGGCAAGACCTGCACATTAGTCACTTGGCCATTCCAGTCTCTGCAAATAAGAGGGTTTTTTGAAACATGAGAGATTAAAAAGCACAAATGAGATTATTATCTGCTCTGCAGCTGAAAAACTTGGTTGCTAAGTGCTTGGGATGGCTTAAAAATTATATAAAGACATTTGGAAAAACAAAGCATCACAAGTCTTTGAAGTCTGTGTTTCACAGCACCACAACTTCTGTACCAGTGACAAACTCTCTAGCTGGCAAACCATGTACTTTCTACAGAGTGATTCTATGACATCTTGAAGCTTTCAGCGTAGGAGATGAATGGATTGATAGACACTCTTCTCTAGACTTGGCGTGCCAGAGGAAGTGTGTGCAGTTGATACTGAACTTGTTTCCAGTTTGCTGTCTAAAAGGTTAAGTGCTGTGCTCTGCTCTTGGTTACTTCAGTGCTCAGAAATGAGACAAGGGCTGGCAAAGAGAGCAAGTGTGAGCACACAAACCTATTCATACCTACGAAATCCTGTGAGAGTTTTGTCAATTCTAAGGTTCCATGGATCACTTAAGAGATATTTGTCAGAAAGAAAGTATCTGCCAATTTTCAGCATGAGCTTTCATTTTTATTTCTTCTTAAACTACCAGCCAAATATGTTAGTAGCTGGGAAGAAACAATCCGGCATCGTTGTTCTCGTGATGCTGTCAGCTCACAATTAACATTCCAATCCATAGAGATGATGCTTAAAGGAAGAAGGATTAAAGCTCCAGGAGGACTGTTAATATAGAATCACATTCTCTTATAGTTACATATTTGGAAAAAACTGGGGGGCAGCTGAGGTTACAATTTTTCTGTCATTGGGATTGGCAAAAAAGAAAAGTTCATTTTTCAAATGGTCACGGCTTTCTAGAAGGTTCCAGTTTAATACCACATGTACTTTTCATGTCCTGAAATTGGGAACTTTTTCTGTTCAGTTTAGTGCTTAGTTTGTAGCACTTTTAATGATTTTGAAGATTTTTAGAATGTAAACAGCCTGTTTACAGTATGATGTAGATATTACTTCCTGCAGAGAAAAGAACCCTTGTCTACCTGTGGGGTTTTTTCAGCAGCACACCAGAAGTCTGGGAGACAGTAGTTATTGTGGGTATTATCCTAGAAAACAACAACTGCGGTTCTGGGAACGGCGGCGGCCGCGCAGCTGGGTGCTGGGGTCTCGGAGCGTGGCTGGCTGCTCTGCCACTGCCCTCTGCTCTGCCTGCCAGGTTCCTCACTAAGCGGGAGCAGAAGCTGATGCAGCGCCGACAGCACGCGGAGGAGCTGCTGGAGTGGAAACGCCGCCTGGACGCGGAGGAAGCAGAAATACGGCGGATGGAAAAGCAGGCGCTGGCTGCCTGGGACAAAGAGCTGCTCAAAACCAAAATAGCCAAGAAAGAGCTGGGGGATCAGAGAACTGAGCCCAAAGGTAATGGGAGATGGGGGGAAGTGACACATATGACAAGAGTGAAGCATAATTTGACACAGGGATTGCTTAGGTTTGCAGTTGTTCCCTTTTCTGATATTTTGGTTGTTTTCTGGGCACTCTTAGAATCTCAATTTTGGCACTCTGTCACCTGTTTTACACCACAGTCACATGCGTATTTCTCCTTTGCTGTCTGTCCTCCCAAGTGAACAGTGCAGCATAAGCCCATCAGTCACTTGTACGTACAATTTTTAAACTATATTTCTGTCTTTCAAAGCAGAAATATTGCAGTATGGCATGATCTTTTGCTGGTAGTCTTCTGAACTTACTCTGTTAAAACCATTTTCCCCAGTAGTGAGCAAAGTGTCGCTCCCTGTTAGCTTTAGTACTGTTTATGAGGATGGCTCCTATCAGGGCCTGCTTTGCCATTGTCTGTTTTCCAAAAACTGAAAAAATTTTTTCTTCCCTCTGTTGTTAATGCAACCTGTTTGAAATGTGTAGCTGTAGTAAAGTATGCTAGGATTTAATTAGTATAAATGATGCTATTGTGAGGAAAAATTGAATTCCCAGATGTTGGAAGCTGCAGCTTTACAGTTCAGTCTTAACTGGACCATGCAGAAGCACAGGGATTGAACAGCAGTGAGAGAAAATAATTTCAGGGATTGTTCTACAAACATATCTGTTTTCCTTTTTTCCCCCGCTTTGCTGGAAGCAGGCAGCACATCCTCTGAATGTGCAAAGGGAATTCAGAATAATGCCCTGTTACACTTGTTGCTGAAAGCAGTCATGAGGATTTTAGACATTTTAATGATGGTATGTGTATGAGTCAGTAAGTTCCAAGGAACAGAAATTCAGCACGAATGCTGAATTCTCATCAATAAGTGAGGAAATAGCCTTGCTTTCTACTGATTGTATCTACCAGTAAGCATTGGAGCACAGCCCTGCTTCAGAAGGAAAAGTCCCTCTCCCCAGCCTGTGCTCAGACACTGAGTAGTTCTCCATGGCTGCCTCAGTAATGCTGTGACTCCTGCGGAATTTAGTAAACAGGAATATTGAAAACCCAACTTATTATTTTGTTTGTTGCTATTTGAGAGACTCATGATGAAATCATAACATTAAAATGTTTTCTGCAACTACTGTAAAGGAAGCAATCAATTCTAAATTCAAGATCTGGCCTGCAGATTATATGCTCCTCCATGACTTCTTCAGACTAATAGTGACTCTTGCTTCTGTATGGTCAACTGGCAGGACAGGTTTCCCTAATAATCTTTTTGGAGTGTGTTGTCTGGAAAATTTTAGAATACCCTGAAAACCTCTTTATTTTAGATATTCACCAATCACTAAGGGTATTGGGCAGTTTTCACAGGTGCACAGAATCATTTGGGTTGGAAAAGGCCTCGTGAGATCATGAAGTCCAACCTCTTACTGATACCACCTTGTCAATTAAACCAGGGCACTAAGTGCCATGTCCAGTTGTTTCCTGAACACAAACATAGCTTTAAATCATACTTCTCTGGAAAACAGGCTTGTTCTTGCCAAATATTTCACCATCAGTGTCTAGGTGAGTGCAATAATGCTTGTTTAACATGTACTGGTAGCAGTTACTACTTTGTATGCAGACAGCATAGAAAGTTTGCCTTGAACCTTACGCCTTCAGCCTTACGTGCCTTCAGCCTCTGCATATAAGATGGTTCAAGTTCTGATGTGCCTTGTGTTTTCTCTCGTTGAATCTCAGAAACAGCTAGTGAGGAAGAGTCTCCAGTGCCTTCTTGCTCTCATCTGAACAGTGAAAGCTCTATCCCAGAAGATCTTGGCAGTCTGCCTGCTGAGTCTGTCCCATCAGAGCCCATGGGCCACGGACAGCCAGAAAGCCCAGATCAGAGTACAATTAATGAAGAAATGGCTTATTCTGAAGAGTTCAAGTCCTCTACCTCGCCTGGCAAAGTGGTGAGTGAGCTGTTGTGCCGTATGTACTCTTACACCCTATGGGAGAAGTAGCAAGGATAGCCACCCCAGTTGTCCAAGTAGAGATTGAACTATTAACTAAATCTGTGTTCTGTGTTTGTGATACCACTTCATATTACTGGGAGTAATCATTGTGATCAGACGTGTGCTTTGAAGTCCTGAGGAAATATTGTTTCTGCACAGAGTTCAGATGTTTTTAAACTCGTGGGTAGTCTTGCAAAACGTTTTGCATATGTCACGTAGGTATGCAGTGCTAAGTGGTGGAACACTGACCCAGTTTACCAGTGGGAATTAGCTGTAGGCTAGCTTGTTGCCATTGTATGAATTATTGGAGGCCATGGAAACCATACTCTGTTTTTCCACTTTGCCTTGTTTGCAAGTAATGTATCCCAAAGTGTAGCTATGGGATGAAGAAGCAGACCTGTAACCTCATGCACAGTCCTTTGGGTTTCAGATTATGTCTGCTTGCTGCTTAATTCTGCCTTATTGTTCTATTCCAATTGCTAATTTTGATGAGTTTCGTCCTAATTTTGTCCTGTGCTCAGTAAGACAGAAAATGCAGTGTCTGTGGGGTAAAAGAACTGCTTATCTAGACTTATTACAAGTACTTTCTTGGCAGATTTGCTGAGGAGATAATAATAAAATGTCTAATGTATACCAGAGGTTATGTCCAAGATGTGTTAAAGGTTTGTAGGATAATGTTGAAGCATTAGGCAGCATTTTGGAAGAACATTTGCTCTTTGAGTTTTTGCCTGGCTTCAGAAAAATATTGCTTTGTAGTTTCACTGATTCAGAATGTCATCTTGCACCCCTTACATAAAGTGGTTGATTTTATTGGTTTATTTACTAGGAGTTCCTATTGCTGCAGATGTAACCAAATAAGATTACACGAATGTATTGAACACCTGTGAGTCAGAGCCATGTCAGTTCACTTAGCTGGTAGTAGAGGAGTCTAAGCAGGTTTATTGAAATCTAGGCTCAAAGGAAGCAGTCAGTTTTTGCTGCTCTTGGTATTTTTGTTTTATTGTCTAGCAAACATTAAATTCTTCTTAAGATCGCTGTGTGGGTACCACTGTTGGAGATGTTCTCTTGTCATGCTGTGCTTTCCTTGTAACTGACTCCTGATGACAGTGATCTTCTACCTTCAAACTGCAATTACTTATTTGTCCTTTCCTTCTCTTAGTCTCCTCCCAAAAGCAGCATATCTGTATCAAAGCAAGACTCCAGCAAAGGCAGCCACAGAACTGGAGGACAGCTGCGTTCACCTGTGAAGTCTCATCAGACGTCTCACAACTGGTCTGATGAATCTTTATCTATGACACAGTCAGGTAAGTGTAATATCCACTTGGGTCTAAATTGCTTTTTCAAAGCTTTTGCTTTTAACGAACTTGAAATGCAGACATACATGGGGGGAGGCAAATTCCTGGAAATTGCCAAGGCTTGGGGTTGGTGGGAGTATTTTCCCATTACGTAATTTCATCTCTTCATCTGAAGGTTTATACATTATCTCTTCTTGTAGAAAATGGTGCAGCTTCTGCAAATACATATGAAGAAGATAAGAGTCAATAGTTAAGGTGGTCCTAGGATTTAAAAATCCCTCCTTCTGCACCCAGCGTGGCTCCAGAAGCAGTACAGCTCTGTTACATGGCATATGGGGGAGACCCTTGGGCCTGCTCTTCCATGTGCAGAATCAGTGGATGCTTCAGCACATAGGAGTTTATTTCTGGAGGAGGGTTTGGCGTGTGTGCAGGGCCTAAGGTGGCATTTTGAGGTATAAAATACAGGATCTACTCTACAGACTCATAATACCCTTTATCTAGTACCCAAGCTGGCTGCCAGTAAATGCTGAGGGGAGGAATACTGGAAGTGAAGTGGTACAGAGCAGCCCTTTCCCTGCTGTGCTCTCAGTCATGTGGGTTGCAGGGGTTCCTGAGCCACCTTCCCGTGGGTCACCATCGTCCACTCTGCTCACCTGAGAACAGTCTGTTTTGACTCTTTCCATGCTTTAAGTCTCTAGAACATCTTGTTTTCCACAGTGTAGTTGAGAGAGCACCACAAAACACTTCTTAGCAAATGAGATAGCATTTTCCTCCTTGTTTTTTTTTGGATGATAAGTCTTTAGTGGAAAAAGAGTTAGAAGGTTCTCTTATGTGTACTGGCTGTTGTTTGTGATGGTCGGTAACTTACTGTGAGAAACACCCAGGTATTTGCACTGAGTCATTTGTGTTGGGATTCTGTCTGGAGAGCAGTTTCCAACACAGTGAAGCTTTCAGCACCTTGATAAAGTTATTTTCAAGCTCTGACTCAGCAGTCATGTAAGGAAGCCATTGTGAAATGTAGAGCAGGCAACAGTGATCATGAAAATAAACTTGTGTAAAATAAAATATTGACAGTCTGATTTCAAATTCCAAAGGAAGATCTAAGAGGTGGGAAGTGGATCAGGACGGTGCTGGTTTCACAATAAATCATTCCATTGTAAAGAGACAAATGTTCTGGCCTGCTGAGTAGCAGTGAAGTCATTGCCCTGTCAGTCTGATGCATGCGTAGACAAGATCGTCACAGATGAAAGCATGTGCAGATCTTTCCCTTACAAGTTGATCAAGAAATGCTGTAATTACATAGTGGTCACTTACTGTTAGGGAGGAGCTGTTAATTACAGGGCATCACAAAGTGCTCCTGATTAGCAAGTGAGATTCCATTCTTTGAGTGTGACTTTTGGGGTTTTTTTAGTTCTTTAAATGGTTAACAGCAGTTGTTAATGCAAAAAGAATACAGTAGTTTGATTCCATTTACTGGCTGTTGTTAATGATGGAATCCTTCATTATGGTGGTTTGTTATGTTCAGAAATGACATGGATTAGGGAAATGTCCAGCTGTTTCTGCTAGCTGACCAAAGCATATTGATAACTGACTTTCTAAACTATTGATTAAAGAAATGGGCATTTATGAGCATCCAGAAAACATTACAGGTGATAGTTAGCATTAGAAAAACAAACCAGCCAAAATCCTTCTCTTAAGAGCTGCAGCTATAGGAGAGGAAGGGGCACATCAGCTCAGGGAGGAGCTCTAGTAAGGCTAAGTCAGGTAAATACTTTGAAGAGTTTTTGATAGTTAAATGTGGTAGCACCAATCTGGGACAAGGATCTTGTTTTACACTATGTTGGTATACATTTAAAACAAGAAAGAAGTGGACATAGTCAGGTGGGTGGAAAAAAACAGCTCCTGGGAGACTGAGGCAGTCTCTCTGTAGAGTCTTAGAGACTAAGAGGAAATAAGGAAAGTAGAAATAGGTAGAAGAAAGTAGGAAGTAGAAATACAGTAGAAATAAGAAAATCAGCAGAGTTATTGTTAGAATAGGGTTATCATGCAGAGATTAGATCTGAGTATCTGGGGACAGTGACAATCTCTGCATTGTTCAGACTGACTTCCCCTCCAGCTGTTGGCCAGTCAGCTCTGTGTTTCATAGATGTATTTAGTCTAGGTGACAGAAAATCTGTATGGGCCAGAAACTTACACTTGGAGTCGACTGTTCCAAGTGACATTCTCATCAATGAAGTGTACTCTGCAGCTTGAAACTCAGTATTACACTTGTAAGTCCATGTTTCAGATATATTTTTGGTATGCAGCTTGGAGTTGAAAATTCAGAAAATTAATTTCTGCAATACCCAACATGACAAGCAGTTAATGATGAAGAGCATGAATATGTGTGGTTGGTGTGAATAAGCTTGGTAAGAGGTTACTGTATCAGAGCCTATCTCCTGTAAGTTAAGTAAGATGCAACACCTTTTCATATCTTACACACATAGTAGTGTTTAGAATCTGAAATCCCACTTTAAGAGTCTTACTGTGTTAAATAACATGTTGACATTAAATTCTTTGACATTTTTCTTGGGCTATATTTTGTAATTACTGAATGACTGTTTATTGCTTTGCTTACAGTTGTTTTGTGAGGGGCAAGTTTGTAAAGACTAACATGAAACTTTTTCAGAAACCACCTCTGATCAAAGTGACATTGAGGGACGCATCAGGGCCCTGAAGGATGAGCTACGGAAAAGGAAATCTGTGGTTTACCAGCTGAAAAAGGAGCAGAAAAAGAGACAGAAGGAGAGACTGAAGGCCCAGGAAGCCAGTTTGATCAAACAACTAGAGGTTAGAAACAGTAGAAAGAAGGGCAAACTAACAGATTGTTAGCCTTGGATAAATCTTTATAGTACGGATGTTTTTGGCAGAGTATTGTATCAACAGCTGTGGAAGACACTTTGTTGTGGCAGGAGTGTAACTATTATACAGAATCACAGAATGGTTTGGGTTGGAAAGGACCTTGAAAATCCTTTCATTCCAACCCCTCTTCCAAGAGCAGGGACACCTTCCACTAGACCAGGTTGCTCAAAGCTCCATCCAACCTGGCTATTCAACCATTTCCAATCATGAGCCAGAGCCTTGAGGCAAAAATGCCATTCCCTTTTAAAATGTCTGTCTGTAATGGGTTACTGGCAGTGTTCCAGGGGTTGTGTACATTTATACACATTAGTATCCTAGCTGGGATTAAAGATTAGTGTTCATGTAATTTGTTTTTGGAAGTAAAGTATTGAAATTTCTGGGATTTGCAGCTGTAGACCTTGGGAAAGTTAAATAGATTGGTTTACAGAGAAACTGAGTGTATTCTTTATTCACTTAATAGGTTTTGAGCATTGAATTGTAGTTGTGGTTTAGTGTATTAACAGCTGGAATTGTTTTCCATGTGCAGTCATATGATGAGTTTATCAAGAAGACTGAAGCAGAGTTGAGCCGAGATCTGGAGGCATCACCAACAGCCAAACCTCAGATTAAAACTCCATCCTCAGCTGCTGCTGAGAAACCTAAGATCAAGGCACCACCACTCCATAGGTAACTGGGATTTCTCCTTCTTTTTGAGATTATTCTGGAACTGTGGTGATTGCTGTTCTAGCCAGAACCATGGATGCAAGGAAAGCTGGTAACTGCTCTGCCTTAAAGCACTGGACAGTGGCAGAATCCTATTGACCTATTTTCTGCTCTCACCAGACCCAAAACAGATAAGATTCACTGTGTCTGTAATCATATGCACCTCACTTTTGTCCTGCCCAGCCTTTCAGGCTCTATTTTCAAGCTTTTAAAATAAATTTTACATAATAATTTTCTGTTGTGCAAGAATTCTGCCAAATGCTGTGAATGGATTATCAGCCTGAAGGCTTTTTTTTCCCATTTTGATCACTCATTATGTCCACTGCACTGTCTGAGGCAAACCACTCATCTTTGCAACTTAAATCTGGTTTAGATCTTAAGTTTTAAGGGGTAGAGAATTCAGCTGTTTTTCTGCACCTCCTGCTGTATTTTTAAGCATTTCATTTTCTCCAGCAGATGGTGCCATTTTAGCGCATTCAAATTTTAAAAAGCACAGAAACAACCCAACTTTTTTTCTCTCTTTTTTTTTTTCTTTTCCTGAAAAGAGATAAAGTTTGAGTAGTCTTTTAAAAAATCACTTTCCAGGACTCTCGAGACTCTCCTCTCTGTCCCCATTCCTATTTTCTAAGGTCACAGTATGTTGACAAAGCAAACTACTTATGTTATAATTACAGTGCCACATTGATGTGGTGTTATAATTATACATGCTTGTATTTCCATTTTTATCTATTGAAAACAACCCAAACAAACAACACCCTGGTGTAACTGTAATTCATGCAATTTGATTTTTCCAATTTAGGCCTGAGACAGCTAAAAACTGGAAGTCGCTGACTGAATCAGAGAGATCCAGAGCATCTTTGGAATCCATTTCAGAACATGCAGGTATGTAACTGGACAAATCCGTACTACAGATTAAGATCTTGAAGACTAACTGTTTTAAAATTCTTTAACCTTTTCCTTCTTGATTCATTAAGAGGTTTTAAGAGAGGATGCAGGCTTCATAAAACCGTAGTGATGGAGCTGTATTTTTTGCAGTTTTATGTAGCAGGATTCTGGTTTTGCAGAATACCCTGTGTATTCAGTATTTAGGTTACTCTTTCTGAGGTTTATATGAAACCATAATTAAGTGACAACCTTTTTACTTTCTTTTGTTTCTTGTTCCTTTACCACTTGAGTTCAGATACTTTTCACTGTTTTGCTGTTGATGATTATCTCTTCATGATCTCCCATTCTAATCTTTGTTGTTACTGTGGCTTGCAAACAAACAACTGAGTCCTTACCTTGGGATACTGGTTAAAGGAACAGAAGCAGAAAGAAAGCTTTATAACCCTGGAACTGAATGGAAGTTGCTCATGTTCATAGGACAGCCAGAAGTATATGTTTCCAAGGCACCAGTTTGTATCTTCTTTTAATGTAGAAACCTTAATAATAATTTAGTTGTCTGTGATTGCAGTTTGCCATAAAACAATGTGGCTTATACAGTCTGCTGAAACTCGCTTTTTATTTTCCTTCAAGATGCCGTGTCATCAAGAACTGAGAGATCTGTGTCTGTGCACACCAAGAAGGTGGCTGTGACAGCTGTTCATGCAGGAGAACCTTCTGGAACACCTTCCTTGGTTTTAGTGTTACCAAAGAGCTCCAGAGCAGGATCTGGTGATTCCTCAGACAGTGTCCCCTCTTCAGCTCTTCTCAAAGACATGAAAGACATTAGCAGGATATCCCTTGAGTCAGTGAACGAAGTGGTAAATGCATCCAGTGTTAGTCCTACCATTAGTCATAAATCTGAGATTACAGAAGACCTGGAATACATAAAGTCAGAGGAATACGAGAGTGGAGGTTCTTATGTTAAGCCTTT
The DNA here is from genome assembly GCA_013397975.1 of Machaerirhynchus nigripectus. Classification (NCBI taxonomy): domain Eukaryota; kingdom Metazoa; phylum Chordata; class Aves; order Passeriformes; family Dicruridae; genus Machaerirhynchus; species Machaerirhynchus nigripectus. The sequence continues at coordinate 504,299 of VZRQ01004838.1, read as the reverse complement.
GGAGAGTTCTGACATCTTGCTGACGTTAGATAAAGGACAGGAGAGTTCACTGGATCTCTGCTCTGAAAACAAACACTCTCAGAAGGAACTGTTTGATGTGGCTCTGGAAAGTCTTCATGATACAGAAGCAGGCTTAGAACAGAGACGGTCAGATAAAGATGCTGTCAGTGGCCCAAGCGTAGAGGAGACTTCTCACAAACTCAGCAAGTCTGCAGAGGACAAAGGTGATCTGCTCTCACAACAGCTCTTTAGTCAAAAAGAGCCATTGTACCTTGAAGACTTTGAAGGATCCTCTTCCAGAAAACAAGCTTCAGCTGAAGAAACGCTGCCTGAGGAACGCTACAAAGATGACTTTGAAGGATCCCTGCTCTCTGCCACCGGGGAGTCCCTGAGGGAGCAGTCCCAGCACAGCCAGGCCAGCCGGAGCAGATCCACCAGCCTGGGCAGCGACGGCGAAATCAGTGAGTGCCTCAGTGACAGGTCTCTCTCTGGCAGCATGCACTCAGAGAGGCTGCTGGAACTTAGGTCCCCAACAGAACTCATGAAAAATACTGAACGCAGAGATGCGGAGCAAGAACAGGCTCCTACTTGCTCACCGCTGTGGGCCTCAGCTTCAATCACAGAAGAAGCAGATAATTTGTCTAATTTCAACATTGGAGACAGAGTACTTGTGAGTAAAGTCCAGCCTGGAACACTGCGGTTCAAAGGGCTGACTAAATTTGCCAAAGGGTTTTGGGCTGGCGTGGAGTTGGATAAACCTGAAGGGAACAATAATGGAACTTACGATGATGTTAAATATTTTGATTGCAAAGAAAAGCATGGTATTTTTGCTCCTCCTCAAAAAATCTCTCACATTACAGAAAGTATTGATAGCCATTTAGACACAAATAAGGATGATGAAGATTCATTCTTTGATGATAGACTGGAGAAACAACACAAAGCTGAGCAGAAAGATAGAGAAATCTCCAAACTGGGCAAAGCTGAAAGCCAGAGCAGAAATGCAACAGAGAACTATTCCCAGGATAAAGCTCCTGCAGACACAGCTGTTTCAGAAGCCTCAGCTGAGGAGAGGGTTGATGAGGAGTTGTCATCTAAAGCAAACAGCATAAAGGAGATTTCTGTAGCTACTGGTTCATTTGCCCAAGAACAGTCAGTGGTGGATTACCTGAAGGATGCTGCAAAAGAGGAGGCCAGCCACACTTCTCTCAGTTCTAGTGTTGTGGATGAGATTTCTACTGTTCAGTTGGATGACATGTCAGACTTCCTTTCTGAAAAACTGGAGAGGCAGAAGACACTGGGAGAAGAATGTGCTGAAAAGTTAGATGATTTCTCCCCTGATGTCGTGGAGAAGCCTGCAACTCCACTGCTGGATTTGCTTACAAAAGAAAAGAACCAGTTAGAAGCACAGCTCAGCTTGCCTCTTAGAGAGGAAGAAAAGTCAAAAGACCAACTGGAAAAGGTCAGTTTGCTGACAGACAGTCTACTTAGAGATTTTGTGAAAGACACAGTCAATCAGTTACAGCAAATAAAGAAGATCAAGAATGAGAAAATCCAGCTCAGCAACCAGGAGCTGTGTGATGTGAAGGAGGAAGCCAGTACCCCACCCCATCAGGCTGAAAAGCAGATTCCAGATGGACTGAATAACTTCTTCCTAAGTTCTGATTTGGAAGATGACAGAGAAGAGCTTTCCTCTCCAGACATGTGTCCCAGACCAGTGAGTAGCCACATCTTGCACTGATTTAAAGAGCTGATTGTGCTTTTGACCGGGGATGATTGAATCTGGGGAATATGTTGTGGCACCAGCCTTTCTCCCAAGTTCTGTTGGGTAATGTGGAGATTACCTGTATGTTCTGTATGTGTCTCCTGTGTTTTTGTGTATCCCACTGCATGGCTTGTGTTGGTAGCCGTTTATTGCCAGCTCCCTCTGTAAAGCATGTAGAAATGTAAGCTGAGTAGCCAACGGTGTGACACCGCTTTCACACTGACTCTGTGCCTCGTAATTCGCAGGAGAGTCCCGTGTTCGGTGCCAGCGGCCAGGAGGAGCTTGCCAAGAGACTGGCAGAGCTGGAGCTCAATCGGGAGTTCCTGAGTGTGCTGGGAGATGATCAAGACTGGTTTGATGAGGACTATGGCCTGAGCTGCCGTAAGCTGCAGCAGAAGCAAGCTGAGGAGCCAGCAGTGCTGCCCCAGGCGGAGCCGCAGAAAGTGCCGCCAAGGCCGAGCGAGGAGCCCCTGGCGGTGCCTCACACTGCGGTGGAGGTGGAAGGAATGGTGCACGCAGCAGCTGAGGAGCTCTGGAAACTCAAAGAGCTGGGTCACGATCTTCAAAGCTGCAGCCTTAAAACAGATCTTAGTGGTAGCCTTCAAGAGCAGGACACAGACACCATAAACAAGCAGGTTTATAGAAAGGTACGGTCTTCAGGCATTTTGGTCTTGCCCTTTGAAAGTTTATCATGACAAAAGAAGCCATAACTTTTACTTCTTCCTCTGTTCAGGTGGTATTTGATTTAACAAGAGAGATCTTTGGGGAAATCTTCGCTGAGGATCCTAATCTGAATCAGCCCATTTGGATGAAACCGTGTAGGATCGCATCTGCTTATTTTCGCCGAGTCAAAGATCCAAATGATCTGGATGAAATCAAGGTAGGAAGAAATCGTGGTTGTGCAGGGAAAGTGAGATGAAAAACACTGAACTGGCATTTACCTGAGTGTTAGAAGATCATAAGAGGTGTATCCAGCAAGAGGTGAGTTGAAAAGAGAAAGGAGATTACAAACCTGGAAGGAAGTATGTCAAAATGGTCCATTTCTACTCAAGAGATTGGCCTCCCTGTTCTTAGGGCTGCTGCTGGTTGTTTTTAAACCTCAATCCTCTGCGCAGAACTGCCAGGATGACCTTGATCTTATAAAATTGGTATGCTGACAGGCTGCTGCTTTAGCAGCTTTCTGCAGAACTCTGTATGGCTAAACTGGAATGGATCCAATGGTCGGGTTGGGCCAAATGGGATGAGCTAGATTTTTCACCCAGACACACACACCTGTGCCAGCCTCTCTGAGGACAGCAGGAGTTGCCCAGAGGAACCCAAAATTTGACTAGTGAGGGCATTGCTGTATTTGACAAGGCAGAGGAGGCCTCCATGTTATTGGTGGTAGCACTCAAGGAAGGACAAAACCCCAGAGCCTGGGGGACAAACTAGAGCCTGACTGGACCTGGGTTAAACCTGCAGGGCTGGACATTGGGAGAAAAACCTGTCTCCCTTAAAGCACTCCACAAAGAGCCTTCCATGCTGCTCCTCAGGACACAAATGAAGACTTTCACCTGCACTGTTTCTTCTGAAATTGAGGGGGGCTGACTAAATTTTGATTACCCTGCTGAACATACAGCGTGTTAACTGTACAGAAAAGCAAAGGAAAAAATAAACAGTATCTAAATCACTCCGTTAGTTGAGAGGACTTCCAAAAGTGTCTGGGGACAGCAGGGGCACAGGACAAGGACACCAAATTCCCACTCTGCTATTCTTTAATATTTTCCCATAAAATGAATTGTCAGAATCTTCTGTTTGTGTAGTGTTGAAAGTGTCTGTTCTCAAGGTTGCTACAGCAGTGGGTAATTGTCCTGCCTGTGTAATGCTGCTTGAGAGACTTTCAGTGCACCTGTGCTGCATACACTGTATGTCTCTGAGCTAAACTGAAAGCTGATGTGAATTCTACAGTGTGACTTTTTAGGGGAGCTGCTTTGTGCATGCCTTTAGTTTCTTAGCCCAAATGTGATAAATGTCACCTTTACTGTTCTGTAGAACTTCATTGCAGCTGAAGTACTGAAGTTGTTCAGCCTGAGGAAAGAGCCTAATCACAAAACAGACTGGCAGAAGATGATGAAATTTGGGCGGAAGAAACGAGACCGAGTGGATCACATACTGGTAAGTGGATGAAAATAAGCAGTCGTGTCAGGTCCTGTCCACCAGACTGAAGTGTGGCATGTGAGCGTATTTTCAGTATTCAGTCATGCTGTTCAAAGAATACTAGGTGTGCATGAGGTGTTAAAGAAGGTGTTTAATTTTAGAGAGCACTCTATTGACAAGAGCAGAAGTCCAGTGCCAGTGAGGGAAGGTGACTTGAGTTAACTCTGCCTACTGATTTGACTGGAGTATAAATTCGCTCACTCCCAAAAAGTTTAAAGCATGAATTTTTAGAAGGAAATGCTCAAATATTTGACAGAGAGTGAACTTTTTCTTTGAGAAGGGAATATGTTTTTCCTCTTACTTTAATTTAAAATGTTTTTATTTTAAAGTAATATTGTTTGATTTGAGACAGTGATACAGAGAATGTAATTAAACTAGTGAATGCAACTGCCACTGGTGCAGAGACAGTTCAGTGTTAAAACTGCCTAAGATGGAGCATATCTGGCTGTGTATAGTTTTGGAAGTTATTTTGTTAGCTTGTATTGCCAGGATGATTAATATCTTTCTTGGCTATAATGATAGTGAAGGTTCTGCTTGGGAATATGAGTCGTCATTAACAGTGTGCTTCACTTAATTACACTTGGAATTGATTCCACACAACAAGCACATATAAGTAATTTGGAGTCATGGGTCGTGTGGTCTTTTAATTACCCATCACTGGAGGGTTTCCAACACAGGGGTTTAATTGTATGTAAATAGAATATCTATTTATAGGTTCCCATACGTCCTGATACACTTGATTCTGGGATAGAGAGGTTGTTAAAGCATGCACAAAAAAGTTCTGTGTTTAGATCCCCAAGGGAACTAATATTACAGCTCTTATGCATGTGTACCAGCTTCCTAATTTTTTTGCAACATAGCTAGAAAGAAAGATTCCTGACTGGAAAAATTTATTCTAGTTGAAGGCATCCAAAGTGCTTCAGGTGAAGTTTGAAGTTCAGACTATCCAGTCTATGATTTATATGCAGACCCAGACATCAAAGATTAATGGAGCTCTGACAAGTTTGGCTTAATAAATAATGTGTTTAATTTTATTTTGTTCTCACAAGAATATGGTAATAAAACTTCAGCTGAAGACTGTGAACTCTGTGAAGGTTGCAGCATGCCATGTTTTAGGAATAAGGCACTCCAGGGGCATTGCTTACAAATTTATACTGTAATGTGAGGCACTGTCATCACATGTGGGGAGCTTCTAACTGGAAACCTAAGGAGATAGTGTTCCGTTTCTCTTGCCTTGTTTTATTAAAATCTCTGGGAAACATGAAGTATCTGGACTGTCTCCTAGTCAGCCCCAGCTTAGGGCCATGAGTTCTCTGGTAACACAGATCCAAGGCCAGAAGTGGATATACAGGTGCAAGACCTGCTGCCTATCCCCAGTAGCTCATGGGGTAGCCCTGAACTGCAAGGCCAGTTTTAGGATTCTCCACATTTTGTTGAAAGCGTATTCAAGTACTACAAGAGAGCAATTTCCTGAAAGGGAAAATGGTACTGGTTTTGTAGATTTAGGTGCTGTAGAATCCTCTTTGAAAATCACAATTCAAAATACGTAGTTCCAGTTTTTGTGAAGATGTAGCCAGTGTACACCACTGCAGTGACTAGGGGATGTCTTGTGAATACATACATGAGCTGATTGATTCTCCACATTCTTTTGATGCTTGTAAAGACAATGACTGTGAAAAGTAAACTTGATCCTTTTAAAGCAGAGATGAACATTCTTAGCCTTCTGTTATTTGCATTTAAACTTAGAGCACACTTTCTTCCCAGTTTCTTTATTTCCATTTTGAGTCAAATTAACCTGAAAATGAAAACATCCCCTTCACAGTTTTCTGTTGAAACAGCTGTGTATTTTAGTGACATTGAGAGGATTGAACACACCTGACTGTCCAATACTGTCTGACCCAGGAGCTGGGTGTGACTTCTATTTCTTCTGCAGGCACAGAAACAAATGCCAGTTTATTTTACTGAACTTACTCTCTCCCTGATTATGCCTGGATGTGTCATTCTGGGTTTATCATATAAAACCCAATTCCCACTGGAAGGTGCATCCCTGTGGGGAAGGGGCACAGCAAGAGAAGCAGCCTAGGCTGCACTGGTGATCTCTGTGACACTGGGACCTGTGGCTTGGCTGTCACACCTGCTGGGAACTAAGGGGAGAACAGGATGGATTAATCCTTTGCCTCCTTGCTCTGCCTTGAGCTTTGCTGCTTCCTCCTGTTGCTGCATCTTTAGTTACATTTTCACTTTGGTCTGTGCTTTCCCAGCATTGACACCAATGTGGTGAGTCATGTTTTAGTGCCAGTGACAAAAGAACATCTTCCTTTTCTCCTTTTTGCAGCACTCTTTTTGTCTTTGATCAGGTGTCTCTGTCCTCAGAAAGCATCTGTATTGGGATTCTTCAGGGATCGCTCTGATCTGCTGGATATTTGCTCCAGCTGCTAACATTTACAGCAAATCTTGGCTTTCCGGAAGCAAGTACAGGAGATTCACATTTATGAAAAGCTGCTTTGTTGAAAATCAAGTTAAATGAATGTCTAAGTGTTTGCTTTCTTCCCTTCTTGTCCCTTCGTGTTGTTCCTTTATCACCTGTGTGCTGTCTGTGCTTTTTGGAGACTGTCAAATGTACATTTCCGTACATCAGGGATGCCAGCATCTTTCAAAACCTGTTCCTAAACTGCAGCAAGAACCCTCATATCTCCTTACTTAAGTTCAGGTGCTGGCAATAGGTTGTTTCCACTCATTTTTTTCCCACTTGGGTCTTCAGCCAAAACTCCCTGTGCTGATCTGTTTGCATGGGGCTAGAACAAACTCTGCCATTGCTTTCCCTGGCAGGCCCCCTTCTCTTTTATCTGGAGCTTGAGAAAGCAGAGCTCACATGATACTGCCAAACCTCTGTGTTTGGATTTCACACCTGAGGTGCCTGCCAGCAGAGTGCTGAAAAGTGCTTGATCTTCTGACCTGTTGACTTAACAGCCAGAATGTTTCTCTCCATGCAGAGCTGGAGAGAAAACAAAGCAGGGCTGTTCCTCCAAGCTGGCTTAATTGGAAAGCTCGAGGTGCCACTGCTGCAGCACCCCGGATCTAAACCCAAGGGGAGTAAACAGAGACTCAAAGCCTGCTTGTATGCTGAGTTGTGTCTTAAGGTTTCCAGGCACTCTGAGAGCAAAGGGCTGTGAGAATGCACCTTGCCTGCCTTCCTCCTGCTGGCGTTCTTCCTGGACACTACTTTGCATCTGGATGCTTATTATTTTCAGTCTCCCAAGTAGTCTACCAACTCCTTTAAATGTAGTTTATTTTAGAGATATTCATGGTTTTGAACAGGAATCTCCAGAAGTGGAAACATGCTAACTCACTCTCTAAAGTTCCTTCTGATTATATCACTTTATGTGGGTTTTTTTAGGTACTTTAGGCATTTATTAGGTGGCCAGCAGGATCATGTGACCATGTTATCTCCTGATTTTTCTTTTGTGTGCATGCCCCCTTTCTTTACATGTTTTTTTAAAATAAAAAATGTGCACACAAAAAAAAAAAAAAAGGCACACAGAAAAGAATACCACACAGCCTTCTGCAGCGCATCATGATTTGTCTTTTTCTGGAGGATGAAATTCAGTTTCATTAAAACTGTAGTTTTCCTGACTTTACCCAAATGCAGTTTCTTTCTGGTATAGAGATCTTGCTTCCTGGTATCAAATATGTGAAGTTTTACTTTTGTGATGAGAAAGTGCAAAGTACTGTAGCTGAGGCAAAGCCCATTTCCATGCAAGCCATGAGAGTTGTCAAATATTAAAGAAACTCTCAATTGCTTAGGAGCAGTTCATGGTAGCACAACACATGGATCAAACCTTTCCCAGACAAAGGAGTCACAACTGCCTTGGCTCAGATGGTGCAGCCAGGGCTGCAAAGCAGCAGGGCAGTTTCCACACGTGTTCTGAATACGCTAGCAACGAGACTTGCCTGCAGCTGCAAACTGCACATTCTCTCAGGTTTCCAAAAGCATGCTCGAGGAAGCCCTCCTAATGCCAAAGGAAATTGTGCACTCTGCCTCGAGAGAGGGGGAAATGATACAGGCACGAGAAAAGTAATCATTGATACTGTTTTTCTTTCTGGTGATATTAAACATCCAGCCTTTCTCTGCCTGTATCAAGTACCTTCTCCTCTCTTGTTTACATCTTTATCCCATGTACCTCTTTTCCCTCCTAGAGCACAGTAAGGAATTGTCTCATCACACAGCTGCAGGGAGACAGAATAAACAGCACCTTAGCGTAGATCTGGACATTTGGGTTTGTTCAAGGCCAGTGAGATCAGGGCTCTTAACCTGCTTGATTATTTTACTCATTCGTTTCCCCTACCCCCAGTGTTACCATCACTAACTCTTGACTTCACTTTTCAGCAGTGGGGTCGCTGCTGGCCCGGGAGGGTGGGGCAGAAAATCCCGTCAGTCACTATCGTGCAGCTGCTCCAGGTTATCAGCCTTGGATGTCATCACTCAAGGTCCCTGGGCATCCCCTGGCATTTGTCTCCGCCCACCCCCTTCATCTTCAGGATCTTCCCCCATTTCCAGGATCTTTCCTGCAGCAGCCATCTTCACCTTCTCCCTTTGGGCCCCCGTTTTTGTCCCAAACCACTTCTGCTTTTAGGGAATCCTTTTTCAGCATCACCTCTTCTTTTCATGACCCCTGTCTCTTTCTTTTCCTTATCTAAATAGTCTATGAGGCAGATATACAACACATGATCAGTCTGCAAATTGCTGCTTCTATCTTATGCCTCTTTATTGATGGGAGGACTGGGGACATGCTGCTGTTTACTTTATCAGAATTTCCAACCAGCACACACAGGTTGCAGGCAGCACTGTGTGAGAGTTCAGGAGTCTCTTTCAGACATTCACCCCCACACAAACCCACACCAAATTATCTACCACTTGTTAGACTTCCATTTAAATGATTCTTTACCTACAACGCTCCTTCAAAGTTTGATTGCAAAGAGTGTTGTTTTTTCCTTACTAGTGACAAGCCTAATGAAGCCATCAATGCCTCGTCCTTGACAGCGGTGTGGGAAAGAGGCGCTGCTGTGGTAGCACACATTTGTAAGCAGGCAGCGTGACTTCCAAAGCTGTTTGCAGGATGAGATCCCTGCCCCTCTCCCCAAGCTCTCTGAAGAGAGGGAGAAAGGAGCTGTCAGCCTGAAGCCCCGTGTCTAACGGGGCTTTATGAATGGCTGCAAACCCTGCAGCACTGCCAGTTCCCTGGGGTTCCTATAGCAGCCTCTTCTTGGGCTTCACACTGTGTGGGCTTATTGAACCATCATTGTGCCACAGCAGCTGTCAGCTTCAAAACAGACCAGTTTCTGGGAGGTTTCACTTCAGGCAAAAGGAAGAGAGTATGTTGGGGCTATAGTTCATGTCCTGTCTCAGAAAACAACGCCGTTACACACTGATCCTGGGTTAGTGGATTTTTCAGTATGTTTAACCTTAGTTTGGCAGTGTGTAGGTGTCTGCCCCACTTGTACAGTGTAAATGTATTTCCAGTTCAGAGTGTAAGATTTATGGGCAGAGGAGGTTTCTGCTGAAGCTGAGCAGAGACAGCTTTCAAAAGGTTTTCTTTGTCATTTTAAATGCGAGTGATGTTTGCACTCATTCCTTCTTTTCTGAAAAGTTTGAGCTGTGTTAAGGTTTGTCTGTGATACTGAAATGGTCAGTGAGACAAATTGTTAATAAGTTTAACCAGTTTGGAGATACTCTCAATAAGACTTGAGTTACTGAATGGAATTATATATTTCAGTCTGATACTAAACCACCTATTTGTCAGTGAGCAGTAAAAGAGGATTTTCTTTGTCAACAATTTAGTAATAGAAGGAAATAAGTACTCTTTGAATGTACTGGTGCAAAATTCCATTTGTAGTAATGCTGTCAAATCCAGTGAAGCGTGGAGTATTCTGTGCAAATGAGTTGTAAAGCTGTCTTAAAACACATGCAAGCATTTTGTCTTCCTGTGCAGAAGAATTGGAAGTTAGTTGTTTCCCTGAAGTTTTCTTATTATATTATAAACTGAACTGCAGTGAAATCTTTTCTTTTTCTCCCTCTCCTGTTCAAGGCCTTTGCATTTTTTCTTACCAGTTTAAGCCTCATGGAATCAGCTTCTTGCAAATATGTAATTAGGGACTAATTAATTAATAGAGCTTCTGTTGTTGGCCAAGAATATCCCATTAGCTGAGTCCTTTCGAGTGAAAAACTTGTGCAGGAATATAAAAGCCTTTAAAATGGATGCTACAGTGAAAAGTAGAAAACATTCATTCATACAGTGAAATAGTCTGGTTCAAACAGATCTGTGTTTATTTTGCTATTCCAAGCATTTCCTGTAATCTCTTACAAAGACAGATATGGTGTTGGCCGATACACTCTGCTTTGGACTCTTTCTGGAACTTTGCAGGCAATATTATTTTAAAGCAACAGAATTGTAATGTTTGTATTGCCTTTCTGTCCTCCAAGGTGCAGGAACTCCACGAGGAGGAAGCGCAGTGGGTGAACTACGACGAGGATGAGCTGTGTGTAAAGATGCAGTTGGCAGACGGGATCTTCGAGGCCTTAATCAGAGACACTGTTGATGTACTGAACCAGATAAACGAGAAACAGCGGAGGCTGCTGCTCGTCTGACAGTGCTGAAGTGAGCTCAGAGGTGCCAAGCACGGAGTCACGGGCCTCTCTGGCTGCTGAGCTGCTCTCCTCCCTGCAGTGCTGCGGCTGGACTCCCGTGCGTGGGGCTCCCAGGCAGTTCAGGTGGGATGGAAAGGACCTGAACTGCCGCCGAAACCTCGCACCGCATTTATTGTTTGGAACAAGCTGATCCCTCACTTGAGGCTGCTTTGAGGAGTGCTCAAGACTGTTCATTGCCAATGCAGTTATGTCACATAACTGTCAGCAGCTGCTTGGGGCCCCCGCCTGGGGCTTTGACATGTTCAGCTTGTTCCCTGGAAGGGTTGGGTTAAGTTGGGGTATTGGCTGTTTTGCTGGAATGGTGGTCAGCCATCAGTACTCAACTTGTCTTTAGAAATGTGAGTAATTTGGAGAAGCGACAGTTTGGTCAGGTTTTGGTCATAAACAGAGACTTACCATACTGAACAGTGTTATAATGTTAACACCTCTTCTCCTGCAGCCCTAACAATGTGCATCGGTTCCTTCTGCTTCAGAGCCCATTTAATTCACTTCTCTGTGAAGCTGGTTTTCATCTTTCTTCTGTGATGTGGTACCAAGCATGGTGCCAGCCCAGTCCAGGGACATTAGATGATGTTGCTTCCTGCCTACAAGTAAAGAATTCTTGCTGCTTAGCTCCGAGGCAGAGCAAGGTAAAGCCCGCCTAATGTCAAGCATGAAAGATGAGCCCATGGACAACTTTCCTCCTCCCGTGTAGCACTTCTCTTCCCGGAGCACCAGCTGCTCCCAGATAAAGGATACTCAGGATTTTCTCAGGCACGAGACATGCAGGAGTAGAAAATATTTCCTCACAAAAATTTGGCCTTCAATCCCTCAGCTTTCTCTCTTACTGTCACCTAATGAATTGGAGAAGCCGTTACTTGAACAATTTAGAGAACAGAGTGTATTCACCAAAGAAAGCGGTGTCTGGTGCTTGACTGTCTGCATGTTTTGTGCTTGTGGGTTTTTTATTTATTTTCAGATAATTTATTAAGTGGATTACAGGAGAGTGTCCTCTGCAGTCAGCTGCACTGTCTTGTGTTTTGAGACAGATGAACTTGAGAGAGCATCTGGTTTGGGAACTTCCAGAGCCCCATATTCTTTGCACAAAACCTCCAGCTTTGTGAGGCAGATATGAGGGGGGTGAAGGTAGGAAGAACCAAACCTCCATGACCAAGGATGGGATGCAAAGACAGGACTAGGAGTGGAGCTTGAAAACCGAAGCACCTGGTTCGGAGACGATGGAGAGTTGAGGGGGCTGAGCTGAAAAACTGCATGAAAATTTCCAGCTCTTTCTGTTCCCTTCCTTTCCCAGAACTTCTACACCATGTTATGTGGTTGATTTGGTGCTGGATTCATCTGCAGTGTCGTTCTGCTGAGTGCTGATTCCTGACCTGTTCCTCCTGTTCTTGTGTTCTTCTTGGAGGAACACAGACAATCTGGAGTCGAACGTTGATGCCTTAATAGTAGGGTGTCCCTGTTTGGTAACCTGGGACAAGACCCAGAGGAAAGTCAGATTCTCCAGGCACTGGAGTGTAGACAGACACTTTGAAGCCCTCAGAGGTGCCCCAAAGATGCTGCAGCCCACAACAGGTGTGGCAGGGAGATCTCAACTGTTTCATTCATCTGCTTGGTTCTCAGGCTTCCTGCTGTGCATACCTCTGCTACTGCTCCAGTTTGGTTTCTCTTTTCCACCTTTTTTTTTTTTTGGTTGGTTGGTTGGGTTGTTTATTGAAAGCTATCATTGGAATATTTGCATTTTGCACACAGCTGGTAATTCTTCAGGGACAGTACTGGGAAATGTTGGATTTGCCAGAGGTCCATGCAGATTCTCAGATGTAGTGTTGCCAGCACCTCACTTGTGAGTTAGTGGTGAGCCATATCCATGGGAGCTCTGAGTGGAAGAACAAGGAGGAGGTGATGGTGGATAGGGACACCTCCAGTGGGCATATGCATGTCTGTCCCGCTGTAGTGGCCCTTCTGGCTGGCTGGAAGTCAAATGGTCTTGGTGGAGCATTGCTCAGCTTTTTTTCTCAAGTGATTCATTTGTTCATGTAAAACGTCATGATGCTGAACCACAAAACTCTTGGATGCTTAAGAGAAAAGCAAACTAAAGCTGCTAGATTTAACCAGCATGGTGTCACTGATTGGGTCACCACCTCAGATTCCCTTTCCTGGGTGTATCCTTTCAGTAGCAAGGATTGCTATTTTATAGGTAGCAATTATGGAAAGAAGACAGAGACCTGCAGAGTGGGTTTGTACCTGGAGCATCAGGCTGGGTTCTGTTCTGTAGATGCCGTGGCCAGTGCTGAGAAGGTTGTCCTGCATCCCCATGGCTTTTTGGTGTTCTGAGGGGCTTCAGGGGGTGTTTCTGGTCTGTCCAGCAGCAGGGAGGAGGTTGTGCCTGATAAGGTATCGGGGTGCACTGGAGATCGTGTGCCTGTTGTCTTCTGGCTGTAGCACCCTCCACAGAAGCACTAACGATTTTTATCAGCTGTTTGGACAGAAGGAAGCTGTGTCTAAGTAATGGCTTTGTTCCTTTGCAGACATCACTGATTTTTTTTTGGTAGCAATCCTTGCTAGGAGCAACCCTAAAATGACTTGAACGTACGTGAATTACCCTCTCAATACCTCACGTGTGTTGAGTTGCTTTGAGCTGAGTGTATGTTCAAAACCTCGAGTGGGTTGAGTACTTGTGGACTGATGATTACTGCGATGAAGCAAGGGTCAGGCTGGGTCGGGCAGGTAGTGAGGAGATATGGGGAAGCCTGGGGTCCCACAAACAGGCTGAATTCTCTGCTTCTCCCCCCAACCTTCCCTTTGTAAAAACAAGATGGTATTTCTGCGTCCTGCATCTCGGTGTAGTCACACAAGAAGATTCAAGGCTGGGACATTTTGCTGAGACCCGTGAGCTGTTTGGGGCAGCGGCTGTCATCACTGGGGACATGCTGTTCCATCCTTGGAAGGATCTCAGAGCCAGGTGGGAAAGCCCAGGCACGTGGGAACACCTCTGTAACAGCAGGATGCTCTGTGAGCCGAGCCCTGGAGTATCAGTACGTCTGCCTTTCAGAAAAGGCTTGTTGCTCACAAGGTGGAATGAGGGATTGAAAAATCCCATCTTGTTCCCTTTCCTTTCTTGAAAAAGTGGCCTTAGCTTTTTGCAATACTTGAATAAGTGTGTACCTGCAGAAGACCTTCAGTAGCACAGTGACAGAGACCTTTTAAGTGACTATTCTGCGAGGAACTGTGTGCAGTTCCCACTTTCGTATCTCGTTGCTACCTTAATATTAGGAAAACAAAGTACTTTTCAGCAGACAAACAGTTGAATCTTACACGGTATTTAGTGCATCTGAAGTGTTTACAAGCCAACTAAAATGGAGAAAAGCAAACTGTTGAACTTACTTGTAATTTAAGCGTTAAATGCAAATTATATACAGATGGAAAAGGAATACTGTAATTAACCTGCATTTACTAGGGTTTTTTTCCTTGATTTTGCAGAGCCTTTTGATACACATTTGCAAAGCCGCCTTTTGGGAGGCTCGGTCTCCCCGTGTACTGTGTTGTGGAGATGCTGAAAAGAAACCCGTTTACTGTGTATGTGTAAATAACCTGGTAACGTGGGGTTTGGGCCAGTTTCAGCTCATGTTCACATCCACAGCAGCTTTGCACAGTAGACAGACCCAAGGATGTGGAGGGGTTGGGGAGTTTTTTTGTAATTAAGAACTGTAAAATAACCAGGGCGATCCCTGTGTACACCAGTGTAAATATCTTTGGTAACTGAAATGTACTTTAAGAGAACAAAATCTGTAAATAAACTGATTTATAAATTAATCTTGTTTCCTGGTTTTTATAAAATGGAGCTTAATAATTACCCACGCAGTTGCTAATTCTGAAGGTGTCCTGGAGATTTGTCCCTTGTATGTTCCCCTTTCTGTCTGATGCTGTACTTGGGATGCCAATCACAGTCTACAAAATCCCATTAGAGTTGCCTTAATTATAATCATAACCTTCTTAGAATGTCCTTATTGTTAAAGCTGACTGTTGATAAAACCAGAAAACAGCATTGAGCAATCATTGCAGGAGTTCACTGTAGGGGAGAACTACTCCTTGCACATGTTTATTTAAAATATGTTTTAAAAACTCATGCTTTAAAACAGTGTTATGTTAAACAATGGTTTTGGAATTAAATTCTTCAGAGCCTCAGTCTTGTTTTACATCCCTCAATTAGGCTCCTAAACTGGTACAGCTCCATAGAGCTGCTGTTAGCAGCACCAGTCCCTTCCTCACCAAAGGGCAAACATCGCTCCCTGGACACTTTATGTGTTGGTGGAACTTTTCTAAATCTTTGCTGTTTCCTTTCCAGCACGAAAAAACCTGAATCACTTTGCCACATGAAAGGTCCCGGAGCTCTGCAGGAGGACAGCGGAGCCCTTGCAGTGCCAAAGCACAGGAGTGGGCACGTGGTGATGCAGTGGCAGCGTGGAAGTGTGAGCCGGGAGCGCAGGTGTTCACTGAGCCTCCTCCGTGCCTGTGGCCACTCCTGCTCCGCTACCCTGCTGTGGTTTGGTGCCTTTTATTAACGTGCAGCCCGGCAGAAAAGGCTTTGCTTTCCATTTACTGCAGACCCTGGACAAAACCCAACACTGCTCCTTCCAGCTTGGAGGACATTGTGTGACAGTCAACTCCTCACCTGCCTGGGAGGCATGTTTGCATTGAATGGGGGGGCCCTGTGTGAACTAAAACATTGCAGTTATTTGTTCTTGGCTTTTCCTCAGCAGAGAACCTCATCCTGGAGGAGGACGTGCTGCATCCCGGCTGCCATTGTGGAAGCAGCTCCGCTGCAGCCCCGCAGTGGCAGCGTGCAGGAGGACTGGGAGCACCGTGCGCAGCCCTCGGGCACACGGGAGGACGTCACAGCTCTCTGGGCTCGGCGGCCGAGCCGGCCAAACGCCGCAGTGGGTCCTTGGACGCCCGAAGGGCCGAGGCTGAGTGGTGCTGCAGCCTCTGTGCGCTCACTAGTGAGCAGCAGGAGAGCATCCGTGTCGTGCTTTTCCTCGCCCCGCAGCGATCTTACTCCACGAGTCCTGTGTTTTTGGACAGTCGTCTACTTCCATGCATCCCTGGAAGGGGCTTAGAGTGCATTTCACATTGGAAAAAGAATTGATCTGTGCTTCTCTGGCTGAAGAAGAGGCTTCCTTTTAAAACGGCTCGAGCGGTGGGAATGCTGCCAAGGCGCTCCGGCGGGTGACACAGCAAACTGCTGCATTGCTCCTGCTGTCCTTGCCCAGGATGCCCAGCAATCAGCGTGATGAAGGCTCTCATTTCCTCATTTGCAAGTCTACATTGCTTCACTTTGTCACTGACTTTCTACCGGTGGTGTTTGTGCAACTCTTCCCAGAGCCCTCGGAGCGCAGTTGCCTCTGACAGCCATTTCAGCCGTGGACCTGGTGAAACTCCTGGGCTGGGCAGTGGCAGGCAGCCACCTTCCTGATGGCACGCTGGATTGAGTGGGACTGTTTGGTGCCTCCCTTCCCAGGTACAGCCCACTCCCAGGTGCCTCCCTGGGGAGATGTGGTGCCAGCCGCAGCCATCCCACGTCCTAAAATGCCTGGCAGAGCGCTGGAGCGCTTGAAATGTTGACTCTGCTCCAGACGTCCTGTGCCCTGCCTAGCACAAGGGCTTCTGCAGCGTCCGGGCTCTCATTAACACAGCCCTCGGAAGAAAAGGAGCTGGTGGGGAGCTGCTGAACGCCAGCAGCTCTTCAGAGTGCAGGAAGGAGAGGAGGGGGGCTGCCCAGCCGCTGGCACCCAGCCCGCAGCATGGGCCACTGCCTGGCAGGAATGCAGATGAGATGTAATGGAGTTTGAAAGCGTAGGGCACTCTCTGGGATGCCGGTCCTGTGGGGGAAGGAAAAGCACCCCGTGAGACCTGGAAACTGGAGCAAAAAAAACCCATAGCCCCAGCCCTGCACCTTCCTGCCTCTTCCTGAGTAAGATCCTGCAGAAATTCGGGGAAAAGGAGGAGAACTGAGTAGCTCTGTTCAGGAGGGTGATGGTTGGGCAGGTTCAGGGGCACAGAGTGGGCTCTTGAAGCACAGATGCCTTCCTTTGCCTGCCAAGTGTGCTGTGTGAGGATGGCCTGGAGCAGGTGGTGACTTCCTGTTCTGAATGTTTCTCTTGGCCCCGGTTTTCCAGCCCTTTGTTCCACCTGTACAAGACCTCCTGTGTCCCTTGCACTGTGTTCTCTCCCTGATGTGGGTTTCCTGTGGCTTCCTCTTGCATGAAGTCTAGACGGACTCAAACTCAGATTTTGTCTGAGAATTTGCTGGAGGTGGAATAAACACCAGTTGTGGGGGGTGCCTCAGATTTGATCTGATTTGATTGCAGCGAAAGAAAGGAGGCTGCAGGAGATCCCGCTGTTCATGTGGCTTGCTTGAGAAGCTCAGCAAGCAGCTTGGTCCAGTGTCTGTGTCCAGCTGCGTTGCTCTGTGGACTGATGGGGCCAGTGCTGCTCAGTGAACCTGTGACTGGGCACAGCAGTCCTGGGTAGGTGAGACCTTGCTTACGTTGCAGGACTACTGTCACAGCAAGAGAGGAGTGCTCCGTTGTCATCCCTGTGGTATTCTCAGTTTCATGCGCTGCAATTAAACCACCTGCCAACTAATGATGTGGCAAATCTGGGCGGTGTGGCCTCCTCCGATCTGCTCCTTAGAGCTGGGAACATGAGCTGGACTGGAAAACATCTGCTCTGTGCAACCTGGGTCATGGCAATCATTTATGACTGACAGTAGATCTGAAATTTGCAGGTAAAACGTTTCCTACCCAGACATACCAATGACAGGGCCGGTTCCTCCTGGTCTCCCTGGGTTCTCCGAAAAGAGCAAGGGCAGCAAGGCTGCCATCCTTTGGAGCAGGGATGAATCAGCAGAGGGTGAATAGCAGGAGCTTGGTCCTGCTGTATTCTCTCTGCAGGCGCAAACTACGTGAACACATTCATCACATCCTGAGAATGCACCCCGGATTTGCTTTTGTGCCTCTTGTTATTACAGGCTGGTTGGGCTTGAAAGGTAGAAATCAATGATTTCCGACCAAGCCTGTCTCGTGGAGTCAGCAACTCCCAGCTGCCACTGGGGGCTTCCAGGGGCTGTCCTGGTCTTCACAGGTGTCAGCCTGGCAGAGCCAGCGCAGACTGTGGGAAGCAGTTGGGATTCACATCCACCCCGGGTGTTATTCCCTGTCTTGGCGAAGCTGGCAGGTTTGTGGCACAGATGCTGCCAAAGGTCTTGTCTGAAGCCGTGTCTCAGCTGAGGTGTGACTTGTGCCGCCAAGGAAGAAGTGCCACCTGGACTGGAATGTCGGGGAGGTGGCAGGTGGCACAATTTTCACTGGCTCTCTGAGGGAAATGAGGCTTTTTCTTTTATTCACATGCTTTAGGCAGTGCTGTGCTGCAGGTCAAGGAGGGCTTCCTTGAGTTCATCATCTTGTGAAGTCTGGAGAAAGGAAAACTGTTGAGCCTCCTCTGCAGCTGGTATTTCCAAGGCGCTCGCAGGGGAGTTGGATGCAAAGCTCTCTGAACGGCCTCCGAAATGCCAGTGACGGGGTTGCCATGATTGTATCATGAGTCTTGCTTTGGTTGCGTGTTTTCCTTGGAGTCAGTTCCTGGAATCACACAATTAGGTAGGAACGTGTTCTTTAATTTTCAAGGAAGAAAGTCCGTTTCAGGATCTCCTTGGCCCTGAACCTACACAACCAAAGGGAAGTGAGAAGGTCCTGGGTCTGCTTGCCTGGCCGTTTTGAACATTTTATAGACAGATGCATGCTTTTAAAAATGGACAATAAAAGCCTCTCTCCACTTTCTGAAATGTAGTCCTTTCCATCACTTCAAGGGCTGTACACATAAAATCCAGCCACTCTTTCCTTGTCTCCTCTCTAACCCAGCACAGAGGTGATCTGAGTAGCTTTGTGTCTGAAAATGATCCATTTTGGGTGCACAAAACAAGTTCTGCAGGGCTTAAATGGTTTTGGTGAGATTGTGGCCGCCTTTGAGGTTCTCAGCCTGTTGATGTTGCCCACGCCTCACTGACTTCAAGGAGATTCCTGCTGGGTGTTAGTCTGGGAAAGGAGATTTCAGAGCTGATGAGCTTAATGAACTGAAGCCACTGCTCAGCTGCTGCACAGAGAAGGTGCAGCACAGGAGTCTCCGTGGTCATCCTTGGCCCATGGCCGTGCTCCGGAGTGAAGCACAACCCTCCCCAAAGTTAACAATGCCCAGGTGGGCGCTGAAAGCTTTGCTGTGAAAACCAAGCAAGTTCCTAAATGTGCCGTGGGAGCCTAAAGCTGAGCTTTAGGGCTGGCTGGGGCTCAGCGGCCGGGCCTCCAGAGTCGCCCAGCACCTGTTCCCTGCTTTTGCTGCCTGCAGGTTCCATTGGCAGCCAGAGAGGACAAAAAGGCAGAGTGCTGGGAGGGAGTTTCTAAAACCTCCCCAGACTTCTACTGCTTCTTGGTTGCTATTAATTCATCTTAGTCACTTTCAAATCCAGCTTAAAAAGGGTTGTTTCAAAGCCTCTGCCCCATCTTTGGCTTCCCATGCCCTGTCTCAGGGTGTTCTGCAATGAAAATATGTCTCTTCCCAGTCTGAGGTGGAAGAAAAGTCTCATCACTTGCTTTGCAGCAGCACTCAAAGGAAAAGAAAGGATTTTGGGGCAAGTCTGTGCCTGGAAAACTCCACACCCTGCCGCTGAAGGAGGCCATTACCTGGGGAGCCTTGGGGATGGGACGTGCCAGCTGGGCAGTAGGGTCGTCGGCAGCACCCCGGCTGTTCCCGGGGCAGCAGGAAGCAGGAGCATCCCCACCCCAGGGCTCCGGGGATGAGCAATGGCATGGCTCACCTCCAAAGGAGCCGGAGCCCCGGGGTGTGGGCTCTTGCCCCTCCGCCTTGCTGTTAGATGCTGCTTCTGCATCTAAAAAAGGATTCAAGGAATTTGGGCTGTCTGGGAGGAAGGGGTGAGCTGGATGGGGAGGGTGCTGGCAATTACACTGGCTCTGAGCATGTCTCCTCTGCCTTGATAGCCTAATCAAGCTGATGAGCCCTTAAAATAAAGCTTCACCCCAAGGTGAGATAACGGTGGTGATCTCCCTGCACATGGGGATTTTTGTGCTTTAATCACCAGCTGGATGAGGACGAGTCTCCATCAGTAGTGAGGGACCACCTTTCAGGACCACCTTTCAGAGCTGCTCTGCACAGGCTGGGCCGTGTCTCTCTCCCTCCTGGTTAGAGAATGAGGTGTGATAATCCCTTAAGGCCTTAATTACAGCTGGCAGGGCTGGAGCCAACCATCTTCTGCCCCGTTCCCATCAGCCTGGACCCACAGAAGATGGGTGGGAGCGATCCCGCGGGCTGTGTCCAGCATGCTGTGTCCCCCCAGGCCAGGCTGTGTCAGGGAGCCCGGAGCCATGCCCCATGTGCAGCCCCTGCCCTCCGCTGCCCCAGCGAGCCTGGGCTCTGGCAGGCTTGTTTTTCTAGCATGGCGAGTCCGCCCGAAATGCCTAGGTGGGGCCAGGCACGGATAATGGCCTTCCTGGGGACAGAGCCAGCCACAAGGCCTCAGCAACCATGGGCTCCCCCAGTGCCAGAGGTTCCCTGGCCTCAGGGGCCGGGGAGGGAGCGGAGGGCCGGATTTCAGGGCTGTGTCCACCCTGGCAGTGCCTGGCTCTGCCCCGGGGCACTGAGCAACGGGCACCTTCCGTCTGGGAGCCGGTGACGTGGGTGTGTGCGTGAGCAAAGGCACGGCCGGGCCTGGCCGGGAGGGTGGAATCACTGAATCCTGGAATGGTCTGGGTGGGAAAGGACCTTAAAGGACATCTAGTTCCATCATCCTGCCAACCCTTCCACCAGACCAGGTTGCTCCAAGTCTCATCCAGGCTGGGCCTGAACGTTTCCTGGGATGGGGCAGCCACAGCTTCTCTGGGCAACCTGGGCCAGGGCCTCACCACCCTCACAGGGAAGATTTTTTTTCCTAATATCTAATCTAACTCTCAGTTTGAAGACATTCCATTGAAGGGGCCACTGGGGATGGAAGGCTGCATTTTTCTAGATGTAGAGCTGGATTTTGTGGGTGTCACTGGATATCCTTGCTGGGTATTCCTGGCAGGGTTGGGAAGGGGGCAGGGATGTCTCCAGGGTCCCCATTCCACAGGGTGTCCAGGTGGTGCCCAGTGACGCTGGCTGATGTCAGGGCATCTGAGCAGGGCGCTGCCCTTGGGGTGCCCACGAGGGTGGCAACACGCGTTTTGGGGCCGAATCAGCTGCCTTCGCCATTGCGGAATCACAGGTTCATTTCGGTTGGAAAAGACCTCTGCGACCATCGAGTGCGGCCTGTGACCCAACCAGGCCCCGCCACTCAGTGCCACTCTTTCCTTAAACACCTCCAGGGGCGGTGACCCCGCCAGCTCCCTGGGCAGTCCTCGCTTTATCAGAATTGTACAATTTTGTGCCATTTTTCCCCTCACGGAAGGGTAACACTGCACCAAGGGGGGGGCTGAGGGGAGTATTGCCCCCCCGCCCCATGCTAA